>JAAONU010000019.1:31215196-31815196 GCA_012932295.1 Cyclina sinensis | reverse complement strand
TGGTCACAGTGCATACTACCAAATATCTAAGCTCCAAATATCAAATATCTAAGCTGACAAGAAGATTTTTAAAGTTTTTTGCTATATAACTCTAAGTAAAACATGTGACCCCTTGGGCGGAGCCAGTTTTGACCCAGGGGCCATGATTTGAACAATCTTGGTAGAGGTCTACTAGACAATGCTCAACACCAAATATCTAAGCTCCATGCTTTGCGGTTTCTGACAAGAAGATTTTTAAAGTTTTCCCTATATAACTCTATGTAAATCAAGTGACCCCCAGGGCGGGGCCAGTTCTGACCCCAGGGTCATCATTTGAACAATCTTGGTAGAGGTTTACTAGATGATGCCTCATACTAAATATCTAAGCTCCAGGCCTTGTGGTTTCAGACAAGAAGATTTTCAAAGTTTTTCCTTTAAGTTGCCATAGCAACCAGAGTTCTGCATGGAATTGAATTATTTGAACAACTTTGGAAGAGCTTCATGCAAGGAACATCCCATGCAAGTTTCATTGAATTTGGGGCAGTGGTTTCAGAGGAGATGTCGTTTGAATGAAATTGTTGATGCCTCACGACGCACAACGCACACCGGACATTGGGGTATGACAAAAGCTCACTCTGGCACTTTGTGCCAGGTGAGCTAATTACAACAGAAACAAGAGGGCCATGATGGCCCTGAACTGCTCACCTGAGTACTATGACTGTGGGTCTGCTGTTTAGAAAACATCAGATGCAATATTACCTTCTCTAATTGAAGATTTTCAAAGATCTCATATCTTATACAAATTAAACCCAGAGGGGCAGTGGCAATTTTGAGCAAGCTGCTTGTGAGGCTAAATATTGATGAAAATCTATTTTTAGCTCTGGTGGCCATTTTGTGCAATGGAGCAGAACAATCTGAGCAATTTTAATAGAAAGCTGTGTCAGGAACATTTCTGTAAAATTGGGTAGAAAATCACCTTACCCTATAGAGAGGTTGTTGAATTCTTTTCTGTTTTTAAATTTTGCAGCCTTTATGTGCAATTTTAGAAAAGGACAATACCAGGAACATTTCTGTCAAGTTTGGTTTAAAATTGCCAAGTGGTTTCGGAGGTGATGTCGTTTGAAGCCAAAT
This sequence comes from Cyclina sinensis, assembly GCA_012932295.1. Lineage (NCBI taxonomy): Eukaryota > Metazoa > Mollusca > Bivalvia > Venerida > Veneridae > Cyclina > Cyclina sinensis. The sequence goes on along the minus strand of JAAONU010000019.1, from coordinate 31,814,086 downwards.
ATTGACGAAAATTTGTTTTTAGCTCTGGCAGGCATTTTGTTCAAAAGAGTGGAATTATCTGAGCAATTTTAATAGAGGGCTATGCAACGAACATTTCTAAGCAATTTGGTGAAAAACGACCTCGCCGTTTAGGAGATGCTAATTTTAGCTCTGACTGCCATTTTGTTCAATGGAGCAAAACCTTCCTATAGCAATTTTAATAGACTATTGCTATGTAAGGAACATTTCTGTGAAATTTGGTGGAAAATCACCTTGCTGTTTAGGAGGAGATGTTGTTTTCATTTTTTTCTATTCTTAGCTTTTGTCAAGTTTGGTTTAAAATGGCCTTGTGGTTTTGAAGGAGATGTCATTTAAAGTAAAATTTTGACAATGGATGTTGGACACAGGGTGATCACAATAGCTCACCCTAAGCATTTGCTCAGGTGAGCTAAAAAGTAACGTTAAAAAGCTTCTGTGCTAGTAATATTCTGTAGTTATATAAGATCCACCAAACTTCAAAATGACACATGTTGTTACAAAGAGAAAGCTACAAGTGTTATATATTAAGCTGATATATATTTTCTACAGATTAGTTATAGAAAGAAAGAAGAAGCGATGTATCGTCTACCTCCCCATGATTCTGTCTTCTCAGACGTATGTGTCACATTGTCTTTACTGCTCCATGACTCTGTTTTCACTGTGAGGACTCCACTTACATTAGGAATTGCATTTGAGATTTTCTTTGCCAACTGGGGTGCTATTTCTTCTAGTAAAGGGGTGGGAATAAATCATACATTAATAATTATCTAGCCAAAATGCTTTGGTTACCCATGTGCTTCACTGCAAACAACCTAATTTTCTTGGAAAATACTTTCTTTTTAAGTGTAAAACAATTTCTATCATAATGACTCAAGAAAATAAATCAGTAAATCAATATAGTGATTGAAATTTGTTTACAAAACTCATTAAAATGACATCAGGAATTGCCTTTTTCAAAGTAATTTTTGTACCAGTATTTTCCAAGAAAACACTTCATGTATACATGCTATATATGGACATTCATTCAATCATTCACTCAAGATTGTCAAGAAAATTAACAAAAATGCAATCATGAATGTCCTAAAACAAATGATAAGAAATAATAAAAATAAATCAATGAACTTGTCTGACCATGCAGTTTTACAAACTGGTTAACTGTACTTCAAAGAATCCTTAATGTTGATTTTATGTTATCATACTTGTACCATATACTAATAAAAAGTTCTATAGAAGTTCCTAATTTTTGTTTTTTGTCAAGAAAATACAATGGATCATGTTCAGCAAATCTTTATGCTGAAAATATGTATTGTAAATTATATATTTTGCAAAAGTTTAATGAGTGGGTTTTAAAGATGAGAAATTTAAGGTCTGAATACAAGAAGTAATATCTTCAAACAAGATAATTAGCACAGATACAGTACAAAATTAATGACCTGTAAATGTATAGTTTTCCATCACTGGCAAATATTGATGTGCATAGTAATCGAATGTCCTATTTCAATAACAGTTTAGGCTATAAACCAGTTGAGTTTAATGCTAATTAAAACATTTTCAGTAATATTTAGTAATATTTATTACATATAAATTCAATTTAGTATAGTTTTTCATGGTTAAATGTTTTGATATTTAATCGATGGCACTGTATTAATGTTATTACTATTGCATTATTTTCAAAGGCGATCAATTTAATAATTACAAATTCTGCCCTAAAATTTTCTAACACCAACACTTTTAACCAATGGCAAACTTCATTTTTTCATCTGAAGATTCTGAATCTAACAAATTCACTCATCAGAAATGTAGGTCAAAAATTGATTATAATATAGCTATGCCAAAAAATGCAATATTTTTCTGTGTGCAAGTGTATTTCATTTTTTTAAAATAGTCTTTGTCTTTATTCAAAAGGAAACAGGATATTAACCATGCAATTATTTGAACATTTCAGTCAGTAAAGTGTTGAGGAAAAAATGAAAACAGTGAACATGGTCGATGGACAGACAGACAGACAAAACACTTGGCTCTTGCAGCAATCCTTACCACGCTCCCTGTCACCTCCGCCTTGCATTTGGATTCTCCGTACAATTGTTACAAATAAAAGTGTTCTTAATATGTGGGCTAACCAAAATGTTTTCACAGATTCAGAATTTACCTCTATTTACATAAACTTTTTTTACACTTTTTTATTTTTTTTTTATATTTAGTTTCTGAGATATTTCAATTAATCTTAAGTAACTCCTACATTCAAACTTAAACAGCAATGTTTTTGTAGTTATTATCACAATTACTCAGGTCATCTTCAGCAGGAAATAGTTCTATTAATCTAGATTTGTTAGTTAAATAAAAAAAAATTAACAAAACAAGGAAAATTAAAAGATAAAACACCTACCTGCAGGTTTTCCAGTTGCACCTCCTACTTTTGTCACAGTTTCTACCTTACGTGTTGTCGTAACACTTTTACCGTCTACAATAAAAGCAAGACAATGCATGCATGACGTTATTCAACACTGAAATGCTTACACAAAACATATGAACACCATTTTGTCTCTTTTTTTTTATTAGAAATGCTAAGACATACATATTAACCAGATTTTTGTACACACTTTAATGAGCTCTGCACATTTTCAGGTAACATTATTGATGTTAATTTTGGTTAATTGCCAAAATGTAATCTTGCATAGAACAGTTAGGTATTATGCTGCAATTCGACAACAAGCATTGGATTAAATAACACTGCAAATGTAAATTAGAACCATAAGGTGAAACATACTTGTTAACTATAATCATTTAAATAAAGCCTGTCTTCATAATTAGTTGATTGCTGACTATTCCATAGAAATGTTTTGTTTGTGGGAGAATCTATTGTGACATTTCAAAGGTAATACTCATGCTTCATGGGAAAAAGGAGTTTATTTTATGCCTACCAATGAAATATAGGGAAATATCAGTGAGATAAAAGTGATAATACACTGTTTTGAATCAGTTAATTACCATTTTGATAATACATGTTTGTGCCCGAACTATTGAATATTGAGTATTAATCAGCTTTTATAATTAAAGTATGTATGGCAAAATTCAATAAATATTGATAAACTGTGTAGACAAAAATAAATATTATTAGATGAAAGTGTATTCAGTTTATTTCAGCAGAAGTAAAGTTATCATATGTATTGGAGATTGTCTGCACTTTTTTTTGTGCGGAGTAACCAAAGTACGCATTAACTGATTTGGGGCTCACCATGGGGAATTTATTGAAGGCCCTGATTAAAAATGTCATAAAAAACCCATTTTTGACGTGTTGGCATAAAATAAAAAGAAAATTTGTTTGTTTTTTAGTGGAAGATGGGAATTTATTTCATCTCGTGAACACCATATGTTGATATTTTCACTCGTGGCTGCGCCACTCGTGAAAATATCACATATGGTGTTCACTCGATGAAATAAATTCTCATCTTCCACAAAAACAAACAAATATCCTCTATTTAATGTTTTCAAGTCAAAATTTTGTGCTACAGGGTAACTTTGGAAAATATATATGTCAAACAGTTGGTTTGTGTTGCTGAAAGTGGGGCCTGAGTTAGTGGGCAACAGATCAACTAACATGTAAAACGAGGCCTAACCTCGAGAAACCTCAGTTTTCACGGTTGATGTCTGAGACATACCAGTCTTGCCAGCAGCCTGGTCATAAGCATCAAGAGTTTTCTTCTTCAATATGTCTGCTTGCTTTATCTTTTCTTTTAATGCCCTCTCTGAAATCTCAAGATGTAAAGATTCTTGATGAGTTGCTCCCCTTTCTTGATACTCCTTCATTGTCCTCTTCTTCTCTTCATCGGCTAATTTCACCTGAATAATAATAGCATAATCCATTATAATATAACTGGTACAAGAAGAAACTTATACAATATTGGTACAATGCTGAGCTAAAAATATACAGTAACTTGCAAATCAAACTGTATTTTGTAGCAAATTAAACTATATCTCATAAAAGGAAACTTGAAAAGATTTTTAGTGCTTCAATACTAGCAGAAACATTCTAGGCACATAATAAATAACTGAATAAAGCAAAACTAAGCATTGCCAAAAGCATTCCAAACATCTGAAATATTCTTCGGTGAGTTTGTAAAGCGAAACCAACAAGACCAAGTGACTGACCCTTTCTCTGAGTTGCTTTTCCGCCATATCAAGGTGTTTAGATTCATGGTGTTCTGCTGCTTGCTTCTCAAACTGTTTAAGTTTCTGTTGTTTCATAAGGTCTGCCTCCCTGTGCTTTCTCTTGATGGGATCCTCATACTCGGTCTGCCTTGCGACACGCTTTGCCTCCCACTCCTCTGTAAACAAAATATACAACAAAACATGAAAATAGAAGTAAAATTATATGTAACACAACTAAATCTTATTTTGAAGATCCAGTGTCAGTGCAAAGATAAAACAGACTTAAATAACAGTATTTGTATCATAGATGAAGTCACAGGCATGTAATAAAGCTGTGTTATATTTTTGTTATTACACTAGGCTTATGACATTCGCGTGTATACAAACAAAACAAACAGTTTTTGTGCATTTTGGTCACTATTCACTAACAAAACTTCAAGTTACTGAAACATTTGCTAATACCTATAGATTTGAAGTTATGTATTTAACTGTTTGAATAAAGAAGCATAGTTGTAACTCGTGTAAATCTTGTATATAAGTACACTTTAATACTGCAGGTAAAACTAGGCCTTTAAATAATGTTTTATTTTCAATCTCCTATAAAAGCCAATATGTGAATATATAAATATGTCTAGAGTCTACTGCTTCTTTTTTTCAGTCTTGTGTTCCAACTTAAAATCAGGAAAACTGTCTTACGTCACTTGCTGCATTTTCTCTGAGAGTGAGACACAAAAAATGAATCCACAGGGTAACACAGGTGAAAACTCAGCAAGTGTATGCCGGAAGCACAGCCTGATGTATCAATCTACCTGATTTAGGTTATATATGTTCACTGGTTTGCTTTAAAGGATAGTTAAGCAGCATAACTGGGTTTAATGAGCTTTACAGAAAATCTTTTCCATAATTAATGTTAATTACCTCCCCCTACCTGTGTTTATATTTGCCTGGTCTGTTATGAGAAAGTGGGGTGATTGTTTCATTAATTTTTGATCAATTTCCAAATGTATAATGGAGTCAGTCATTATCACAACAACATGAAGCACCACACTACAACCTTGTATTTCAGTGTCTGTGTTTTTTCTTTCCTTCTTTCTTTTCAAAAGTTAAACAAGGCTGCCATGATGGCCCTGTATTCATTGCTCACAGCAAGGCTATGAAAAACATTAAACTAAAGTACATCGAAGATTATGTTCTCAGTGGCGAAGTTCCTTATCTGGCCCCTGACCTCTGACAAGATTTTATACTGTGGAATATCATTTGGTTAAGTACATAGTGACCCCTGGTACACAGACAATTTTAAATTTCCTACTTGTAACTTCAACAAGAAGTGAGTCAGAAGGTCAAGGTCAGCCACAGTCAAAGTTGAAGTTTACAAGCAGAACTATACAGGTGTTCCAAATTTAATAAATGAAGCACAAAAAACTGAAAGTAGGTCAGTAGGTAACAGTCACCAACAGTAAAAGTTGAAATGTGCAAGCCAAAATTTGACCCTTGGGTCATCATTTGAACAAACTTTGTAGAGGTCTCCTGAACAATGCTTCAGCTATCTGTACTTCATTCCCTGTGGTTTCAGAAGAAGATTTTAAAGTTTTTCCTCTACATATCTATGTATTAACAGTCTACCATTGGTTGGGGCAAATAGTAACTGCAAGGAGAAAAATGATTTGAACAATCTTGGTAGAGGTCTTCTAAACAATGTATGTTTAGACTCTAGGCCCTACAGTTTTAGACAAGAAGATTTTAAAAGATTTCTATTCAAGTTGTCATAGAAACCAGAGTCCTGCAAGAAATAGAATTCTTTGAACAACTTTGGTAAAGCTTCATGCCATGAACATCCAAGCCAAGTTTTATGGAGATGTATGGAAAACTGACACTGGACAGAATTTGAACACGATAAATAAAATAAAACTGGAGATAAACATAATATCATATAAATAGGATAATTATTCTCCACTTAAGTTTTTTTTCTTTTAACTGTTATTGTACATCTTCTTTTACGATGTCAAATACACAAGTCATTTCTTTCACTGCCCTTCTGAGGCCAGACATCATGCCTTTTTTGGATAGTAACTTTTGCTGATAAGCTTTGGCAGAATTTGGGCAAAGATAGGGGAATATTTTCTTTCAAGTTATATCTTCACTGTTTATAACTAAAACAATGTAGCTGATAAATGAAATGTTCAAATCATTGAATATCTGGTACATTCTTTACAGCTGACGTATTACTTACTCATATGTTGCTCTCTCACTTCCTTTATACGAGCTCGAATCTTTTTCCTTTCCTCAAAATTGTCTGACTTGGTCAGCTGCAAAGAAACAATTAGATATTTATCCTTTAACTCTGCACAGAACTGCAATATTAGTAACAAATCTGTGCTTTTAAAGACTTCATATCCAAATTATTGTAACTGAAAGAATTTGAGTTAATGGTCCATCTAGAGTGAAATTACAATAAAGTACAAAGAAAAATTAATAATACATCAATTACTGTGCAATTTTTCAACTGCTCCTTGACACTTCCTGAACAATATCATTTATTAGAAATTGCATTGTATGTAACTTTAAGAGCCTGCAGGTCTCTAGAAAGTGTGTATCAACTGACCTCCATGGAAGTGTCACACTCCTGTTATTCACAGGAGAGCAATCTTACATTTAGGAACATTTTAGCAACATTCAGCAGTTAAACAAGGCACAGAACTCTTACTAGCACAGTGAGTTCCTCCTCATCAGTTATCTTAGAGTAATCCATCTTGGTAGAGGAAGGGGCTGTAGGGTCCCAGAACTTGATTCCCTTACCAGAAGAACTGGAATCTGACTTCTTGTTCTCTTCCTGAAACAGTTATTCATTTCATTATCATACATATTCTATGTACTGATTGCAAAAATTTTTGTTACACAGCTGAAGGACTAGTGCCAGTTGTATGTATTATATGGACATCAGGTTAGATAAACTTTGGTGAAGAATGCTGATTCACAGTCTCTCAGTTCAAAAAGTTACATACATAACATCATATACAGAACCATGGTACAGAGTCATCTATCAAAGTCTGGCAACAGATTTCTGGGAAGCTTTCTCTCTTTCACAAGCCATCATTTCTTTTTTCTACATCAATCAATATCCCTTGTGAAATGTACAGGATTTCAAAATCAATCTAGTATATTTTTCTTTTTATAATGAATTTGAGTAATAAGTGAATGGACTGCAACTGTGTCAGTAGAAAACAGTGTGAGATGAAAACATGTTTACAATCAATTATATTTAATTATAAGCAATTATCTCAGCCTGCACAGGTTTCTGTTTGGCATGATAAGAGGGGTGTAAATCAAGTCTTTCAGAATACCTGAAACTGAAAACAAGAATTTCTGCAGTTCTCATGAAAATCTGTGGCATCTCCTTCATTTCAAACAGAATGATTGTATAACTCACACTGACAAGTGATTGTATGATCCACATTGGCAAATGATTGTACGACCCATACTGACAAAGGATTGTATGATCCATGTTGACAAATGACTGTATGATCCACACTGACAATTGATTGTATGGCCAACACTGACAAATGACTGTATGACTCCCACTGACAAAGGATTATATGATCCACACTGACAAAGGATTATAATTATGATCCACACTGACAAAGGATAATATGATCCACACTGACAAAGGATTTTGATTGTATGATTCACACTGACAAATGATTGTACACCCCACACTTACAAATGACTGAATGACCCACACTGACAATGATTGTATGACCCACACTGACAAATGATTGTATGACCCATGCTGACAATGACTGTATGACCCACACTGACAAATGATTGTATGACCCACGCTGACAAATGATTGTACGACCCACACTGACAAATGATTGTATGACCCATGCTGACAAATGATTGTATGACTCACACTGACAAATGATTGTATGACCCATGCTGACAAATGATTGTATGACCCACACTGACAAATGATTGTATGACCCATGCTGACAAATGATTGTACGACCCACACTGACAAATGATTGTATGACCCATGCTGACAAATGATTGTATGACTCACACTGACAAATGACTGTATGACCCACGCTGACAAATGATTGTATGACCCATGCTGACAAATGATTGTATGACCCATGCTGACAAATGATTGAATGACCCACACTGACAAATGATTGTATGACCCACGCTGACAAATGATTGTATGACCCATGCTGACAAATGATTGTACAACCCACGCTGACAAATGATTGAATGACCCACACTGACAAATGATTGTATGACCCATGCTGACAAATGATTGTATGACCCACGCTGACAAATGATTGTATGACCCACACTGACAAATGATTGTATGCCTCACACTGACAAATGATTGTATGACTCACACTGACAAATGATTGTATGACCCACACTGACAAATGATTGTATGACCCACACTGACAAATCAACACACATTTTATTCTTTCTCTGCTCCTTTCTTTCACTCAGTCAGACCAAAAGATTGTAAAAGGTCACATACAGTGAAAAGAATGAAAAACTTAACAGAAAACTAACATGCTGCATATGACTGTAACATATTGTTCTTTTTTACTTATCAGTATAAATTTCACATGGACTTTCCTAGAAGGGAAAACTGAAATAAGTCAAGATTTTAGAACACTTCAAGTTCCAGACAAAAGACACAGTATTCCTCCCCTAAAAAGAAAATATTTCAATTCTTTCTTACCAAGTCTTATGTGAGATAATTCTGTCATTTTACATTATACTACAAATTTTGTTGTTTTAATCTTCTAATACTTGTTTCAGAAAACAAGAAATCAAATTTGTTATGAAAAAGGATGTTTTGTTAATTACCTTAAACAGCTGAACAAGTCCTGCAACACTGTCAGTCAATTAAGTCAGTTTTCACTTCACCTTTTATAATAATATCACTTACTTACTTACTTCGCTATAATAATTTATCAAAAATAATTTATAGACAATCTAATACATTACAACATATTATATAAATGTCTTCAATGATTTTACATGGAAAAATTACTCTTCTCCTTCAACAATTTTTTGACACTGACAATTTTTCAACATTCTGTTTTCAAAATAAAACTATATTTCAGAAACACTGATCATTTTGGTTGCTTTCAAATGATATCATGTCATTATATGATTTTATATTCATTTAACTGTTATACATGGGATGAAAATATTTTTTTTATCACTTTGTGGAATTCCTTAACTTTAGTATGATAATTGTAGAAAATTATACAATTTTATTGCTTTTGTTCTTTTGAAAGTTATTAACCTTTTAACAGTTTTAACCAAAATCTGTCAACAAAAATGGTTTCTGTTTTATGATCTACTTCACGACAGTAATGCTTTGTTTAAGAATGATGGTTAGGAGGTTTATGAAATAAAATGTCCACAGAATGTTGCCTTGCCAAAGAAGGACAATGTCCAATTCAAGGAGAAAGGAAAACAATTACAGAATCACTTCAACTACAATCTGCATATGAACTTCTTCTGACCCTAAGGCCCTTAACTAGTTTATGCACTTTTCTTGCATTTTTTTTACCAAGAGCTAAATGCTAACTGTATAATGTGTATTTTCTTGCTACTTGGATGACAGGTTGGCATTGTTCTTAGGATAAAGCACTTATTTCTTTTATTTCTAATTTCATTCATTCATTCATTCATTCATTCATTCATTCCATGTTATAGTACACCATCTTTTGATGGCTCTTATGGCAGCCATTTTGCCACAAATAGGAAGATACTTGAATAAAAAATATTTAAGTTTAAAAGGTTTTTCTTAATTCTGAAAAATCATCTTAGAGATGATGTCAGGGTCCATTTTTCCAGGTAAACTCTATATCATAAATCTTACCTAGCTTGACCTATCATAAATGATACAATACAGTTAATGGCTTATGGGTAAGCACCAGTCAGTTTTTGAATATCCAAGCTGGTTAACAAAATATGATTTTCATTCATTTTTGGTAAACATGTTGCTGACGTATCTTTATATCTCTATCATAATAAGGTGACACATAATTCAAGTGAAGGTCCATCCAAGAGTTCTAAAGATCTGTTTTTCACCTTAACTTTGACTGTAACAGTGTCTCTGAGTTCGGTTAGCCATTGGTGTTAAGGTTTCTGTTTTCCTGATCAAGGTAAACATTACTTACCATGATTGTACATTTTTTTTCGCTGCCAAGCTACCTGTTCTAATCTATGCCAGGCAAAATTAATATAAATGAGTTCTCTAATGATCTCACTTCCTACAAAACCAGAGTGAAAGCCCATTGGTGATCAGTACCTCTCACCTCACCTGCTGTACTGGTTAAACTGTTGAATATAGTTGAAGAGTTGCAGGCAAATTAGGATTTTTTTCATGTTATGTTCAATTGATTTTGATACAGTACATTCTGGTGTATAGAAGTTGACTCCAAACACCTCTGTCTGATTGATGCTTACAATTGTTTTGAGAAATTTTAAGTGTTACAAGAAACCTGGAATTTCATCATGCTGATATATGAAAACTCTTTAAACAGTTTAACATCATCATTACTGAATGTAAATAGGGTTTCTGTAAGGATTTACAAGGGTCTCCTGTATATGGTAGTCATGTGGCAGTAAGTACATTGTTTAAGGAACAGTTACACCAACCCATTTATCCTGTCAATAAAAACTGAATCATGCAGATACTGTGAGGCCAGTGTGTTCTCAATGAAGTCAGAGACTGAATCAGGCAGATACTGTGAGGCCAGTGTGTTCTCAATGAAGTCAGAGACTGAATCAGGCAGATACTGTGAGGAGAGTGTGTTCTCAATGAAGTCAGACACTGAATCAGGCAGATACTGTGAGGCCAGTGTGTTCTCAATGAAGCCAGAGACTGAATCATGCAGATACTGTGAGGCCAGTGTGTTCTCAATGAGGTCTGAGACTGAATCATGCAGATACTGTGAGGCCAGTGTGTTCTCAATGATGTCAGAGACTGAATCAGGCAGATACTGTGAGGCCAGTGTGTTCTCAATGAAGTCAGAGACTGAATCAGGCAGATACTGTGAGGCCAGTGTGTTCTCAATGAAGTCAGAGACTGAATCATGCATATACTGTGAGGCCAGTGTGTTCTCAATGAAGTCAGAGACTGAATTATGCAGATACTGTGAGGAGAGTTTGTTCTCAATGAGGTCAGAGACTGAATCAAGCAGATACTGTGAGGCCAGTGTGTTCTCAATAAGGTCTGAGACTGAATCATGCAGATACTGTGAGGAGAGTGTGTTCTCAATGAGATCTGAGACTGAATCATGCATATACTGTGAGGAGAGTTTGTTCTCAATGAGGTCTGAGACTGAATCATGCAGATACTGTGAGGAGAGTTTGTTCTCAATGAGGTCTGAGACTGAATCATGCAGATACTGTGAGGAGAGTGTGTTTTCAATGAAGTCAGAGACTGAATCATGCAGATACTGTGAGGAGAGTTTGTTTTCAATGAGGTCAGACACTGAATCATGCAGATACTGTGAGGAGAGTGTGTTTTCAATGAGGTCTGAGACTGAATCATGCAGATACTGTGAGGAGAGTTTGTTCTCAATGAGGTCTGAGACTGAATCACGCAGATAATGTGAGGAGAGTGTGTTTTCAATGAAGTCAGAGACTGAATCATGCAGATACTGTGAGGAGAGTGTGTTTTCAATGAGGTCTGAGACTGAATCATGCAGATACTGTGAGGAGAGTGTGTTTTCAATGAAGTCAGAGACTGAATCAGGCAGATACTGTGAGGCCAGTGTGTTCTCAATGAAGTCAGAGACTGAATCATGCATAAACTGTGAGGCCAGTGTGTTCTCAATGAAGTCAGAGACTGAATCATGCAGATACTGTGAGGAGAGTTTGTTCTCAATGAGGTCAGAGACTGAATCAAGCAGATACTGTGAGGCCAGTGTGTTCTCAATAAGGTCTAAGACTGAATCATGCAGATACTGTGAGGAGAGTGTGTTCTCAATGAGATCTGAGACTGAATCATGCATATACTGTGAGGAGAGTTTGTTCTCAATGAGGTCTGAGACTGAATCATGCAGATACTGTGAGGAGAGTTTGTTCTCAATGAGGTCTGAGACTGAATCATGCAGATACTGTGAGGAGAGTGTGTTTTCAATGAAGTCAGAGACTGAATCATGCAGATACTGTGAGGAGAGTTTGTTTTCAATGAGGTCAGACACTGAATCATGCAGATACTGTGAGGAGAGTGTGTTCTCAATGAGGTCTGGGACTGAATCATGCAGATACTGTGAGGAGAGTGTGTTTTCAATGAGGTCTGAGACTGAATCATGCAGATACTGTGAGGAGAGTGTGTTTTCAATGAAGTCTGAGACTGAATCATGCAGATACTGTGAGGAGAGTTTGTTTTCAATGAAGTCTGAGACTGAATCATGCAGATACTGTGAGGAGAGTGTGTTTTCAATGAAGTCAGAGACTGAATCATGCAGATACTGTGAGGAGAGTGTGTTTTCAATGAAGTCAGAGACTGAATCATGCAGATACTGTGAGGAGAGTTTGTTCTCAATGAGGTCTGAGACTGAATCATGCAGATACTGTGAGGAGAGTGTGTTCTCAATGAGGTCAGAGACTGAAACTTGCAGATACTGCGAGGACAGAGTGTTCTCAATAAAGTTAGAGACTGAATTACACAGATACTGTGAGGAGAGTGTGTTCTTGATGAAATAAAACATTTTAAGATGAAGAATGAATCAGGCTAATACTTTGAGGCTGGTGTTTTCTTGACAGTTTTCATACAACTGTAATTTTTACATCACATGCATAAAGTAAGAGTAGGTGGAGTATCCAAATTTCAAAAGCCATATTTCTCTTCTTATCTGATTAGTTTAAAGTGATATCATCTTAAAATCATCATGAAATGTTTGTAAGATATATAGTTTTGAAAATTTTGTAAAATCAACATAAGGATTTAAAACAATTTGACAAGAAATTCTGAATGACAACTCAGTTTCAAAATATGTCTACATCACTGAGGAAACTACTTATATAACTAAGGTATCATTTATTCATCATTGATACTTTCCATCTGGACTGAGTACCCTATATATGCCGCCTACCAATGTATGAAGCAGCCTGATAAGCCCAGCCAGGTAGATATGTGAAAACAGAGATATGATAAACATCACTAGCACCCTGGGAAACAAGTGGCAGAGAAGATCAAAGTAGAAGGAGAAGAAATAATTTGTAGGTATATTCATTATACTCAAGTATAAATATAACAAATTACCATATTTACTTTCTTTTATATGCACAAATTCAACATTTATGAATCCAGCAATAATACATAATAATATTTGTTTACTGTACAAATATTATTCCATTTATCAAAAAATTTAATCAGACCTCAGCAAGAGTACCAACACTAACTGTATATCTGTGACTTTTCACAAAAAAAAAAAAGAATGCAGTTTGCAATCAGGGTGGCCCTACCACATGGTATATGATGTCATTTAGGCTGTGATGAGCATTTTTTTGACTCGATTCAGAGGAGAAAACTGCTGTATTTTATTTCAATTTAAAGGGGGGCATAGTACATGCCAAGCAGAAAATTGTGTCCTACATACAGGCTCTAAAGATTCTTCTGTCAGATGTACAGTTTTTCTCAGCATTCCGGAAATAAAGAGGGTTTTTTTGCTATTGCAAAAAGCGCATCAGTTTTCCTGAATGTTATATAATTCTGTACATCTAACAAAAGAATCATCCAGGCCAATGTGCAGGAACTTATATTACGCTTCACATGCGCTATATACCATTAAAATTGATGAAGAAATAAAATACTTACAGCAGTTTTCTCCTTTGAATCGAGTCAGAAAAATGCTGCTCGCGACAACCTAACTGGCATCATATACCACGTGGTATGACCACCCTGGCAATATGTAACCCTTAGGATATGGCCTCAAAAGATCACTTTAAAACACTTTTTATAGTTCCTGTCAACAAATCAACAAATAGTTTTAATGTTCTAGCCTTCCTGAAATGTAGTTACTGAACTTATAACTAACTAAATACATCCTATACAATAAAAACGTTGATGCACAGCATCAAGTCAGCACAGAAGATTCTGAAGATGTGAACGTGATGGATACATGTAATTTTACAAATACAGAATATTTTTATAACTAGAGAACTGTCAGTGCATTTAAACAGACCATCTGTGAGTGCAATTCTTGTGCATGCTGCTTAGAAGTAGTTTGCTTAAACCAATGCTCAGTGACCCAAAGAATGAATTCCATGATGTGTTTATCAAAGGTTGTATCTATAGATTTCAGGTTGTTTCACTACCTCTGTATGTTCGCTTTTCATACTAGTCATTTGGCTACAGTAGACAGTAGAAAGTTAATTTGTACCAAAGTGCTTAAGCTACCCGAATTTCTTTTGAACAAAGGTGACAAACATGTACAGAAAGCGAACTGACAGGAAGCGAAAACATCCAGTTTCTCTATCTATACAAACACAGGTGTGTACTAAATTGTTATACACTTACTCTTCAGGTCTTTATTCAAAAAGATACTTCAAAAGAAACCATAAATAAAAACATAATCATATGGTCTGGAATCATAGTAGCTGATATTTGTAGCATCAAACCAGGCAGCAGTTGTTACTTCCCTGAATGAAGGGGAGATTACTGCATAGGACAAGGGGTCAAATTCCTTTATTAAGGAATGCTGATCATTATGAAACATGATATTTTCATTTTTGTATCAGTGAAGTATTTCATCATTGTTTCAGGTTAATACCTTGGTTAAATTTCAATAATTTCTATTCAGTGAAACATAATAAAAAAATAAAAGATTAATCATCAATAACAACTTAAAATGTCCACAAATTATACTATAACATATGGTCAGCACTAATAAATAATAACTGACAGACAACTGGTATTTCAAACATGATTCTGAGTGAATTAAACTGAAGATAACTATTTTCTTGTACTTTTGGTACAATGGCTTTGGTTAAATAGCTGTAAGAAAGAGAAAGATGTGAATGCATGGAAGACAAAACTGATTTGTATTTCACAGACACTGGATGATGTCGCATAAATTACTTCTTATTATTTCTGTATACTTTCAGGATAAGTAGACTTCATTCACTGTTCCTACACCTAACTTTTGTGACCTTGATGTGAGTAAAAAGGTTAAAAGTGTTGTAACTTATAAACAGTGACATATATGTCATAGCAATTGATTCATTTTCTCTGTGGAAGTGCCAGCAATTTACCAGTGGTGGGTTTATTAGTCTAGTTGATTTACAGAAACTAATACACTCCTGTGCTGTTGAATGTTCTCTAAGATATATAAATGTTTCACCTTAAGACACCTAGTTTCATGTGTTAACTCAACCCATTTTATTTTGATACTTTTTATTTCACAACCAATTGGGAGGGTGGGGAGAGGCAGTCCAAATTTTGATGAAAGTTATATACTGCTTATAATTAATATAACAGTTTCATGTCACATACATCAAAACTTTTTTCCAAAATGCTCAAAATAGTGATTAATGCCCCCGCAAGACGGCTTTGGAACTGATGAAGTTATTTGTAACAGAATACTTTGTAAAAGAATTGAAATAGAGTTATGGTTGTGGGCAATTAAAGATAGTTGAGGTTCTTGTACACTGCATTTCCTGTCATTGTGCTTGACCATTGTATGAAGTTGCATTGAATTCCAATCAGTAGCTTTCAAGTTATGTTCCGGACAAGGAAAACCAACAAAGGGTAATTGCTGTGCAAATAGTGAAGATGTAATTATAGCTCTTGTACAATACAATTCCTGTCATTGTGCTTGACCATTGTATGAAGTTGCATTGAATTCCAACTGTTAGTTCAAGTTATGCTCCAGACAAGGAAAACCAACAAAGGGCAATAACTGTGCAAATAGTGAAGATAGAGTTATTGCTCTATACATTGCACTTCCTGTCACTGTGCTTGACCATTGTATGAAATTGCACTGAATTCCAAAAAGTAGTTTTCAAGTTATGCTCAGGACAATGAAATCCAACAAAGGGCAATAACTGTGCATATAGTGAAGATGGAGTTATAGCTCTTGTACAATGCAAATTTCTGTCATTGTGCTTGATCACTGTATGAAGTTGCATTGAATTTCAACTGTTAGTTTTCAAGTTATGCTCTGGACAAGGAAAACCAACAAAGGGCAATAAAACTGCAAATTGTTAAGATGGAGTTACAATTCTTGAACAATGCATTTTCTCTCATTGTGCATGACTGCTGTATAACTCTGTAAATAGTGAAGACGGAGTTATAGCTCTTGTACAGTGCACTTTCTGTCATAAAGCTTGACCATTTTATGAAGTTGCATTGAATTCCAACCAGTAGTTTACAAGTTATGCTCTGGACAAGGAAAACCAACCAAGGGCAATAACTCTGCAAATAGTGAAGATGGAGTTATGATTCTTGAACACTGCACTTTCTCTTATTGTGCTTGACCATTGTATGAAGTGCACTGAATTCAAACCATTAGTTTTCAAGTTATACTGGGACAAGAAAATTGCAACAGACCGACAGCCGGCCCGACTGACCAACCACCGGGTGACTCCTATATACCCCCCACTAACTTCATATCGGGGTATAAAAATTGCAAACCTAAGAGTAAGATGCTTATTCCAGTGTAGTAAGTTGAAAGGTAACAATTTCATTAGAAAAGAATTCTTCATTTCTTTTTATGATAAAATAATAACCTCTGTTTACATGTTGTAACATTTCCATCATATCATGCTAAGCTCAGATTGAGCAATGTTACCTGTACAGTCACAAAATCAGAATGTTTACCTTTTATCTGAGAGAAGAAAAGGCATTTTATAATTACTAAAGGTTAGCCTATCTATATTATAGTATATTGTGGTGTTCAGGTATTGGTTTCCATGGTTTTTCTATCATAATTATCAGCTGTTCGAACAGCCAAAATTTCCCTAGGATGCTTAAGATAGGAACTTAGGAAGTTTTTCCAACTGGAAATAATGTAAGGTGTAAACAATCTGCTCAGAAACAGACAGTTCCAGCATAATAATTCTAGTCAAAGCTACAGTAATCTTAGGAGATACTTCAAGGGTCAATATTGTCATCTTCATAGTAGATATAAGAAATAAGCAAAAAAAAATACTGTCAAGAACTGAACCTCTGGATTATGAGCTTTGGGAGACTTGCTCACACATGGTACAACTAGAAAAGTATAATGGGACCAATTTATAATGTTGCAACATTTCACAAAGGATATGCTAAGAAATCTCGTAACAAAGTTCTAATTAAGACATAATTTCTTGATTTAAAGAGAGTTATTTAGAAGAGTCCCTTTGCAGAGTTTTTTATTATAATAAGAAGACTAAAACTGTGCTTGTGACCCACCTAGACAGCTTAACTTATATCACTACAACAACAACTGGTATTGCATATTAGAAATGTGTATGTCTTAAGCTTGCTTTCAATAAAAAATATCACCTACATAATTTGTCTGGAAGGTCATAACTACAATAACAGTCTGATAACATCATAGTAGCTATCAAAGCTATGATAGTACTACAAAAAGAGAATAATTACAATCCTGAAGATCAATAAAATCATGTGCTGGACCAGCCAGACAGGGGCTTATCAGTTCCTACATCACTGGCCTTAATTACTGAGCAAATACTAATTAATACTGGCACATGTCTGGTTTCTACAGTACAATCAGCCTGTGTAGAGCATGTTCAACATTCTTTATGACATTCCTGAAGTTACAGAGATGACTTCTTATTTCCTATCCAACCTCTAGTAAGCCATTCACTGTATCAAAAAGTTTTTCTTTGTAGACCAACAGGCATTTACTTTATACACTACTTTCTTATTTCTTGTTATGCTCTTGCACATCTACACTTAGTTATGAAAACATGTTCCAAGTTCTACTTCTCTCCACTGAAAACAGAAAGACAAGTTCACGACACAAACTTAGTATGTCAATTGTGACAGACCGATGCATGGATGGGGATGCATATTCCAGTATACCCCTTGAACATTGTTTTCTTTTCTTTTTTGGAGGGTGGTGGGCAGGGGGGATAAAAAAACCTGCAGTGGAGACATTTTTACAAGGCTAATACCTCATACACTCCTTCATTTACCTACTGAGACTGAAAGACTGAAAACAGAGAAATAACTCTGCATAACTAAGCAAGTCTCATTCAAAGAAGAACTGCAAAACCAACAGCATAATGAACTCCTCCAAACATATTATGACATACTGTCTAGCATACTGTTAAATTACTTCTAATAACTATTAACAGGACTATTCTGCAAATTTGAAGATGACAATACTGCATGACAGGTGTATATAACTTAATGTCACCTCAGAGAAGGGCAAAGTAAGGTTATAAAATATTCATAAAGATATATATTATCCCCTTACCTTTGATTAGCTCTAATCCAAGCAGTTCTGTCTCCTCACTACTATAATCCAAGACTTTCATCAAACAACACTAACCTTTGCAGTATTATCCCAGCTCGGAAGACAGATTTTTTTTGCTATAAATTTTGGCACTGATTTTGGTTGGAATGCACTATAAGTTTCTAAGATTCAAGGTGTGCTACAAACTTGTGTACCAGTCAAACAGGTATGTAGTAGGCAAGAGAACCAGGCTGTTTCTATTTTTAGTAACAGAGCATCTCAGGATGCTGGTGAGTAAAGTCTGTTCCCAAAAGCTTTTCACTTCTATATTACACTGTACCCCCTCTATGTATTTGTTTTTCAAGAATATGCCAAAAAAACTATGAATTTTCTATGTGTGATTTACACAAAAAAGAAACCTGGAAACCTGGTAATTTGATATTTATAACTTTAACTTTTCCTGAATATCAAAAATATGCAGTTTTCAGCTGACAGGCTTTGGAAGCATTTTGGTTTGTACCTGTAAGCTTATCACAGGTAATCTATACTATGTAGTGACTGGTGCTCTGGAACCAGGAAGCAACAAGCTGAATAAACATCACACTTCTAATTATGTCTTATGATTCCTGTACACAATCTTTCACATACAGTATCATGTAAGTTAAAAAGCTGCAAGGTGGTATCATTACCCACTCCTACATAATTGACATCACTGTATAGTGACCAACAGTCAATCTTTTCAATGTATCTAGCAAGTTTTCATCTTTTTTTTTTTATTATTAAAAGCCAAAATTCTACTATTTATACAAGCTAAATTTAAATTCTTACCACCTACATGTAAAGGTGAATGAACAAGGCAAACTGTGTGATTTTCCCTGCTTACTGGTTACTTATAATTCTGATCATATAGGAAATTTCAGATAGTTTACTATATATTGTAGAATTATGGTTCTTTGTCACTGAATTTCTTATCTTTTTTTATTGTAAGGACTTTTTTACTCAGGGACAAAACAAACATACTGCAAAGAACAGTCTAAGAAATATCTCAAATGCCAAATGGCACATATTCAACAGAATGCAATCTGAACAGGTCCATAATTAACACATAATAAGAAAACAGCCCATTATTTACACCAATCTACCTGGAAATATATAAAACCTTTCAATTTCAACCCAGAAATCAATTTCAATCAAGAAATAACCAGACAGCAGGTTGGATTCTTTTATCATTCCTGTTACCATAGCAATAGTAAACAACTTTTTGTAGTTCTCACACATATTTTATCACATGAAGCTCAGCAGATATTGAAACTAGCATGGTTCATATACTATGTAAGAATCAAAATTGATAAGAATAAAAACACTTTCAGAGACACCCCTCATCATACAAAAATATTAGCTACAGACACAATCTATCATTAATTCTGACACTATCCGCAATTTGCCGTCAATAAACAAAGAAGGAATTGAGCGTGATATATCAGGCAGTATAGCACGCTGAATACAAGCGCGCGCCCGCTGACGTCACTGAGAACGCCACTGTTAAATAGTGCACATACTTACGTCCCTTATAAATATACGTACATGTTAGAATGGAAATAGATTTTAACATTTTCGTGATCTACCGTCGTATATATCACGGTTTCTCGTTCATATGCGTAATTATTTAATCACTCAGGCCTACGGCCTTCGAGATTAAATTACTACGCATCTGAACTCGACACCGTGATATATCAGACGGTATATCACTCAAACTTAAAATCTATTTCCTAATTAAACAATGGTAAAACAGCATTCCTCAGGTGTGTAAGTATATTCTTACCTACAAGTTTCTGCAACTACCTATGTCTCTGTAATAAACTGGTAAGGGTTGCGGATTTTAAAACAAATTCCTAAATGGCATCAATTTATTTTTCTATCACACAGATATATATATAATTTGTGATTTCCTTTTTGTACTGAGGTTTGTTAATTATTTTTATAATTATTTATCTCTTAATCTTTATGATTAACTTACTATGTAGAAAGTGAGAGGAACTACCTGTACAATAACAAGAATAGCTTGAGTGCAGGTTAGATAAATACCATAAAGAAACCCAGAGGATGTGAACTACCTGTACAATAACAACAATAGCTTGAGTGCAGGTAGGATAAATACCATAAAGAAACCCAGAGGATGTGAACTACCTGTACATTAACAACAATAGCTTGAGTGCAGGTAGGATAAATACCATAAAGAAACCCAGAGGATGTGAACTACCTGTACAATAACAACAATAGCTTGAGTGCAGGTTAGATAAATACCATAAAGAAACCCAGAGGATGTGAACTACCTGTACATTAACAACAATAGCTTGAGTGCAGGTAGGATAAATACCATAAAGAAACCCAGAGGATGTGAACTACCTGTACAATAACAACAATAGCTTGAGTGCAGGTTAGATAAATACCATAAAGAAACCCAGAGGATGTGAACTACCTGTACAATAACAAGAATAGCTTGAGTGCAGGTAGGATAAATACCATAAAGAAACCCAGAGGATGTGAACTACCTGTACAATAACAACAATAGCTTGAGTGCAGGTAGGATAAATACCATAAAGAAACCCAGAGGATGTGAACTACCTGTACATTAACAACAATAGCTTGAGTGCAGGTTAGATAAATACCATAAAGAAACCCAGAGGATGTGATCTACCTGTACATTAACAACAATAGCTTGAGTGCAGGTTAGATAAATACCATAAAGAAACCCAGAGGATGTGAACTACCTGTACAATAACAACAATAGCTTGAGTGCAGGTAGGATAAATACCATAAAGAAACCCAGAGGATGTGAACTACCTGTACAATAACAACAATAGCTTGAGTGCAGGTTAGATAAATACCATAAAGAAACCCAGAGGATGTGATCTACCTGTACATTAACAACAATAGCTTGAGTGCAGGTAGGATAAATACCATAAAGAAACCCAGAGGATGTGAACTACCTGTACAATAACAACAATAGCTTGAGTGCAGGTAGGATAAATACCATAAAGAAACCCAGAGGATGTGAACTACCTGTACAATAACAACAATAGCTTGAGTGCAGGTAGGATAAATACCATAAAGAAACCCAGAGGATGTGAACTACCTGTACATTAACAACAATAGCTTGAGTGCAGGTAGGATAAATACCATAAAGAAACCCAGAGGATGTGAACTACCTGTACATTAACAAGAATAGCTTGAGTGCAGGTTAGATAAATACCATAAAGAAACCCAGAGGATGTGAACTACCTGTACATTAACAACAATAGCTTTAGTGCAGGTTAGATAAATACCATAAAGAAACCCAGAGGATGTGATCTACCTGTACATTAACAACAATAGCTTGAGTGCAGGTTAGATAAATACCATAAAGAAACCCAGAGGATGTGATCTACCTGTACAATAACAACAATAACTTGAGTGCAGGTAGGATAAATACCATAAAGAAACCCAGAGGATGTGAACTACCTGTACATTAACAACAATAGCTTGAGTGCAGGTTAGATAAATACCATAAAGAAACCCAAAGGATGTGATCTACCTGTACATTAACAACAATAGCTTGAGTGCAGGTTAGATAAATACCATAAAGAAACCCAGAGGATGTGAACTACCTGTACAATAACAACAATAGCTTGAGTGCAGGTTAGATAAATACCATAAAGAAACCCAGAGGATGTGAACTACCTGTACAATTACAACAATAGCTTTAGTGCAGGTTAGATAAATACCATAAAGAAACCCAGAGGATGTGATCTACCTGTACAATAACAACAATAGCTTGAGTGCAGGTTAGATAAATACCATAAAGAAACCCAGAGGATGTGAACTACCTGTACATTAACAACAATAGCTTGAGTGCAGGTAGGATAAATACCATAAAGAAACCCAGAGGATGTGATCTACCTGTACAATAACAACAATAGCTTTAGTGCAGGTTAGATAAATACCATAAAGAAACCCAGAGGATGTGAACTACCTGTACAATAACAACAATAGCTTGAGTGCAGGTTAGATAAATACCATAAAGAAACCCAGAGGATGTGAACTACCTGTACAATAACAACAATAGCTTTAGTGCAGGTTAGATAAATACTATAAAGAAACCCAGAGGATGTGAACTACCTGTACAATAACAACAATAGCTTGAGTGCAGGTTAGATAAATACCATAAAGAAACCCAGAGGATGTGATCTACCTGTACAATAACAACAATAGCTTTAGTGCAGGTTAGATAAATACCATAAAGAAACCCAGAGGATGTGATCTACCTGTACATTAACAACAATAGCTTGAGTGCAGGTAGGATAAATACCATAAAGAAACCCAGAGGATGTGATCTACCTGTATAATAACAACAATAGCTTGAGTGCAGGTAGGATAAATACCATAAAGAAACCCAGAGGATGTCAATTTAAGACAAGAAGGAGGAAGCATGTATCTAACACATCACTTTTCCCCTCAGGTAAATTTCTAAATCAAACAGATCACTTAAAAAAATATGGACCATATAATTTTCATTTAAAGAGGTACTGACTTAAAACTTACTAATGGTGAAGGCCATGATCAGACAACACAGATATATGAAGATAGATCATGGTCTGCATTAGTCATAAATATAAAATAAACCTCCATGGCAGGGTGGTGAACTTTTCTCACAACTATCATTCTGTCATAACAACACAGCAGATCCGAATTATCTTCCATCCAATTCTCAATGTAAGAACATTTATTGAGAACTTTCCTACATCAGAGGTTTATCACATGTAACTACTAAGAACCTACGCATTTTGTCCGCAATAATTTTTGTTTTGGCGTCTTTACTTCGAGTGGATGCCAGTTTATGATGAGGGAAATGCAATCTTCAAATGCAAAAGCAATCATTTGTTTGCCAATCACTTAGTTCCCAGCTTTTTCTTAGCTACTTTGTGTATAGTAAGGAATGCCAACTACCTGTGTTATAATCACAAAGACTGCAGTAACAAACACATTAATTAGTAATTACTATTATTGAGTATTATGACAATGACAATATGACAACGATGCTATAATGTAACTGCTGCTGGGGATACTTTATCCAGAAAAATGTCTCCTACACAAACATGCTTTTCTATTAGCGCTCTGCATACAATACTATATCATGCTTATATACATGTATGATTCCATTATAATAGAAATATCAAAATATCAAGTAAAATGCAAATATGACTAGCTCTTTTCATACCGTCTCAAACAATGCAAGAACAGACTGTTTTATATCACAAATTCCCTTAGTATGAAAGGGTAAACAAAAAGCATAGTTCTTCAAAACTTTACATCTTCATAACTTTTTTTCTCTCTCTTGAATCCATTAGTGTGCATCCATGAAGCCAAAGCCAAACCACCAGAATATCTGCCACCTGAACTTCTGAAGTACTTTAAATTGTTAAAAGCAAAATCACTAGAAAATCTGTTACCTGAACTTCTGAGTAATTTTGTAATGTCAAAAGCAAAACCACCAGAATATTTTTTTACCTGCACTGTTGAAGTTTTTTCATAATGTCTTAAGCAAAACAACCAGAATATTTGTTACCTTCACTCTTGAAGTACACTACAATGTCAAAAGCAAAATCACTGGAATATATGTTACCTGCACTCCTGAACTGCATTAAATAGTTCAAAGCAAAATCATCAGAATATCTGTCACCTGCAGTCCTGAAGTGCTTTATTACATCAAAAGCAAAATCACCAGAATATCTGATACCTGCACTCCTGAAGTGCTGTACAACTTCAAAAGAAACATCACCTGAATATCTGTTACCTGCACTCCTGAAGTGCTTTATAATGTCAAAAGCAAAATCACCAGAATATCTGTTACCTGCACTCCTGAAGTGCTTTATAATGTCAAAAGCAAAATCACCAGAATATCTGTTACCTGCACTCCTGAAGTGCTTTATAATGTCAAAATCAAAATCACCAGAATATCTGTTCTTTTAAATGTCAATAGCAAAGTAACCAGAATATCTGTTACCTGCACCCCTGAAGTTTTTCCTAATATCAAAAACAAAACACCAGAATATCTGTTACTTGCATTCCTGATGTACTTTATAATGTCAAAAACAGAAAGGTTCTTTCTGCTTCTATATATAATGTCAATTCTAATCTTTTAGCTTTCACCTTTTGATGTCCTTGAGATATCTGTGGCATTTATTACTGCTGAAATAATGGCAGCTGATCTTTCTGAGAAATAAATATGAAAGCCTTTTTCTATCAGTCACTTATTTTCTTATTCTATTTTAAACAGGTAAGTTAATTAAATCTGATAATAACAACTGAAACATTTTCCTAAAATGCCTTGATGCCTTGATGTTTCAATATAACACTTGAAGTTAGATAACACAGCAATTGTTTTCTGGTACAAGACTTGAAATTAATTGAATAATACAAGCATAAAATATTTTCAAATAGTTCTTTTTTTCAGTAAATTTTTTCAAGTCAAATTATCATGTGTGTGATACCTCAATGCTTAGAAATTAATATGAACAGATTTCTTGAATTGAAGTATTTCTATTTAGTCTGTTCCCATTACTTTAACATTTTTCTAGTATTCAAGAATATAATAGAAATCTTACTCTGGAACTGAAAGAAAGAAATCTATTTTAACAAGTCAACCATAATTTTACAACAGGTATTTAAATTTCAGTGTAATTATTTTAAATTTTCACCATATTAAACCTAAATTTTATAATAATGTTTGCTATTATTTTTCCAGATCTGAATTCAAAGAATTATAAGAATTTATGCACTTCAAGCAATTACTTAACATGATTAATAGAAAAGAAATGTTGAGGCACTCTCTAGCTGTGATGTGGGTCTGGAAAACATATTAAAGTGAAGCAGCTAAATAAGAATATATGGGGAAAACTTGTTTGGCATCTACACCACTTTCTCACTTCAAGGTAGAAAATTTACTGCAAAACTGCTGCAAAGACAATTAATCCTGCCTCTCATGTTTATAGAATCTGCAGATATTCTGTTTTTTGCACAAAACACAGTACTCTCAGTTAGTTTAGAAAAGAGGCAACACCTACCTGTGATTTCTGTGGAGTAAGTTCTAGAGTTACATCCCCTTGACTAGCTGAGGGTTTATCTATCTTGAAACTCTGGCTGCGCTGAACAACTAATGACTTGTTCCCAACTGGTGATCGCAAACTTTCTGTCCGACTCAAGTTTATGGCTTTGGAAATTATATCTACTGGACTGGACTTTCCTGAGGAACTACCATTTGTTTCTCTCATTTGGAATATCTTGGCTCTTTCTGACACTGGTGTTAATTTTAAAGAACCTCTGTTTGGTTGATTTGATGGAGAATTTGTGGAATCTCTGAGGGCCAGAGAGCTATCTTGAACTTTAGCACTTTCACTTCTAGAAAGTTTGATTTCCTTCTGAACACAAACTGGTGTTTCATTCTGAACAGTTTCAATCTTTGAACTGTCCTGAGATTGAGTTTTTAGTTTTTCACTTTCTAACGTTAAAGGACTTGGCTTGAAGCCAACTTTTCTTAACTTCACCTGTAACCATTCTGGTTTTTCAGTTCCAGGAGTTCGGACACTCTGTGATCGCCTTATCTCTCCACCAGCTCTAAACTTTACAACATGTTTCACCTCTTTTACGTTAGCACTTTCTAGGCACAGTGAACTTAGGTCTGATCCAGCTGTAACAGTCTTCAGTTCATCAGTTTTATCTGTGTTGTTTTTATAAACATCGACATCACTGCTGGTTTTAGCTGGCTCGGGAATGTTTACATTAAGATTAGCTGTATAATTCTTATTAACATCTACTGTTACCTTGGATACATCAGGAATATCATCCTTCAATCTGTTTATAAACTGACTTTTCACAGTGGAGCCATTTTGTTTAAGCTTATAACCTTCATCATTTTCACTACTGTCTGACATCACAATTTCAGCTGACTTACTAGAATCATCACTATTCTGTGACAGGTCTATGGACTGCAAACTTCCTGTCCGAACAAGAGGCTTCTCTAACTTTTCTTGTCTAAGTGACCGTAAACTTCCTTGCCTTACAAGCATCACCTTTGAAGCCTGAGATTTTGAGACCTGCTTTTGTTCAGTGTCTTCCTTTTGTACAAAAGTTGTTGCCAGTGTTTTCAAAGCTGCTGTCTGCATTGTATCTTTACTAACTGTGACCTCTGGCTGTGTTATTTTGGCTGTTAAGTTTTCCTCCCTTGCAACAGGCTCATCTCTCTCTGTTTGAACAAAAACATGCACGTTTACATAATGAACATTCAAATTTCAGAAATGGCTTGCTTGAGAATCACACCAAATACTGAGACTGCTGAAAAGTACTTTTTAAAATGTGAACCAAAAAAAAGTACTTGATAACCCCCAAAACAAGTGAACAAAATGCTCTGAGTATTACTGCTGATATTTATCAATTAGCATTTCACATTTCAAGGCTTAGTCAACACAAACAGAATGTTACCACTATTAATTAGGAGTGCAATGGTTCACCGAACTACAGATATACTCAAACGTTCAGGTTTGGTTTGATTCATGATACCATTTTCCAAAAGTCAGTTTGGTACATCTAGATACCGTCATTAGCTAATGCGGCTTTTTGACCAGACGGCTAGCTGCAAGTCATTTATTCCACCACTTTCATTTAGTATCAAAATGGCTGAACAAACTGAATAAAGTTAACCACCTGTGAGTTTAAAGTCGCCTGTATGGAAACATCAACAGTTTATAATAACACAGTGATTAATGATAAAGGTGTTCTTACTGTTCAAGAATTCTAGTCAACAGTTATATGAGAATGGGTATGATGAGAAAGATATTGAACATTTTATATGCTTTTCTGTGTACCACTATTGTACAAATACCCAAACCATATCACTAAAAACCAAAAGGGTCATATCTGAAACGGAACCAAAAGGTACCTGTATTGTTGTAACTCTTCTATTAAAGCCTTTTTTCTAACTCTAAGTTAAAACCCCAATACCTATCGATGAAATCTGCTTAACATCACCTCATCACAACTCGCAAAATCAAAAAAGCCTATTTAACATCCTGTGTACTAACTTAGAAAAGCTTCACTTCATTTTTTCAATACTGACAGTAATACCTTTGACAATGAGTTGACAAGATGTAGATATTTCTCCTTTCTCATTTGTTGCTATACATTCATAACAACCGTCATCCTTTGCACAAATCTTGCTGATCTCAAGCGTTGCCTCACCATCATTGAATGTCTGCTTGAAGTCAAACATCTGTCCAATAATAAGACCATTCTTACGCCAGCTGACCTCTGGTTTTGGCTCACCAGTGATAACACACCTCAGTCTAGCATCCTTACCACTGGCTACAGTCTGGTCAGACAGTGACTCTTCCACTACTGGGGCTGTTTTAAGGGCTATAAGTCACAAGCAATTTATAAAAAAGTTAGTGAAGGCCTAGATCATTGAAAATATATGTACCTTTTTCATATTTGGCAATGCATGAATTCAAACATAGTTTTTTTGGCAAGTGTTCATAAAGATAATATTAGATGGTTTTCAACATGATCCCATACTGTCGTGCTTTGTAAAATAAAACACAGAAAATGTTCAGATTATTTCAACATCGAAAATTATCTGGACTGAGTTCCAACTTCTGACAGCTCTGTTGTTGTATAATAATACATCCGTAACTCCAATGGCTGGCAAAATGTAGTATTCTTTTTCTCCAAATATACCATTTAGTCAAGAGAATAAATTAATCTACTATCATATGTGTGAGAATAGACAAATCTACTATTGTATGTGTGAGAATAGAGAAAATCTACTATTGTATGTGTAAGAATAGAGAAAATCTACTATTGTATGTGTGAGATAAATGAATCTACTATTGTATGTGTGAGAACAGAGAAAATCTACTATTGTATGTGTGAAAACAGAGAAAATCTACTCTTGTATGTGTGAGAATAAATTAATCTACTATTGTATGTGTGAGAACAGAGAAAATCTACTATTGTATATGTGAGAATAGAGAAAATCTACTATCGTATGTGTGAGAATAGAGAAAATCTGCCATTGTATGTGTGAGAATAGAGAAAATCTCTTATTGTATGTGTGAGAACAGAGAAAATCTACTATTGTATGAGAGATAAGAGAAAATCTATTACTGTATCATACATGTGATATCCCGACGGGATTTTAAAAAATCCCGATATTGAGACCCTAATCCCGATTCCCGATATCAGCTTATGAAATCCCGATATTTGTCTCTCACAAAAATCAAAAAAAAAATTAATTAAAAAAAAAAAAAAAAAACCAATCGTCGGTAAAATTCACACATCTCTGACCATATCTCGCACCTTCAGTAAAGTCAAAGTGTGCCGATTATCTCGGACGTAAGTGTCCAAGTGTGCCGAATGAGAGGATTAACGATAAAGTGACACTTTATGATATTGTTTATTGGATAATTGGATAATTGATTGTTAGTATGGGTAATAATTACTGAAATCACAAGTTAAGTGTGTCTTTGAATAGCCACCTGACTGCAATTAGCGGATTTGTTTCATATGCGGCGGTATTTTGTGATGTCCAAAAGATGTTTATATCCGGATAATAGGACACTGTCGGAGAAAAAGTATTCGTCTTTTGATCTACTTAAATTATTTTAGCACGTTTTGTATAATTATTTAACGATGGAGAATAAAATGATTTGTCAAGCCCTTTCCTGGCATATTGTTGAAAAATGCCTAAACGTGCACTATCCCCTTCTGCTAGGGTATCAGACCCTAAGACAAAAACTTCTAAACTTAAAACAAAATACAATTCTGATTGGGAGAAAGAATGTAAATGGTTGAAGAAAGGAAAGGGGCCTGAATTTCCATTTTGTAAATGGTGCAATATAGATTTCAAGATCTGCTATGGTGGGAAAAACGACCTCGCAAAGCATACAATGACCATTGGGCATAAAGACAGTACTAAGGTAGTTCACTCATCTCAAAATGTAGCTAGCATGTTTTCTAAAGTGTCTGTGGAGGAGGATAGTGTAGCACATACCGAAGCACTCTTTGCTTTCTTCATTGCGGAGTGTAATAGTATTATGTTTTTGTTTTTGTTAAATGTGCTTGATTAGATCATGAATAAAATAATAGAAACTTTACTTTTTACTTTCTGTCATTGTTATTACAAAATGGTCTTGATGTAAAAGGTTTCTACCAAATTTGCTTAACGCGCATTGAAATTTAAGTCGATATAAAAATCCAGTTTTGAGCCCGAAAATCCAGCTGAAAATCCAGTTTTGGCCCATTTCAGTTGTCACATGTATGCTGTATGTGTGAGAATGCAAAAAAGAAAATCTACTATTGTATGTGTGAGAATAGAGAAAATCTGCTACAATATTCAAGTATCCTGAAATTAAGAAGACTACGTATTCTACCTTTGATAACTAGATGGCAGTCTGCTGATATTTTTCCAGAAGAGTTTTCTACAACACACTCAATTTTTCCACTGTCTGCAACTCTGACCCTCCTAACAACTAGCATGGCAACCCTGCCATCGTAAGACATCCTGTGTCGACTGTCCTCAATGAATTTTGACCCATCACAATACCAAGTAACTGTTGGTTGAGGGGAACCAATCGCCTCACAGTCTATGATGACTGGATCCCACTCATTGGCAATGGTGGTTTCTGGCTTCTTCAAGAACACAGGAAAAACTATGTCAGGAGATTCTGACTCTGTAAAAGTAAGCCATGGAATGTTGATTTAGAAGCAAAGCTAAGGTTTAAATTTTATAAGTTAGTCTTTCCCTTAATGTTTAAAGAAAATCATGAGAAATCTAATATGTCAAAACTAAAAGTACCGGTAGATTATAATGAGCAGTGTTCTCTCAAAACTTTAGTGACTAAATTTGAAGAAACCAGTATTGTCAAGTCAATTGTGTCCTTGTTTTTCTAAAACTAAACTACTACTAGAAATGTAGCAGTGTGTGTGTATAATCAACTTTGAGTGTATATGAGTTGTAATTGTCCAAATTAGTTCTGTTAGCAAATTACAAATAAGAAAACTGTTGGTTGTTGCAGTATGAAAGCCTCACCTGTGACTGTTATCTTGCAAGAAGATCTTTTCTCCCCATAGTCATTTTTCACAACACAAGAATAGTTACCACAGTCATCAAGAAAGATTTCAGCAATCTCAAGTTTTGCCTTAGCTCCATCAAATGTCTGCTTAAAATCAGCATTGCTCCTAATGATGACGCCATCTTTGTACCATGCGACTGTGTTAGTTTCTGATACCTGGCACTCAAGGCACAATGAGTGACCTTCACATACTGTGATGTCTGCTAATTCTGTCATGATTGCGGGAAGTTCCAAACATTTTTCTGTAATATATAAAAGTAGTTACACCAAAGGAAAAGACAAACACAAAAGTTCAAGCACAGAGGAACTCAGTGTCTCAGCTTTAAATAAAATACATATGCCACAAATAAGTATTTTATCAAATCTGAATGTTATATCCCTTCTGCTTGATCTAATTATCATATTGACATTATGGTAAATCACTATTTTCATATTTTTCAGAAGTATAATTGAAATTAAAACTTACTTTTTACGAGTAACATTCCTTTGGTAGATGCAGTTCCAAGTGGATTTTCAAACACACACTTGTACTCTCCTGAATCTCTGACAGAAGCCTGCTGAATTTCAAGACTGGCCTTTCCTAACTCTGGGTCAAAATCCATCTTAATGCCTGTATCAGCAACTGTCAACAGGTTATCTCCCCTGAACCAGGAGACATTTGGCACAGGTGAGCTAACTATTGTACATTCCAGGGTGACTGTATCACCTTCAACAGCAGACATCTCTTTCAATGTGACTTTCACTTCAGGGGAACCTACCATGTACAAAGAAACTGATAACTAAAATAAGAGCTTGCACAATATTAAGTATCAGTGCACATACCCCAATATGTTGGTTCTCCTGTAAATTATAGGGTACAAGTTCATTGCCATAATCAAATGGTATTTAAATTTCAGTTCCGAACTGCAATTTTAGTAATTTATGGTCATTTTGTTACCAGTAATTTGTAAGACATAATAAAGACCCGGAAACTGGCAGACTAGGGCATGTTCATAGCTACTAACCCTGCAGCAACCAGCACAGATAAGGACCGGTAAACTGACAGACTTGGACGTGCTCATTACCACTAACCCTGTAGCCACCAGCACAGATAAGGACTGGTAAACTGACAGACTTGGACATGCTCATTACCACTAACCCTGCAGCAACTAGCACAGATAAGGACTGGTAAACTGGCAGACTTGGACATGCTCATTACCACTAACCCTGCAGCAACCAGCACAGATAAGGACTGGTAAACTGGCAGACTTGGACATGCTCATTACCACTTACCCTGCAGCAACCAGCACAGATAAGGACCGGTAAACTGGCAGAGTTGGACGTGCTCATTACCACTAACCCTGCAGCAACCAGCACAGATAAGGACCGGTAAACTGACAGACTTGGACATGCTCATTACCACTAACCCTGCAGCAACCAGCACAGATAAGGACTGGTAAACTGACAGACTTGGACATGCTCATTACCACTAACCCTGTAGCAACCAGCACAGATAAGGACTGGTAAACTGCACTAACCCTGCAGCAACCAGCACAGATAAGGACCGGTAAACTGACAGACTTGGACATGCTCATTACCACTAACCCTGCAGCAACCAGCACAGATAAGGACTGGTAAACTGACAGACTTGGACATGCTCATTACCACTAACCCTGTAGCAACCAGCACAGATAAGGACTGGTAAACTGACAGACTTGGACATGCTCATTACCACTAACCCTGCAGCAACCAGCACAGATAAGGACCGGTAAACTGGCAGACTTGGACGTGCTCATTACCACTAACCCTGCAGCAACCAGCACAGATAAGGACTGGTAAACTGACAGACTTGGACATGCTCATTACCACTAACCCTGCAGCAACCAGCACAGATAAGGACCGGTAAACTGGCAGACTTGGACGTGCTCATTACCACTAACCCTGCAGCAACCAGCACAGATAAGGACTGGTAAACTGACAGACTTGGACATGCTCATTACCACTAACCCTGTAGCAACCAGCACAGATAAGGACTGGTAAACTGACAGACTTGGACATGCTCATTACCACTAACCCTGCAGCAACCAGCACAGATAAGGACCGGTAAACTGACAAACTTGGACATGCTCATAACCACTAACCCTGCAGCAACCAGCACAGATAAGGACCGGTAAACTGACAGACTTGGTTGTGCTCATTACCACTAACCCTGCAGCCACCAGCACAGATAAGGACTGGTAAACTGGCAGACTTGGACATGCTCATTACCACTAACCCTGCAGCAACCAGCACAGATAGGGACCGGTAAACTGGCAGACTTGGACATGCTCATTACCACTAACCCTGCAGCCACCAGCACAGATAAGGACTGGTAAACTGGCAGACTTGGACATGCTCATTACCACTAACCCTGCAGCAACCAGCACAGATAGGGACCGGTAAACTGGCAGACTTGGACATGCTCATTACCACTAACCCTGCAGCAACCAGCACAGATAAAAACCGGTAAACTGGCAGACTTAGACAGGCTCATTACCACTAACCCTGCAGCAACCAGCACAGATAGGGACCGGTAAACTGGCAGACTTGGACATGCTCATTACCACTAACCCTGCAGCAACCAGCACAGATAGGGACTGGTAAACTGGCAGACTTGGACATGCTCATTACAAATAACCCTGCAGCAACCAGCACAGATAAGGACCGGTAAACTGGCAGATTTGGACAGGCTCATTAAAACTAACCCTGCAGCAACCAGCACAGATAAACACCGGTAAACTGGCAGACTTAGACAGGCTTGACTATGTTTTGATCAGATAGCATATTTGTTCTCATCATGGTTTGTGATGGCTACTTTTCCGGCAGTTTATTTAAATCATAAATAATCCTTCAAAATGACAAATGGTTTGATGAAACTTAATTACTGACAAGAGTATTCTGAAAATTTAAAAGGGTCAGGGTTAAAAAGAAATATATGTTATACCTGAGGGTCTTCCCAAATGTTCTTGCACAATAGATAATGGATGACTGCTTAAGTCCCTTAAATCCTGTGAAGACTTACTGAAAATATATACAATTTTTGCAACTCTTTGCACACAAACAAACACAGATAACTCATATAAATAGATCCTTGATGTCCTTTATTTCTACGGCAATATGAAATCAGATTATTTTCAGAATAATAATGTTTATAGATATCATCCTGACCTACTTAGTTTTGTAGGATGTCAAAGCATTCTAACTCTCCTCACCTACTTAGTTTTGTGCCTGTTTCTAACATTTTATCATGTCAGTTATAATCAACAAAATGCAGAACTTGTTAATCTTCAAAATTAATGAGGTCAAATATAACAAACTACCCCCATTCCAGCTCACATGGACAAATCTCTTAAAATAATACAGACTCTTTATACTATTTATGAAGATTTATGTTCTAGAAACATGCATTTTAACAGCATTGGCTAAATGTTGTTGGCTGCAGAAATATTGGCCTCCCTGACACTAAGACTTTACATAGTTTATATAAATTTTTGTTCTGCTTTCTGTAACAATTAAATTAGAAATGCACCACCAAAAAGATGCCAATTGAGATACAAGAAATATCACAGGTACTAAGTTGACAAACACCAAAAATGATCTCACCCATTTGTCTGTTCAGTTTCTTGAGTACCATCACCTTCAATGGATTTCAGTTTCAAAGCTAAATTGTCTGCATCATCTCGGTTCAGTACAACTTTTGCCTCAGATTTATCTCCCCATGACTCATTTTTGGAAATGGACATATTTTCTGAGACAGTACTCAAATCATGCTCAACTACTTCTGTACCATCCAAATCTTTCTTGCGTTTTATGTTATAATGATTACGAGTAAAGTAGTTTGAACCACGTGAGGTAAGTTTGTGTTTGGTATTAGATACATCTTTTTCATACACTGAAGAGCTCCCACCAGGGGAGGTAATCTTCTTTTCAACAACAGTGTCAGTTTCACGTGTCTCAGTTTTACTCTGGGTCCGGCGCAATTTTTTCCATTCAGTGATCGTTGTATCGCCTTCCTCAACCCGGCTCACTTCCTGTACTGTAACTGTCCCATCTTCACCATGGATTACTGATATTGCACCATTACTGTCTGGCCGGGAGGACAGATCCAAAGACAGGTTGCTACTCAACTGTATCTTTGCTACAAATCAAAGAAACATAAATATTAAGCATATTTCAACTTTTGATACAAGGCAAAACTTTGTTTAAATTACAATTTAGAAATAAACTAAACACCAAATTTAAACTTACATATTGTAAATACATACATTGATAA
Organism: Cyclina sinensis; assembly: GCA_012932295.1. NCBI lineage: Eukaryota > Metazoa > Mollusca > Bivalvia > Venerida > Veneridae > Cyclina > Cyclina sinensis. The sequence goes on along the minus strand of JAAONU010000019.1, from coordinate 31,779,041 downwards.
AGTAAAGTAACAGATGCCAGAGAAAATAAAGAAGCAATAAAATTAAACAAGGCAAGGAACATAACAAAATGAGACTGTTTTTACTTCTGCCTATCATTAAATACATATGTATGTCTACATAAAAATCAATTTATAGATAGACATCAAAGCAGCTTCATTAAGGTATTTCACTTTTTTAAATATAATATGAATATATAGAACATGTAAGTGCATTAAATACATGTATTAAATGTCAAAACATCACCAAGAAGTAACTCATAGTTAATCAAACAGAAAGTGACCTTAGTTTTTATAATGATTTAAAGCGAAGCACATTAGACTGAACCTCTTCATGCCTAAAGTATTGTTTTCTAAAACCTTAGTAAAATAACCCTGTAGTTTGGTACCTTCTGATTTTTTATTCCCTGATGTCTGCTGTATTGCACCTTCTCCATCTTTTAAGATTTCAGTTACATTGTCTTCCTTAATGTCTTTGACCTCTGTAGTTTCATTTAAACTTGTATTATCATTTACATTATCACTACTGGTGTCGCTTTCAAAAATCTCCATTTTGTTTTTATTTACGCTGCTGGTTTTTTCGTCGTCTTCTATTCCTGAAGATTCGCAACTGTCTTCCTCTACTATAGGAATGTCTGTTGTTTGAGCTTCATTCTGTTCTTTCACCTCTTCCACAGCGCCCAGGATTTCTGAAAATGCAGCTTCAATATCCATTGTAGACATAAGTTTCTCTACATCACCTGACAATGGCAAACACTTCCTCTTTTCTTCTAACCAAAGAAGGCTAGGGCTTAGTCTGTTGTCAAATTCACTGGCAGCAGCCAAATCTTTACCTGGTTCACAAGGTCTATTCTCTGAATTTTTCACTTCAGGCTTGATATAACTATTTGAAACTTTAGACTTCAATGTGTTTTTAACTTCATTAAATGAAGAGCTTGTTCTTTGGTCTGCAATCTGTTTCAAACACTGTTTATGTCCTTCAAGAGTATCTGTGTTAGAATGATCTGAGTAAAGAGTATCTTTGTTGGAATGATTTGAGTGAATAGGTGGTGCTGAGTTACTTCTATGTCTCCGTAAATTGACAAGTTTATTTTGTTTACTCCTTTCCACATCAGCTCTAGAGACAAGAATCTGAGGTGTTTTAGATCTGGCTTTGTCAGTACTTTCAGTTATTTCTTTTGCACCAGATTTTTCCCCTCTGCCACTGTCTTTTCTATCATTCTTTTCAAATATTTCACATTTCTCTTGTATCCTTTTCTGTTTCTGACTTTCCAATTTAGTCACAGTTTCTTTAAGAAATTCAACTGGCTTCTTTCCGCCTAAAAATTTATCCCTATGTTTGTGAAACTTTTCATTTTCTTTAAAAGACTGAGTTTTCAGATGATCGTGAAATTTACCATTTGTAAGATATTTACTTTTATCTACACTTCCACTTTTTATCCAAGATCTATCACTTTCAGAATGTTTCAGTTTATTGTCAGTTTTATCATTAACTGTATCTTTTAATTGTTTAACTGAACCTGTTCTTACTTGAGCAACAGTCAAATCTGACTTCAGGTTGGTATGTTTCTGTTTACTGTCATCAGATCCTTTCTGTTTTTCCAATGTTTTAGGAACAGGTGGTTTCCTGTCTACAGCTGAAAGTTCAGAAGACTTTAGCTTTTCCTTTTCATGATGAGTAATATCACCATTTGCTATACTTGCTCTTGTGTCTTTCTTTCTTTGTTTGCTATCATATTCACTATCATTATCACTGTCCTGTACTCGTTTAAATTCTGTCACACTCTGACTTCGATGCACAGTTTGAACATTTTCTGTAGTTCCATTTGTGATTGGTTCAGATGATTTCTGGTATATAAAACTCTGGCTTCTTCGCAGTGATGACTGTGAACCTTCTGAAATGAGAAAAACAGACTGTGTAGGTAAGACAAAAAGAGTAAGTTACTTTCCAAACTAAAATTATAAAACTAAAACAAGTTAGACCCTAAACTTTTACAGAGAATAGACCCAAAATTTGTGCAGAGAATAGAACCTAAACTTGTACAGAAAACAAATAAAACCAAGATTTAAGTACTTCATTTTCAACCATAACTGGACCCAAAACTGAGATCCAGAACTGCGTATTTCATTCCTAACCCAATCTGTTTAACAATAAATAAGTAATTGACATTCTATTATTGAGGCATATGACATCAAACAAGTTCAAATATAGGAACAATTAAACTTAAGGACCATGACCAGTTATAATATGCCATATCCTCCTGTCCTGAATTTTTATTGCAATCTTCTTCAAAGCAAAAACTGTATAAAATGTCAATCAAACCATTTTAGAGCATCTCATTAAATATACAACAAAAAACATACTCAGTACCTATTTATCATTTGTTACCAACAAAATACCATAAACATTTGCTAGTGTTTGTTTATTTGAATCTAGTGATGTATAGCATTATGTCAACAGATAGTAAATTAATGTTCGGTATACTTTTGTTTAATATTACTACAAATACAAAATATTTTACACAAATTACAGCTCCAATGATCACCTAGCAATGTAACAGTGTTTAAAGCATAAGTGTTTATTTATTTTACATTTAACAGTTATTTGAAAGTGCATGTGAACAGAAAGGTGAGCCAAAAAAAAAAATTCCAGAAACTGCATTCAGGTGAAATGAAATCACAATATGTTAACATTGCCCCAGTGACATCTTTACCACACACAGTCATGTTAAATGATAAATGTCCCAGTGCAAATCAAAAACTGCACTGAACATTAATATTTCTAAAATGTGCACATCCACTGAAACAAATCTGAACTAGTAGTGCTGTTTATGAGGCTAACATACATAGTTACATAGCATATCTGCATATTAACATTTACAGATTCAATATATCATATAATGATCGTGTAGACAATTCGCAACACTTCTTATTAATCCTCTATAAGATCTCCTATGATTCTTGAAGTCTTGTTTTAAATAATATCCATGAATAAAATCATTAATCAATTATACTTGTAGAAAAACTTTAGCACTAAATCAAGAACAACAGATCTAACATCATTGCTGTAACAATCTAGATCCTGACTGAATGATGTCTTCTAATGTCAAGTATAAAAGTGTATAATGAACTAGCACAATGTAAATTAGAGACATTTTAAACATTCCATATGAACAGCATTCAATTGCATGCCGAATTAATGACTGTTATTAATGTAATAGTCTATGAACTGTGAGAAATGTAACATTTTTTTCCCTTGGTACTCATATCTTATTTGGATTATTAAGCACTATTAGGACATTAATTTATGTAAACACTGAAGATTGTCAAAAAAAGAACTATTTTGTTATACACCCTTATCTGTAACTGGTGGACCTAAATATCAAAAATGCTCTGAACTTCTCTGCGGACTTCCTGACAATGTAAGTTATTAAAATTACAAAGAACTGTTTCAACTACAACAAAATACAATTTTTACTAAAATTCTCACTAAAATGTTAATAAACAGCACAAAAAACATCAACCTACAGAACATATATAAAGTTTTACCTCAGGCTAAACTTATTTAAGTAAGTTATAATCCCTGCTTTTATTTTAACACCAAATTCTCTTAAAACCTTACTTCAAAGAACACACCAGCAAGGCTTTCAAATACACAAAAAAATAATTAAAAACTGCTTCAGTGGTTACAACTTTTCATAAAGTTAAAAGCTAGCAAATTTTCAAAATTCTCAAAAAAAATTTGAATTTCCTGTGACAACATCTGAATTAATGTTTTTCTAAGTGACATCAAACCTTGTTATCTAAGATCATCTAAACCTATGAAATTACATGCTGAACTTAATACTGTATTAAAAAAACGGATACAGTTACAAAATAAGGATGCTATTAAATTCTGAATAGGAGGCAGATATGATATTCATGTAAAAATACTTTTAAAACATTTACCACAGCAAACTGATATAAGCATAATGTAGTTCACTTGAGTGTAATGTAATCTGTGTAATTTATTACTTTTCAAAATATAAATTTAATGCTTGATGGTTTGATACTGAAATGGTTTGCCAGTGCAAAAACTATGTATGAATGATTCATCACTGGTCCTCTTGTACTGTTGTTGCTAGTACTGAGTGGCTTTATTTTACAAACAACAACTAGAATGCAACTCTAGTTTTGGTGTGAGATTTTGACTGTTCTTTAAAAAGTTAGACAGATTTTTTTTTGGGGGGAAATTATCTGGACCGATTTTTTAAGGACTTTTGGACATCGAAATCGGTCCATAGAGATAAAATTCGGTCAAAACCGGCAAATTTTCGGTTTTCGGGAGCCCTGCTGAGCATCAATTAAATTATGTCCTTAAACCATTCAGAGATATAGTGTCCTTAAACCATACTGAGCATCACTTAAGTAATGTTCTTACACTATACTGAGCATCACTTTAATTATGTCCTTAAACCATTCAGAGACATAGTGTCTTTGAACCATACTGAGCATCACTTAAGAAATGTCCTTAAACCGTACTGAGCATCACTAAAATAATGTCCTTAAACCATACTGAGCATCACTAACATAATGTCCTTAAACCATACTGAGATCACTTAAGTAATGTTCTTACACTATACTGAGCATCACTTAAATTATGTCCTTAAACCATTCAGAGATATAGTGTCCTTAAACCATACTGAGCATCACTTAAGTAATGTCCTTAAACCGTACTGAGCATCACTAAAATAATGTCCTTAAACCATACTGAGCATCACTAACATAATGTCCTTAAACCATACTGAGATCACTTAAGTAATGTTCTTACACTATACTGAGCATCACTTAAATTATGTCCTTAAACCATTCAGAGATATAGTGTCCTTAAACCATACTGAGCATCACTTAAGTAATGTCCTTAAACCGTACTGAGCATCACTAAAATAATGTCCTTAAACCATACTGAGCATCACTAACATAATGTCCTTAAACCATGCTGAGCATCACTAAAATAATGTCCTTAAACCATACTGAGCATCACTTAAGTATTGTCCTTAAACCGTACTGAGCATCACTAAAATAATGTCCTTAAACCATACTGAGCATCACTAACATAATGTCCTTAAACCATACTGAGATCACTTAAGTAATGTTCTTACACTATACTGAGCATCACTAAAATAATGTCCTTAAACCATTCAGAGATATAGTGTCCTTAAACCATACTGAGCATCACTTAAGTAATGTCCTTAAACCATACTGAGCATCACTAAAATAATGTCCTTAAACCATACTGAGCATCACTAACATAATGTCCTTAAACCATGCTGAGCATCACTAAAATAATGTCCTTAAACCATACTGAGCATCACTTAAGTAATGTCCTTAAACTAGGGATGGCAACGAGTAACCGGTTAACCGAGTACTCGATCGAACGTCCGAATATCGGTTAACAAAATTGATATTCGATTACTCGGCAAAAATATATAATTTCTATTTTTTTGCGATTTAGAAAGGTTGGTGTATCCAATCAGTTCAGAAATTTGGAAATGTACATGTATCTTAATAAATACCTCTTAAATGCTATCAAAACATCCTTGCAGAGGTGCGAAAATGATATCGTTAATTTAACGAGGCGATCAACAGTTTGACAAGCGCATGGGATTGAACACCTGTGTCGCTTACGTCATTCGGCCTCTTATAATATTTATTTACCTTTAATTGTGTAAGAGTTTGTAGCCGAAACTTGTTTTAAGGTATATGTTTTGAAAACAGCAAATGGCCGGATTGCTGTTATGAATGTTAGATTAAAGGTAGTAATTAGACCCAATTAAGCGTTTGTTTTAAGGAGAGTAACTCCCTTTTCTTCTTTACGCATATAAATCCAGAAATATCATTAATTTTTTATATATTGATAAAGTTTTTGTTTAGAATAAGATATTAGAATTTCAAGAGTCAAAGTGCCGCCTGCAAAATCTAATGCTTGGAAATATTTCAAACGCTGGCCTGCGCTGATAGCAAGACTATTAAATGTACATTATGTAGCTGTGAAATAACGTATACTGGTGGAACTACAAACATGTTAAATCATTTACGCTTCAAGTATCCTTCTGAAAACAGACATGTCTATATAATTTCAAGAAGAAAAAAAGATATATGAACTGTTATACATGTTTTAAACTTGATATTGCATTAATTAAAACGTTATGAAATATAATGTTGATTTAATTTGTTTGATGGTTATTCTAAGTTACCTCCCTTGCAGTCCTATTTATAGTTACACATCTATGAATTTAAATAGAAAACGAAAGTAGCATGCAGGCTGTGTTAATATATTGTGATAAAACTTTGAAGATCATTGGAAATCATCCGAGTAACCGAGTACTCGATCGGAAAAATGACCGAGTACTCGAGTATTGATTTTGGTATTCGTTGCCATCCCTACCTTAAACCGTACTGAGCATCACTAAAATAATGTCCTTAAACCATACTGAGCATCACTAACATAATGTCTTAAACCATGCTGAGCATCACTAAAATAATGTCCTTAAACCATACTGAGCATCACTAAAATAATGTCCTTAAACCATACTGAGCATCACTAAAGTAATGTCCTTAAACCATATTGAGCATCACTAAAATAATGTCCTTAAACCATACTGAGCATCACTAAATTAATGTCCTTAAACCATACTGAGCATCACTAAAATAATGTCCTTAAACCATACTGAGCATCACTTAAATAATGTCCTAAATCCATACTGAGCATCACTAAAATAATGTCCTTAAACCATACTGAGCATCACTAAAATAATGTCCTTAAACTATACTGAGCATCACTAAAGTAATGTCCTTAAACCATATTGAGCATCACTAAAATAATGTCCTTAAACCATACTGAGCATCACTAAATTAATGTCCTTAAACCATACTGAGCATCACTAAAATAATGTCCTTAAACCATACTGAGCATCACTAAAATAATGTTCTTAATCCATACTGAGCATCACTAAAATAATGTCAATAAACCATACTGAGCATTACTTAAATAATGTCCTTAAACCATATATATATGAGCATCACTAAAATAATGTCCTTAATCCATACTGAGCATCACTAAAATAATGTCCTTAAACCATACTGAGCATCACTAAAATAATGTCCTTAAACCATACTGAGCATCACAAAAATAATGTCCTTAAACCATACTGAGCATCACTTAAATAATTTCCTTAAACCATACTGAGCATCACTAAAATAATGTTCTTAAACCATACTGAGCATCACTAAAATAATGTCCTTAAACCATATATATATGAGCATCACTAAAATAATGTCCTTAATCCATACTGAGCATCACTAAAATAATGTCCTTAAACCATACTGAGCATCACTAAAATAATGTCCTTAAACCATACTGAGCATCACAAAAATAATGTCCTTAAACCATACTGAGCATCACTTAAATAATTTCCTTAAACCATACTGAGCATCACTAAAATAATGTTCTTAAACCATACTGAGCATCACTAGAATAATGTCCTTAAACCGTACTGAGCGTCACTAGAATAATTTCCTTAAACCATACTGAGCATCACTATAATAATGTCCTTAAACCATACTAAGCATCACTAAAATATCCCTAAAACATCAAACAAGTCATCTTATTACACTAAGCATCACTAAAATATGTCCTTTAAACATCACCCTAGTCATCTAAATACAATGTTTGTTGTTATAACATCAAATGCTACAGTTTCAAAAAAAAAAAAATAATCCCTAAATGATGACAACTTTCAAGTGTCTACAATATTTTTAATTTATTTTTTACCTAAAGTAGTTCTGACAGTTTCTCTCCTAGGTGAAATCATAAAAATGATATGAAAATTTTATACACATCAGTGTTAAATTTCAAATTGTACCTGACATAACAGATTTGCTTACGTCTCTTTTTTTCACAATCATCTGGTTCATACTTTAATATTCTAAAAAATGAAAGAAGCTTTTAAATTTCAAACTTCTTAAAAAGAAGCATTTGATAATGATAAATATATCTGTTCACCCCCAGCATTCAAGTGTTTAATAAAGAGACACCCTGCAATAAGTAATGTTATAATAATTCAGTGGTTGAATACAGCAGTTGTAAGAATAGGTTCCTCAGCAGTTTACTGATTTCCACATCATTTATTTTGACATATGACAACATTTCAAAGTGAAGTGACTCCTATGACATATACTGGTCTTCTATGTTCAAAACTAATAAGGTGGTTAAACACTGCTAAAGAACTGCTTATAAGAAGGCCCTAGGAAGATACAGTCATGACAATAACAGTAAAAAATATTTTTCAAAGATAAGTATACAAGATTTTCTGAGCTAAAACAAGTGATACAAGATTTTTATTTTTGGGACACAGTCAAGAAAATAATCAAATGTAAGTTTGTTATTTAGAAATTGTATCCTTTGTAGGGTTGAATTTCAACCTGCAAGATTTGTACTAGTTTGCATCATTATAACCCTGTTCATAATGTCCTCCTTTGGTACAAACTTTAGTTGAAATCAAATTTCAGTCTTTTCACTTGAGAAATTTGTAATTCAAGACAGCTCATTAAACCCCAATAAAGTAGTAATCAATTGAACGTGTTAGCCAACCACCATACATTTTATCCTACAACAATATCTAACTGCCTTGTTGACAAATAATGCACATATGATTAATGTATCAGTATAATATTCTGATCTAATTTATTAACTATAATATAAAGACATATTCAAGAGAATAAAGAGGAGAAAAGGAACTTTTCAGCCACCAACAGACATGGAATAACTTCATAGACAGTTTGTCTATCTGGTAGAATATTACATAAACATGAGGTCCTTTCTTGCTCTGACAATATCTATCTATCTGAGTTTATTTATCATCAGTACCAGTTGCCCATTTGACTGAAGCCCCCTGCAGAGATTAGTTATTTTAGGTTGTGCAAGACACAGAAAGTATACCATTCCAGAGACACCCCTGGTTCTTTTCCATGCTCAGCATATAGCACTGATACATGGGACTTCAGTTTAATGTCTCATTTGAAATATTAGTGGAGGAGCAAGACATGCTGAAAGATGACCCAAACTATTGGCACCAGCCAACTGCAATTTCAGAAAAATTCATCCAAAAACTTACTGATGTTGTTAAATCAGACACCTGCCTCACCTTGTATCAGATAGCTAGCAGGGTTGGTACTTCACCCGCTAAGGTTTTTTCGCATTCTAAAGCACAAATTAATTAACAAAGAGGGCCATGATAGCCCTGGATTGTTCACCTGAATACTTGAGCTTTGGGTCTACTGTTAAGCAAACATCAGAAGCTTTTTTAAGGTTATCCCTATATTAATCTATATGAATTCAAGTTACCCCCAGGGTAGAGCCAATTTTCGCCCAAGGGGCATAATCTGAACAAACTTGGTAGAGCACCTCTAGCTGATGCTCCATTAAAAATATCTAAGTTCTAGGCCTTGTGGTTTCAGACAAGAAGATTTTTTTAAGTTTTCCCTATTTAAGTCCATGTAAAATCAAGTGACTGGTACAGCTAATTTTGACCCAAGGGGCATATTTTGAACAAACATAGTAGAGGAACTCTAGCTGATGCTCCATACAGAATATCTAAGTTCTAGGCCTTGTGGTTTCAGACAAGAAGATTTTATAAGGTTTGCCCTAAAAAAAGCCTATGTAGAATAAACTGACCCCCAGGGTGGGGCCAGTTCTGACCCAGGGACATACTTTGAACAAACCTGGTAAAGGACCTCTAGCTTGTGCTGAAAGCAAAATATTAAAGCTCCAGGCCTTGTGGTTTCAGACAAGCAGATTTTTTAAGTCTTCCCTTTATAAGCCCATGTAAAATCAAGTGACTCCTCAGGGCAGTGTTATTTATGACCCAAGGGGCATTATTTGAACAATCTTAGTAGAGGACCTCCAGATAATGCTCTATGTAAATAAATCTTAGGTGTAATATTTAACGTTTCTCATAAGAAGATTTTTAACGATTAAATATTCTGCACAAATAGGACCCCTGAGGTGGGGCTAATTCTGACCCAAGTAGCATAATTTGAACAAACTTGATAGAGGACTAGCTGATGCTCGATGCAAAATGTCTAAGTTCTAGGTCTTATGATTTCAGACAAGAAGATTTTTTCAAGTCTTCCCTATACAAGCCTAAGTAATATCAAGTGACCCCCGGCTGGGCTATTAATGACCCTAGGGGCATAATGTGAACAATCTTATCAGAGGACTTTGAGCTGATATTCCATGTAAAAAATCTTGGCCATTGGCTTTGTGGTTTCAGACAAGAAGATTTTTTAATGTTTTCTCTATATAAGTCTATTAAAATCAAGTGCCCCTGGGGAAGGGCCAATTTTGACCCAAGGGGCTTCAGACAAGAAGATTTTCAAAGGTTTTCCTTTCTGTTGCCATAGCAACCAGAGTTCTAGATGGAATTTAATTCTTTGAACAACTTCAGTAGAGCTTCATGCAAGAAATATCCCAGGCATGTTTTGTTGAAGTTGCCTTAGCGGTATAGGAGACGTCGCACAAGTCAAATTTTTGACAATGCACAACACATGCTGACCCAAGCTGGATAATCAATGATCAGAAAAACTCACTCTTGAGCACTTCATGCTCAGGTGAGCTAAAAATGCAACACATCACTGCTAGATGGATAGATGGATACCCCATTTGCTGATGGATGAGCAAAGGTGCACTCCAGTTCCAGTCATTAGAAATCTCTTGAAACTTTACCAAAAATATGACAAGAAAGATTTTCTATTTTACATAAATAGCACCCCTGGGACGATGCCAATTTTGACCCCAGGAAATTTTAACAAACCTGGTGGAGGTCTACCGAACAATACTACATACAAAATAATAATACAGGAAAATTTTTCCCTTACAACATTGTGTAAAACAAGGGGAGGGGCCAACTTTGATCCTAGGGAAATAATTTGTATATTCTTTGCAGACGTAGGCTAAACAATGCTACATACCAAATATCAATGAAACGAAGATTTTCAAAGATTTTATATTTTACACAAATAGAACCCTCTGGGCAGGAAAAAATTTTTACCTCAGAGGCAGAATTTGAGCAACCTCCGTAGAGGACCTCTAGATGATGTTCAATGCATTCTCAAAGTTTTCAAAAATTAAAAAAATTCAAGTGAGACAGGGCCAATGATGACCCCAGGGGCATGTAGAGGACATCTAGGTAAATCTATATGCGAAATATCTACAATGTAAGCTCTAAGCCGTGTGGTTTCAGACAAGAAGATATTCAAAGTTATTCCTTTCAGGTGCCACAGCAGAGTTCTTAATGGAATTAAATTCTTTGAAAAAATTTAGTAAATCTTCAATCAAGTAACATCACTGCAAAGTTTCATTCACTTTGGCCTGATGGTTTCTGCAGAAATATTGTTTAAATTAAGTGGTGCACACCTGGTCCAGATGGAAGGTGATCACAACAGCTCACACTGAACATCTTCCTCAGGTGAGCTAAAAAGGTAATTGTATACAGAAAATAAAAATGAAATAAGACAACATAAATTGACATCCTTGTACCATCTAAAAAATCAAAAACATACCGAGATGTATCCTACTGATACAAAAATATATAAGAAAATCATACCAGGTTACAAAAATCAGAATTTTCAAATTTATCATTTAAAACTGTGAATACATTAACATAATACCAGGTAACATACAAACTTCATGTTTCTATTGAAATATTGTATTATTTTTCAATATTTCACAAATTCAAACTTTTTAATGGAACTTTTTACAGATTTCAATTAAAGATAATTCAAAACCAACCTCTCTTTAAGTAAATAAGTCACTGAATACTTAAAATATTTAGAAGTTCAAAAAGTCAAAAGTCCAAAATCCTTAAAAACAGGGTCAAACAATAAGCAAAAGGTTTCAGGATGCTGTATACATCAATATTCACAAGCTCATTTTCATCTCTGGTTCTCAAATTCCATTCACAAAGAGGTTTTTTTTTTCAATTCTAAACCCACCATGAAACTAGGGTTAAGTATATGATAAATGAACTTTCAACTTCTCAAACATTGAGCCTTACTTCACAAACTTTTCACCACAAATAGTAACTATAAACTTGAGAAATTGCATTAAATTTACCCCAACTGGGCTAGTGTAAAATGATCCAATTATAGTCATGTCGCTAAAGGATACAGATGACTATATGTTACAAATTTTACGAGTTTTCAAAACTGATAAACATCATAATGTCCAAAAGAAACCAACACCAGTATAATTGTGTGTTTAGCTCTCCACAGATTCTACCCATTACTTACAGGTTATTAGATCAGGCAGGAAAAATAAAACAATATCTCGTATTGTTACAACTGACCAAATATCCTTGAAATATTTAGGTACTCTTCCTAACATAAACACAAAGAAGGTTAAAACAAATCCCTGGAATCACCATATACGACAGACCTGTAATCTCCTAATTTTTCTCAAGGGCAGTTAATAAAAAAACACCAATTATTTTAATAAAATGAATGAATTCTTTTAAATTTTAACTAGAAATGTGTCCATGGGACACGGACGCCCCAACCATGCTCAAATGTTGACAGAAGATCATAACCGATGGTTAAAATGTAAGAAGAGGCAGATGAAATGTCAAAAGCGGTTGAACCGCCCCTGAAATCTGAAGAAATTTAGATTTTATCAGAAATCAAGTTGAAATTACTACTTTGGTGGTGTCATGCCCGATTTTGAAAGGAACCTGTAGTTTCATTAGATACTTATCTTTCTGTAAAGTTCAATAGTTCTGCCAATTAGTACTGTCTGTTAAAGTACTATCTTTAAAGTCCTCTCTGTGATTTTCATATTTCTCTCACTGTATTAACTTGTTGTACCACTTTTAAAAATAATCTAAGACCCTCTTTAGCCTTATTAATCTAAAATTTTTACAAGCTGTAAACAAAAATTTTCCTTTGAGAGATCTGACTTGATATCTTTAACTAAGATTTATGATAAAAGTTGTTAACTGAAAAATATCACTTTAATTCCGAAGTATCAATACAGAATTTATTATTCACCTCCTGGCTTGTAATGACTGATAATGGCCACTATGCCTTTAGGGCACACATTCTGTTTTTATTTGAACTTTTTTCTTATCATCTTTATTGCAATGACATTGTTTGTTAAACGTAATAAATAACTGATTAAAAGATTTTTTGCTGAAGTATACAGAATGAAATAAAATCCCTGTCTCTTTAAATGAAATCTTCATCTTTAATAATACTTTAGCTATATATCTGCATTAGACATAAATCAATTTATGGAAATTTTATCAACCTGTTTATTCAACAAACACTTTGGTATTATGATATGAAAGCTGCCTACATTTAATGATTAGCCTACGCCTTTTCTGCAACTCCTCATTTGCAATAAAAATCATTATTTTGTTGCAGAAGAATTAAGAGCTGAATAAATAAAATACTGGCAAGATTTACTATTCTTGTATGCAAAACATTCTCTTAATGGTCCTCATTACAGAGCAAATATTAAATTTATCTCCTAAAACATTTTGATAAAGAGTGGAGTATTAAAGGGAAACAACTTAGAAACATGTTTTGTCAGAGTTATGTTTGGTGTATTCTGCATTCCTTTTCAAGAGCCTGTTCAAATAAATACACCTGACAAGAAGCTATTCATATATCATGAAATGTTTAAAAATTTTCAGATTTTATGAACTACCACATTCAACAAAGTTACAAAATGAATGGATCAGTTTACTACCAAACTATGGTAACAAGAGCCACCGCAAGCGCGGGCCACGCTCGACTTTTTTCTATTTCCAAAGGCAAACACATCAGAGGAAGCACATTGTGGTGAAGGGATTTCAAATGTCATTTGGAAATATAATTATACATAACAAAGTTATGGCCAATTTTAGCAACATTCAGAAATTTGACCTTAAAGGTCTAGGTCAAGTTCAGTTTAACCTTCTCTGGAGGTATTGTCTAAAAAGTAGTTATGTCCAAGCTAGAAGACACTACATCCATTAACAACAAAGATATAGCCAAGTTAAGTAATGTCAAGGTCATTTAAAGGTCAAGGTTATGCTTGAATTGTTTAACATGTTTCTTTTATTCTCAGTGTTGTTTTGTCCCTGTATAGATCAAATCCGTCCATAAAACCAGAAGTTTGGCTATTTTAGCAAAATGCAATAATTAGAAATTTGACTGTAAAGCTCATTTAAAGGTTAAGGTCGTACTTGAATAATTTAACGTGTAGGTTTTGTCATAAGCCTTGTTTTGTCCAAGTATTAATAAACAAGAGGGTCAGTGGCCCCAAAGAACTAACCTGGGTTCAAAGATGAAAGAAAAATTTTATGAATGTAATGATGAATATCACAGAAATGGACCAATGCAATTTCATTCCCAAAAAGGAGGTCAGTAGGTCAAAATATAGGTCATGAGATGACATTTTTGAAATCCGAACGAAAAGCTGTACACACAGTCCAAATTTCATTGCCGTAGCTTTAAAACAAAAAAGTAGGTCAGTAGGTCAGAAATATAGGTCATGCTATGACGTTTTTGAAATCTGAACAAAAACTGTATACATGGTCCAAATTTCATTGCCATAGCTCCAAAAGCAAAAAGTAGGTCAGAAGGTAAAAAATATAGGTCATGCAATAACATTTTTGAAATCGGAAGGAAAAACTTTGCACACGTTCTAAATTTCATTGCTGTAGCTAAAGAACAAAAACTAGGTCAGTAGGTCAAAAATATAGGTCATGCTATGACATTTTTGAAATTGGAACAAAAAACTGTGTACATGGTCCAAATTTCATTGCCATAGCTCCAAAAACAATATACCCCCTCATCTTTGATGGGGGTGGGGTAGGTATAAAAATGGTTTCTAGACAATGATCTGCTTTATATTCAAGTTGGTAGGTAGACATTTGGTTTCTGATAAATATCTAGCGAATCCTTGGACCTATTTTTCTCAAACTTGGTATGTAGACTAGTCATGACCAGTAGATGACTCCTATAGTTTTTTGGGGTTATTAGATCAAAGGCTAAGATCACAGTGACCTTGAAAAGCAAAACGGTTTTCAATCAATAACTTTAGAATGCTTGGGCTCAGGCTCTCCAAAACTTCAAAGGCAGGCTGGCCATGGCCAGTAGATGACCCCTATAGTTTTTTGGGTCATAGGTTAAAGGCCAATGTCACAGTGACCTTGAAAAGCAAAACCTTTTCCAAACAAGAGGGCCATGATGGCCCTGGAGCACTCACCTGAGTACTGTGGCTGTGGGTTTTCTGTCAAGCAAACATAAGAAGCAGTATTTCATTTTCTAATTGAAGATATGTAGGTGCCTACAAACTAATTATGTAAAATATCAGTCAATAAATAAAGGCTCTATGACAGTAAGTAGAAATATCTATTCTAAGCTATGGTGGCCTTGACCTTGACCCAATGACCTCAATCCCTACCCATGGATAGAGGTTCATGCAAGGAACCTCTATTCAGAATATCTAAGATATTGGTCTATAAATGAAGGCTCTATGAGGTAAAGTAGATAAATCTATTTTTAGCCTTGGTGACCTTTAACCTAATCTACTAATTTGGAAAAGCTTAATTAAGGTCCATTAGACAACGCTTCTTGCCAAATTTTTAAATTCTAGGCCTTGTAGTTTCAGACAAGAAATTTTTTGAAGATTTTATTCCATAATGCTATGTAAAACTTGTGACCCCATGGGTGGGGCCAATAGTGACCCCATGGATATTATTTGAACAAACTTGGCAGAGAAACTATAGACAATGCTTCATGCCAATTTGTTTAACTCTTGGACATTATTTGAACAAACTTGGCAGAGGTCCACTAGACAATGCTTCATGCCATAAATTAAAACTCTTGGCCTTGTGGTTTCAGACAAGAAGATTTTTAAAGTTTTTATTCTATATTGCTACGTAAAACTTGTGACCCCTCAGGCGAGGGCAATAGTGACCCCAGGGACATAAACTGAACAAACTATGTAGAGGTCCACTAGGCAATGCTTCATACCAAACACTTTCTGAACAAGGAAAATAGAACAACATGGAAAACACTTTCTGAACTAGGATATAAAACAACATAAGGAACACTTTCTAAACTAGAAAATTAAAACAACATGAGACCACTCTAAACTAGGAAAATAAAACAATATGAGGAACACAAATTAAACAATACAGGAAACACTTTCTGACCTAAGAAAACTAGAGCTATCACTAAATGTGCATAATACCCCCCCTAAGACTGCTTTGGAACTGAGGAAGTTATTAGTAACAGAAAACTTTGTAAAAGAATTGAAATACAGTTAGGGTTGTGGGCAATTAATTAAAGATAGTTGTGGTTCTTGTACACTGCACATCCTGTCATTGTGCTTGACCATTGCATGAAGTTGCATCGAATTCTAACCAGTAGTTTTCAAGTTATGCTCCGGACAAGGAAAACCAACAAGGGCAATAACTCTGCAAATAGTGAAGACAGAGTTATGATTCTTGACCACTGCACTTCCTGTCATTGTGCTTGACCACTGTATGAAGTTGTACTGAATTCAAATCATTAGTTTTCAAGTTATACTCCGGACAAGGAAATTGCAACAGACCGACCCACTGCCCGCCCGACTGACCAACCAACCACCGGGTGACTCCTATATACCCCCCAAACTTTGTTTTGGGGGTATAATAAAACAACATGAGGAACACTTTCTGAAATAGGAAAACAGAACAACACGGGTAAGAGTTTTAGAGCTTGGAAAATAAAACTACATAGGAAACTCTTCTTACCTAGGAAAATAAATAAAATGAGTCCTTTATCATAAAAAGCATTACTTTTACTGAGGTACTGGAATTTATCAACTTCTGGCTATGACACCTGATGTTTTTGAATATAAATACAAAATATTGTATAACCGATCTTAAATACCTTAGAAATGAAACAAATCCATAACAGCTTCACAAACACTATGTAAAGATATCTTCATTTCACTATCATCAAAAACCTCCAAAAGCCACTTGCAGCAATCCTGTATTTTTGAAGACTTAAAGTCTTACAGCTTAATCCACTGCTTCAGAACCATTCCAACACACACCCACACACTTTTCTAAACCAAGCTACAATGTTCAATGTCTCTAAAATGACTGAAAGAACAGGGCGCTATGTAAACTGGTAACCTGTGATCTTATTTCAGGATGTCATATCTTTATAATGTTTCAATATGTTCAAGTGGCTCTTGTTTTAACTCTCAAGTTTGGGCAGTAATGAAAAAATAAAATATGACACCAACAGGTGAACTGATAAACACTTTCTTAAGATTAACCAGGCCATTTTGGTTAAAATTAAATGAATACAAAATAAACTGAATCGAAGAAAATAATCTTGATTTTTACTAATGCAATTGGCATTCTTTTACAACTATTGTTTCTGTAAATGAGTGAAAATGTTGATGATGAGAAATGATGCTGTTGTTGTTGTTTCTGTTGTTGTTGTTGCTGCTGCTTCTGCTAAAGATGATAATTAAAACCAAAAAAGTAACTCTATAATGATGATGAAGGTGCTGATAATAAGGATAACTTTGATGATGCCTTAATCATGGTGATGGAACATTGGGTAAATGGTGATAATAATGATGGTTATGACAGATAATGAATAAAACAATGATGATGACAATGATGTTGTTGAATAAATCCCTATTGCTTCTTCTTCTGAAACAACCATAATTGTGTTGATAACAAAGATATTCTTTTTCATAATCTACAAGTAAATATATTGACTAACTACCTCAAGATAAATTGTTCATTGAAATCTTTTTTTAATATTCAGCTTGCAACATGCATGTTTGATATAAGTGCCTACAGTGATTAGCTTACCGCCTTTGTACACCCTCAAAAATCCTCTCATAATTCTGAAGTATTTTCAAGTGGGCTTTGACACCAAACATGCATAATCATCACTATAAGTGTTCCTCACTTAAACTAATTTTTCATCTAAGGAGTGAAAAATGCAAAAAAATTGAAAATCTCACGGTTAGTTCTCACAAGACTAAAACAGAAAGTCAGCCAAAGAATTAATCCAGAAATGCAAAAATGCTTCAATATGTTAGACTGCAACCAGCACAGGCAGTGCCAGATTACTGAACACAGGCAAACATTAGTAAGAACAGCCTTAAACAGATCTGCTTCAATATGTTAGACTGCAACCAGCACAGGCAGTGCCAGATTACTGAACACAGGCAAACATTAGTAAGAACAGCCTTAAACAGATCTGCTTCAATATGTTAGACTGCAACCAGCACAGGCAGTGCCAGATTACTGAACACAGGCAAACATTAGTAAGAAAAGCCTTAAACAGATCTGCTTCAATATGTTAGACTGCAACCAGCACAGGCAGTGCCAGATTACTGAACACAGGCAAACATTAGTAAGAACAGCCTTAAACAGATCTGCAGTTTAAAATATGGACAAAAATGTGTTGGGCTGATATACAGACAGTCTCCTTAATGTTTCTTAACTGTACCATTGTACTGTTGTCTTCTGCCACTGGCATGTTGTTAACAATTACACTATAAGCTGATGAACTATGCCATGCAAATGAACATGTAGGGAAAGGTCTGTTAGCTAAAACCTGAAAAGTCAAGCTATACTTGGACCATTTATCAAGAAACAAATTTGATTATGAATTTCATACATAAAACATGAACCATACTTGTTATCATATGAACAGCAGGCCTACAGTGTTACCCACATATCTATTTATACACAGATGATAAGTGCCAACCTTTGGAACTCTCAACTCCTACAACCCCATTATTTGCAGACTGCTTAATACTACAATAGTTCATCAAAAATTTTAAACAAGGCAAGTATGTAAAACTCGACTAGTGAATTAAGATCAGTTTACATACAGACAGGAAGACTATAAATCTGAGCATATTTCTAGAGACATTATGTAAATGCTACTGTCAAATGTGTCAATTTTATCTTTGATAAATTCAGGTAAAAAATGTATCATAGGAATGTAAGACTATTTTCCTTCAGTTGTAGGCTGATAAATCACAGTCTTGAATGACTTCATCATTATTGTGAACATAGCAACATACCTTGTGTCTGTTACTTCAACAAACTACATGTAGGGATGACACAACATTTTATTACTTTGTCACATAAAAAAGTGTGAGATATCTCTCATAAGTTATCTTGAGACTGGTAAAATCAAGGCATGATGTTTTCAATATTATTATAATAATATCAGTGATAACTTAAGTAGGTAACTTCAAACAGAAGGGGGTAAGATTGCAAAAAAGATTCTAGAATTCATTTAAATCTTCGGTACAAGTCACTGTCACAAAAGAATAAAGCAGAAATTCCCTTATGCTACTGTAAACTGTAAAAATGAAATGATACATTTCATAGTTCCCTTTACCAACACTGTAACATACACCTGACTATACTAAGTCCATACAGTGCCAAAACATTTGCAGATAAAGCATGTTTCGTGTTTTACCACTATATTCATAGTCAGCTACCCATGGTACACATTCTGTTCAGCTACAATAAGTACTATGGGGCAACTGACTTTCAAGAGCATTACGAAGCAAAGGGAAGGAACTCTTCAATGATACTTTGCCTTACGAGGGATGGTATAATGTCATACAGAGGGTTTTGTTACTTTAACTACCTAGACATTTTTCTGCTTGAATTTCAAAGATGACTGTAACCATGTCTCATGAAAAATGGTTATTTCATTGGCTGAGATTGTGAAATGGAAATTGAAGGATTTTTTCAAACCAATATTTCCATGGTTGATAAATTAGAGTGAAATGGACTGGATCCAATGTGGGTTACCAATGATGCACTTCTGTGTACCTACCTCTATTCTGCTGCCTAAGCTGTCTTAATGCCAATCGTATTTTCTTCTTTTCATCATAGTCTTGTGTTTCACTCAGCTGAAATAAAAGGCAAGATGGTAACAATGATATTATGATTCACATTAAAGCTGACGGCAGCATTTTTTTTTAGGTGGACACAGTAATGTTGAGAATCTTAAAAAAAGAAAAATCTTTGTTGAAGAAAAACAAGCTGACAATCAACAAATAAATGACCACTGAATCAAACTGTGAAAGTAGCTCATTACTAAAATGGTGCCATTTTCAAGCATAATAATTTTACAATTTTGTACCACTAAAAGGATTAGTATTACATTTTCTGTATAAAATGTAGATTATTTTCACAAATTCACCACTTTCAAAAGAACAGTAGTTGTTTAGTTATTCAGTCAGAAATCATTCTGCATACTAAGGTTATGAATAATTTGTTGATGAATTAACATTTTTTCTCAGTACCATTTTGAAATGAGTTTTTCTTACTTTTATTTCAGTTATCGTTAGTAATATATGGTACTGTACTGCATTAGACATCTAAAATTATCAGCCACCTCATATAACTCTAAAGAAAATATCTTATAAGTACTGATCATTTCAGTAAACAATATTACTTAGCTGAAAATTAAACTTTTAAAACTTCTAAGCCATTATTGTGACAAGTATTACATAAGTCTTTGAGAAATATCACACTTCAGCCATTAGAAAATCCTTGCACATAAATCAAGAACAAATATTAGCAGAACTTTGGTAGGAATTTCATAGCATAACAAGATTGGTAATATTTGTATAAAGGCTATTTGCTAACTCTCTGATAACTGTTTCAAGTGAAGCATCTAACAGGCTTACTTTTAATAAAAAGCTAAAGCAAGGAACATCATTGTTACTGATACGTGTTTTTGAGGGATTTTTTTTATTGCAGTGTACATGGTTTGAAGTTAGGCTATAAATGGGAAGTATTAAGGCGTAAACCATTTTTACATTCAAGGTCACTGTGACTTTGACCTTTAACCAACCGACCCCAAAAACAAATGGGGTCTTCTACTCAATAAAGGCAATCATCCTATGAAGTTTGAAGGCTTAGGATCAAATGGTTATCCAGTTATTGAGCAGAAACCGTTTTCACATTCAAGGTCACTGTGTCCTTGACCTTAGACCAACTAACCTCAAAAACGATAGAGTTCTTCTTCTCTTAAGTGCAATCATCCTATTCTGAAGGCTGTGTATCAAACTGTGCTCCAATTACTGAATAGAAACTGTGACAGACAGACAGAGAGATGGACAGGGCAAAAACAATAATGACTCCCCCAGATATGGGGGAAGACATAATGATGGACAATCAAGGTAATAATTATGCTTTTACCAGATCAGGCAATCAACACAACAATATCATGGACCTTTTTAAAGAGTATAAACATATTTTTGATTATCGGTATAACATAATACAGTTCAAGAACTGGTAAAAGCTCACCAACTTAACAAGATAAAAACTTTTGTTGTTCAACTTAATGCATATTTCATGCATTGTACATGGAACAAGTTCATTAATACTGCATGATTCTTGCTAGAACTGTTCATTAACTGTAAGGATTCACTGAACAGTTAAAGTTTTTTAATCTTAATCTTTATGTAGACTTTGTGAGACTTTGTAATGGTAATGATTTATGCCTGTCATTTATATTTACATTTTTCAAGTATCAGGTCCAACTTCTTAAAAATGACCACAATAAAATCCACTAATCAAATATAGAAAGGTCAGCTTAAATACATTATGGCCTTTTTAATTTATTTTTACAGACACAATAGAGCATTTCTTGTAGACAAGACTCAAGTACCATTTGAAGTGATTTTCGTCAATTTCAATAGAAGCAAGCCTGACCTACTGAAAACTTACCAATAAGGTCATTATTATCAAAATGCTCTTTGTCTGCTGAGAATGTAGTGAGAAGACTAAACCAGAGCAGTTTGGTTAAAATAACAATACTGTTACACTTGTCTATGCATTTCTTCGTTTAGTTACAAACCAAGAATGGAAAACAGGATGGTGGCAGATCAAACGTTTGAGTTCTATACAGATACAGCCAGAATGGCCTTATTACACTGCTCTACTGTACCTGGGGTATAAGAGCAATTTGTAAGAAATATGATGCAAAGATTTTAAATGACAAAGGTGTTACATTAGCCTACAGTTCATTTGAACAAAATGACACCTTTTTTTTTTCATAGAATTTTAATTCCTCACATGTTTTTGAGTTTTGGCATTCTCATTTCATATGTCAAGCAGATGACTCAGTACCTAGTTATAAGTACAACATATAAAGTATTGATGGGTTCAAGGTGCTCTTCTTTCACTGTTAAATCATAAAAATGATTAATCATTTAACAGAAACTAAATTTGTACTTAATTTTTTTCAAGGTAGTTGTCAATGACATGAAATATAAGTTTTCAATGTTTCATGGTTTTATACCCTAGTGTTCATTTGAGCAAATGTCAACTGTGTCAGTGCGGTGTTCTTAAGAATGAAGTGAACACAAATGATTATGGCAAATAACGAGTGTTTCGCCAATGACCTCTTTACTTGACAGTTATTAAGGACCATTCCCAGCATTTATCTTTATAATTGGCTAATTTTGAATAGATCCAATCCTGGGTAGATAGGATAAAGATATCCAATGGACAACATAAACAATTTTGCATTACATGATGATAACTTTATGGATCCACTGATATTTGAAATTGGACCAGACCACCTTGGTGTTACAGGCATTTTCTCCATTGTGTCTCTGGGGCAAGTGAGACTATGTAACAATATATAAGATACATTAATACAACAACTGTAACTTCAACCATGAAAGAACATGAATAAACAGATCTGCTGTATGCTGTACTAACACCTTGTAGTCTGCTAGACAATGAAAGCCAACATATTTTGCTAACAGAAGTTATTCTTCTTGAAAAAAATTGAAATTTCTATCTACACTACCTTTCAAAAATCCTTACATGCTCCAACTAGTTGAACTATGGTATATAAAACAAAAGTATAACTTACCTTTATAGTAGATTCTGGCTGAAACTTATCTGGTAATGGTTTGAATGAATATTCCAAACTCAGTCTGCGTTGAAAATACATATTTCTGTTCTCTTGTAAAGTCTCAAGTTTCCTTATATGAATAGAGTTCATACATCTATATCCATTTACCCTTGTAAACATGTACAAATTGTCTATTATACAAGCTGTTCACAATTCTGATAAAGTTTCTGTATGATATATCAATGCATATAAACAGCTGTTTCATTCTCCATCAATACTGGCCTGGTATCATTCCAGATTATTTGTAATAAAAGCTTTTGTCACAGATTACATAAATTCCACACTTTTTTTATTTATCATAATTACACCATTTCTTCTTCCCCATTTATCATTAGTTGTAAGGATTTAAATCAAACACTTTATCCACTAGAATTATCTGTTTATAAAATATTCTATCCTGCATTGAAATGAAACCCCCTATGCATGTTTATTTTAATAAGGGATTAAAATAGAAATTTAACAGTAGATAAGTATGATATAATTCATGAAGAATTTTTCACAAAAGTATCAAATAATTTCATGTTTATCCCCAATACTTCCTGTGGTTATGTTATTGTAAATAATTACCCTGACTTTAAATGTTATCTTTTTATGTCAAAGCGGAATTTCACATTTACAAGTTATGATGCATGAACATTGACATAACAGTATGCTAGGTGTATTTCATTCATTGTAACAATTTCCACACCTTTCTTGCACCTTTTCCTTATGGTTATATCTCTTTCTGATTACCACCAGCAAAGGCCGGTAAATAAATTTCTAAAATAGGAAAACGAAAATGTATTTATCCCTTTCTTTTTTGATACTTTTGTTAATTGAAACTGTTATCGTAAAGGTGAGAATGACAAACCTGTCTTTAATTCCTGACACATACAGCTTGAATATACATTACCATTAAATCATTAGATTAAGGTTTCATGAAATGTAATAATGATGTTTGACATAACGTAATGCATTTTATTCACATGCAAACATGGAACACTGCATATCATAAAATGCATCTTGGTATCAACATTTGTTGTAGCTAAGTTGAAAAAATCCCAATGATAACAGATTTTTGTCAAACTTAAAAAAAAATAATACAACTTGCATTTCCCTGCCTGCATGATCTCTGTTGAGAAGAATCTCAGAATTAATTGCATTAAATCAATCATTAATCAAGTCTAGCACCAACTGTCATGCATGATCTATTTACATCATAAAAAACAGCAATTCAATTATGATTCTTTTTGTTTTGTTTCAACATCAATAACTGACTTTGATCTTAGCTGCCATTTCAAAGTTACATCCTAGCAAACTTTATCAGACCAAGAAAATAGAGGAAATCTGAAGAAAAGTGTTCCTTCAAAAATTCAATCAAACTTTAAAGGAATTACATGTTGCAACTATCCTGAAAAAGCCAGAAGCAAAAATAACAACTGAATCAAAATGCATTTGCTGTTCACATCTTGTTTAGAATTCCCCCAAATACACATATTTAAGCTATCTTTGTTTACCTTTGTCATCAACATCACAAGAATATTTGAGTTTATCCCTTCAAACAATAGAAAACATGTCTCAAACAATAGATGTACCTTGAAAATTCAACAATAAATTCTTTTAACAAAATGAATCACCAAAGTTTATCATTAGCATGCCTTTGCTATTCACATCAGACGAGCTTTGATTACGATCTAGAATCACATGTGATGTTTCTTCCTTATTGATTCAATTAAAACATAAATGTTGAGACATCTAGTTCAGATTAGCTGGTGACATAAGTAGGCAACAAAGTAGGCAACAAAGTCAAATCAATGAAACTATATATGGTAACAGAAAACAATCAACTGTCTTAGCAATAATCTTTCAGAATAACTGTTTAAGTAAATGGGTAAGTATAGTAGCCACCCGATAAACTTCTCAAAAATTGTATTTTTGAAAGAAAACAAATCCTGATTCAGAGGTTACCATGTCAGAGCAAGAAGCAGTAGTGACTTAACAAGGGTGCCAGGCACTAAATCTTCTATACAAGCATACTTCTGTCTTTTCCACAATGTCAAACAGCCATTTACAATTAACTTTGTCCATATTAATTAGCAGCAGTCATCTTTTGGAGCTGGTACTTTGGATCACAATTTCTGTCTTTCAACCCTTTAAAGTAATTATCAATCACATTCTATTCACAAGAAAAAGATAAACGATGTCAGCTTTTGCTATGAAAATGTTCAACTTACAATAGTTTTAATGTAATCTCCAAACATTTAAAACTCCTAAGTCTCAAATAAAAACATACAAAATGGCTGAAAAAACAGAGGATTTTGCCCAACACCTATTGACTTCGTTTAAGAAAGAGTATACCCAAGTCATAAAATAAACATCTTCTTTTCAATGAAAGTAAGTATAATAGACCTCCTCTATACCGTGATTATTTCAGAAATCACAAAATAAATAAGGCTTTTCAACGAGTGCACTGTATCTTACCTTAAGTAGAGATAGTTGCGTAGGTTCATGCAACAACTATGGATAACTTTTATTTATTATCGACTTCAAGAGTTTATAGGAGTTTTTTGTTACAGTCAGTTCTTTTCTTTTAAAGATACAAAAAGAATTCCTTATTCAGTAAGAAGAATTCAATAAACATGCATTCAAACAATTTTTTTGAAAATTTAAATTTTGAAATTGACTATATAGCTCTTCCAATAACATAGACCTTGTCCGCAGAAAAAACATTTATAAGCCATTCGAATATATTTCCATTGTATGTACCAACATCAGTTTTAAAATATTTCCAAAAGTTGAGTTATTCCTTAATATCATCAAGTGGGCACATTACAACCTAAATCATTTCCACCCCCTTCACTGACTACTGTATTACCAATATATGAATCTTGATAGTTTATATATATATACTGCTTTTCAAAATAAATATTCTAAATCACAACTGCTACTTAAATAAATTTGATATTTGAAACCATTTCAAAATATCTTCAATAAACTGCAAAAGGGTTTCCTGACACTCATTTCAAACAGCAAACAGAATTTTATTTGCACAGGTTTTTTTTTTCTTTTTTCGCCAAATACTAATCAACTATAAGTAATTACATTACTACTGACAAACTTCTGATTTCAGTACACTCATCACATGTTAATAAAAGCAAACTTCACTGCCTACATTCCAGTAAGCATTTTTTAAAAATATAATTATGATGTCACTCCCACTAAAATCCAGCACGCACACGCTTTTTTAATGTAAAACATCTGAAGGAAGGTATATTTAACTTTCAAATTTCTCAATGCTAACATTTTTCTTTTGTGTATTAATTCAATTACATTGCTTCTTTTGTGAATAAACTTACAGTAAAAAAGGTCCTGCAAATTACTGTAATTTCTATGATATATATAAATCAGCAATTGTTGCATAAAAAGACATAATCATTTTCCATTGGTCAAAGGTTACAATGTTCCTTTTTTGAATAGCCTCATTCAAGGTTATCGTTAAAGAATCTTATGTCAAGTTTAAGAATAATTAAAAAGCTTAAAATAGAAAACATAATATGTCATTAACTGAAATTTTACAGGATTCAACTATAAAGTATTACAAAATGAATTAAGGTTGCACTGTGTTATAGAATGTTTTTGAATAGGAGATATCAAAAATGTACTTGTCAAAGTGTAATGAATAGAAAACATCAGTGGCTGCACCCTTCATTTCAATCAAGTGCTGTCTACAGTACAGAAACTGTTCTTACTGACACATAGTAACTATAAACAGTAAGAATGTATCCAGATTGGACAAAGGAAGTTCTAATTTTCAAACAACTAGATCAAAAACATTACAAGCTGGTGTTTCAAACTTAGTTTGGATACGAACAAACTGAACTCAACAAAATTTCAAGTTTTTGCACTACAGACCTGCAATTCTTATGTTATTCTGTACTTCAATCTAAACCATAACTGAGATTATTCATCATAACAAAAAGGCCATGTTGGCCCTATATTGATCCCCTGAGAACCATTGTCCTTTTTGAAAATATAATAGTCAAATATGATCTGTCATTAATACGTAACAAGAGGGCCATGATGACCCTATATCCTTCGAACGACTGACACTTTTGCAAGTATTTTCCTAGAGACCCCCTACCTCCAAGTTTAGTCTCTCAGTCCGATTGGGCACAAAACTGGGATATTTTAACCTTATGAAAAGGTGATTTAGTGGTGTGTGACATAAATTCGCGCGTAAGAGCTCGTGATTCTAGAAAATGATGTCATGCGCAGGGCGTCATGACAATGTATGCTCGGCCAACTTAAAAAAAAAAAAACAAGAGGGCCATGATGGCCCTGTATCGCTCACCTGAGTATGACTGCTTTTAACAAAGTTGCTATGGACCTGGTTAATTGACCCCAGATGACCCATATTCGAACTTGACCTAGAAATTATTGAAACAATCTCTTTGACAAATTTCAAGGTTATTTGTACTGAAAATGTTACCTCTAGAGTCTAAACAAGGTTTTTCCATATTTGGGCTCTATGACCTAGTTTTTTAACCTAGATATCCCATATTCGAACTTGAGCTAGAAATTATCGAAACAATCTCTCTGACAAATTTCAAGGATATTAAGACTGAAAAAGTAGCTTCTAGAGTGTTAACAAGGTTTTTCGATATTCAGGCTCTATGACCTAGTTTTTTACCCCAGATAACCCATATCCAAACTTGAGCTACAAATCATCAAAACAACCTTTCTGACAAATTTCCAGGACATTTGGACTTAAAATGTAGCCTCTAGAGTGTTTACAAAGTTTTTCGATATTTGGGCTTTGTGACCTAGATGTTTCAACTCCAGATGACCCATATTCAAACTTGAGCTAGAAACCATAGAATTAAACTTTCTGACAATTTTCCAGGTTATTTGGAATTAAAATGTTACCTCTAGAGTGTTAACAAGGTTTTTCCATATTTGGGCTCTGTGACCTAGTTTTTGATCCAAGATGACCCATACTCCAACTTGAGCTAGAAATCATAAAAAAAACCTGTCTGACAAATTTCCAGGATATTTGGACTGAAAATGTAACCTCTGGAGTGTTAAAAAGTTTTTTACATATTTGGACCATGTGACCTAGTTTTTGATCCCAGATGACCCATATCCAAATCTGAGCTAGAATTCCTTGAAACAACCTATCTGACAAATTTCAAGGACATTTGGACTAAATATGTAACCTCTAGAGCATTAACAAGGTTTTTCTACTTTCAGGCTCTGTGACCTTGTTTTTGACCCCAGAAAACCTATATTCAAAACTGAGCTAGAAATCATCAATAGAACCTTTCTGACAAATTTCCAGGTTATTTGGACTGAAAATGTTACCTTTTGAATGTTAACAAGGTTTTTCCATATTTGGACTCTGAGACCTAGTTTGTGAACCCAGATGACCCATATTCGAACTTGATCTAGAAATCCTCAAGGCAACCTTTCTGACAAATTTCCAGATTATTTGGGCTAAAAATGTAACCTCTAGAGTGTTAACAAGATTTTTCTATTTTTGGGCACTGTGACCTAGTTTTTGAACCCAGATGACCCATATTTGAACTTGTGCTATAAATATTTGAAGTAACCTTTC
This sequence comes from Cyclina sinensis, assembly GCA_012932295.1. Taxonomy (NCBI): domain Eukaryota; kingdom Metazoa; phylum Mollusca; class Bivalvia; order Venerida; family Veneridae; genus Cyclina; species Cyclina sinensis. The sequence goes on along the minus strand of JAAONU010000019.1, from coordinate 31,750,444 downwards.
TGACAAATTTCCAGATTATTTGGGCTGAAAATGTAACCTCTAGAGTGTTAACAAGATGTTTCTATTTTTTGGCTCTGTGACCTAGTTTTTGACCCCAGATGACCCATATTCAAACTTGAGCTAGAAATCATAGAAGCAACCTTCCTGACAAATTCCCAGATTATTTGGTGTAAAAATGTTACCTTTAGAGTGTTAACAAGGTTTTTCAATATTTGGGCTCTGTGACCTAGTTTTTGACCCCAGATGACCCATATATAAACTTGACCTATAAATCGTCAATGCAACCTTTCTGACAAATTTCCAGACTATTTGGGCTGAAAATGTAACCTCTAGGGTGTTAACAAGATTTTTCTATTTTTGGGCTCTGTGACCTAGTTTTTGAACCCAGATGACCCATATTTGAACTTGAGCTAGAAACCGTCGATAGAACCTTTCTGACAAATTTCCAGGATATTTGGTCTGAAAAAGTAGCCTCAAGAGTGTTTACAAGGTTTTTCTATATTTGGGCTCTGTGACCTAGTTTTCAACCCTGATAACCCATGTTCGAATTCATTCGAGATATTAATGAGACAAACAACCTGACCAAGTTTCATGACAATTGAGGCAAAAATGTGACTACTAGAGTGTTAACAAACTAATTGTTAACGGACGGACGGACAACAGACAAAAGGTGATCAGAAAAGCTCACTCTGTCACTACGTGACAGGTGAGCTAAAAATGGAAGGAATGACGCAGTTTCAGTGAATCCAGCATGCATAACTTTGTCTCTCTCCTCTACCATGAATGTTCATCTTTTCGAAAAAATACAACATTTGGGCAGGAGAGGTCACGTGACACGCACCTGCTCAGAAACATGTGTTGGCAATAGAAGTCAAATTTTCCATTTTGTCGAGTTTGCACGGACATACGTTTTTAAATGGATACAGCGATATCCAAAATTCGTCATTGACCTTGATCACGTGACATCCCGTATTTTGCCATATATACTTTTCAATGTTGGGGCCGAATCTATATTTTGGCAGTTAATGTGGGATCTACGGAGGTCTAAAGGTGCCATCTTTGCGAATACGTTTTATTACGTTACCGTCGTCCAAAGGATAAACAGAAATCTCAAATTGTGTATTTTACTGCTTATTTTCATCGGAAAAGCTAATTCTCATTGGAATTATGGGTTAAAACTGCTGAAAATCAGGTTTTAGTGCCAAAAGTTTTTTTCAGCTATATCTTTCGAATGACTGACAATTTTGCAAGTATTTTCCTAGAGACCCCCTACCTCCAAGTTTAGTCTCTCAGTCCGATTGGGCACAAAACTGGGATATTTTAACCTTATGAAAAGGTGATTTAGTGGTGTGTGACATAAATTCGCGCGTATGAGCTCGTGATTCTAGAAAATGACGTCATGAGCAGGGCGTCATGACAATGTATGCTCGGCCAACTTAAAAAAAAAACAAGAGGGCCATGATGGCCCTGTATCGCTCACCTGAGTATGACTGCTTTTAACAAAGTTGCTATGGACCTGGTTAATTGACCCCAGATGACCCATATTCGAATCTGACGTAGAAATTATTGAAACAATCTCTCTGACAAATTTCAAGGTTATTTGTACCCAAAATGTTACTTCTAGAGTATTAACAAGGTTTTTCCATATTTGGGCTCTATGACCTAGTTTTTTAACCTAGATGTCCCATATTTGAACTTAAGCTAGTAATTATTGAAACAATCTCTCAGACAAATTTCCAGATATTTGGACTGAAAAAGTAGCCTCTAGAGTGTTAACAAGATTTTTCTAATTTTGGGCTCCGCAACCTGGTTTTTTAAACCCAGATAACCCATATCCAAACCTGAGCTACAAATCATCAAAAAACCTTTCTGACAAATTTCAAGGACATTTGGACTGAAAATATAGCCTCTCAAATGTTAACAAGGTTTTTCCATATTTGGGCTCTGTGACCTAGTTTTTTACCCCAGAGGACCCATATTTGAACTTGATCTAGAAATCCTCAAGGCAACCTTTCTGACAAATTTCCAGATTATTTGAGTTGAAAATGTAACCTCTAGAGTGTTAACAAGATTTTTCTATTTTTGGGCTCCGCAACCAAGTTTCTGAACCCAGATGACCCATATTCGAACTTGAGCTAGAAATCATAGAAGCAACCTTTCTGACAAATTTCCAGATTATTTGGGCTAAAAATGTTACCTCTAGAGTGTTAACAAGGATTTTCAAAATTTGGGCTCTGTGACCTAGTTTTTGACCCCAGATGACCCATATTCGAACTTCACGTAGAAATTGTCAAAGCAACCTTTCTGACAAATTTCCAGATTATTTGGACTGAAAATGTAACCTCTAGAGTGTTAACAAGATTTTTCTATTTTTGGGCTCTGCGACCTAGTTTTTGAACCCAATTGACCCATATTTGAACTTGAGCTAGAAATCATAGAAGCAACCTTTCTGACAAATTTCCAGATTATTTGGGCTAAAAATGTTACCTCTAGAGTGTTAACAAGGATTTTCAATATTTGGGCTCTGTGACCTAGTTTTTGACCCCTATTGACCCATATTCAAACCTGACGTAGAAATCGTCAAAGCAATCTTTCTGACAAATTTCCAGATTATTTGGACTGAAAATGTAACCTCTAGAGTGTTAACAAGATTTTTCTATTTTTGGACTCCGCGACCTAGTTTCTGAACCCAGATGACCCATATTCGAAATTGAGCTAAAAATCATAGAAGCAACCTTTCTAACAATTTTCCTGATTATTTGGGCTAAAAATGTAACCTCTAGAGTGTTAACAAGGATTTTCAAAATTTGGGCTCTGTGACCTAGTTTTTGACCCCAGATGACCCATATTCGAACCTGACCTAGAAATCGTCAAAGCAACCTTTCTGACAAATTTCCAGATTATTTGGACTGAAAATGTAACCTCCAGAGTGTTAACAAGATATTTCTATTTTTGGGCTCCGCGACCTAGTTTTTGAACCCAGATGACCCATATTCGAACTTGAGCTAGAGATCATAGAAGCAACCTTTCTGACAAATTTCCAGATTATTTGGACTAAAAATGTTACCTCTAAAGTGTTAACAAGGATTTTCAATATTTGGGCTCTGTGACCTAGTTTTTGACCTCAGAGGACCCATATTTGAACTTGACCTAGAAATCATCAAAGCAACCTTTCTGACAAATTTCCAGATTATTTGGACTGAAAATGTAACCTCTAGAGTGTTAACAAGATTTTTCTATTTTTGGGCTCCGCGACCTAGTTTTTGAACCCAGATGACCCATATTCGAACTTGAGCTAGAAATCATTGATAGAACCTCTCTGACAAATTTCCAAGATATTTGGACTGAAAAAGTAGCCTCTAGAGTGTTAACAAGGTTTTTCTATATTTGGGCTCTGTGACCTAGTTTTCCAACCCTGATAACCCATGTTCGAACTCGTCCGAGATATTAATGAGACAAACATCCTGACCAAGTTTCATGACAATTGAGGCAAAAATGTGACAACTAGAGTGTTAACAAACTAATTGTGGACGGATGGACGGACGGACGGACTGACGGACGGACGGACGGACGACGGACGACGGACAAAAGGTGATCAGAAAAGCTCACTCTGTCACTTCGTGACAGGTGAGCTAAAAAAAAAAAAAATGGAAGGAATGACCCAGTTTCAGTGAATCCAGCATGCATAACTTTGTCTCTCTCCTCTACCTTGAATGTTCATCTTTTCGAAAAATACAACATTTTGGCAGGAAAGGTCACATGACACGCACCTGCTCAGAAACATGTGTTGGTGGTAGAAGTCAAATTTTCCATTTTGTCGAATTTGCATGGACATACGTTTTTAAATGGATACAGCGATGTCCAAAATTCGTCCTTGACCTTGATCACGTGACATCCTGTATTTTGCCATATATACTTTTCAATGTTGGGGCCGAATCCATATTTGGGAAGTTAATGTGGGATCTACGGAGGCCTAAAGGTGCCATCTTTGCGAATACGTTTTATTACATTACCGTCGTCCAAAGGATATGGCTCACCTGAGTACCATTGCTCTTAATTGCACAGTCAATAAAAGACATTTGCCTTAAGCACAATATTGTAACTCAGACATCCAAAATTATGTTTTGTTGGCAAGTTCCCTTGGTTGTATAGGTAAAATGTGCAAGCAAAGTTATGCATTCAGTTCAAATTCCAATGCTGTAGACAAGGTAGGAGGTTAGATGGTCAAGGTAGAGTTTAAAAGGTCAAGGACAAAGTTAAGAATGTGAACCAGGGCAAAGTTAAGAATGTGAACATGAAGGTTCATTCTGAAATTATATGCAGATTTTTTTGTTTTTCAATAAAATAAGTCACACAGAACTAATGCCCCTTGGGTGATTTTTTTTTTACTCCTGGCCTATGTTTGAACAACTCTGGTACAGAACCACTAGACAATGCTACATACCAAATATCTAAGCTCAGGCGTTTACAGTTTTAGAGAAAATTTAAACTAGAAATGTGTCTAGAAGACACCTGTGTCCCCAGGGGGAAGGGTGTCATTTCCCGAGGCAAGGGGTGAGGCTATCTGTAAATTAATTGAAAACCTCAGGAGCGTAACCTTATTTGCTTGTACAATGTATATATTCCTGTAAAGTTTAATAACCCCGTGAACAGTGTTGACTGAGTGTGTGACAATGTTTTGGGTAGCCATTTTAACTAAATCAAGGGCAATAAGTCTAATATTGTTGGCTGAGCACAAACATTTGGGTAGCTATTTTGACTAAAATTCCCTGGATTAAGGGAGATTAAAAAAAACCCCAAGTTATCCTATAAAGTTTTAAGACTCTTGAGCAAATGATACTCACTGATCAGTTATTGAGCAAAAATTGTTTTCACATTCAAGGTCACTGTGACCTTGACCTTGACCAACTGAACCCAGGACAATTATCCTATGAAGTTTGAAGGCTGTGGGTAAAATGATACTTCAGTTACTGAACGGAAATTAAGTGTGACAGACAGACTGAAGGACAGACTGACAAGACAAAAACAGTTGTGGTTAAAAAAAATTGAACTACCAAGTCTATATAAGTCAAAGAATACTAAAACAAGGCCCTTTATGGAAAACCATAAAAGGGGCATAATTTAGTGAAAAACAAAGGCAGAGTTATAGTCTTGGTATAAGAGGTTTGCTAGTGGTAACAAAGAAGTATGCCAAGAATCAAAGCTTTTTCTGTAATGATTTAAAAAAAAGGCCCTAGTCCCAACTGCCTGCGACAGACATACATAAAGACAAAGTAATTCCAATATAGCCCCCATAACTAGTGGTTGGTGTTTAAATATACAGACTTTAGGCCCTGTGATTTCAGAGTTCTTCCTTTTAACCGGTATGTCTTTATAAAAAAACAATGACCCCTGGGGCTGGACCAATAGTGACCTTAGGGACATAATTTGAACAATCTTCATAGAGTTTAACTAGACAGTGCTTCACACCAAATTTCAGAGCTCCTGGGTTGGATGTAGAAAAGAAAAAGATTTTCAAAGTTTTCATTTAAGTTGCCATAGCAACCAGTATTCTGCATAGAATGAAATTCTTTGAACAGCTTTGGTAGAGCTTCATGCAAGGAACACACCTGCCAAATTTCATCAACTTTGGTCCTCTGGTTTCAGAGATGATACTGTTTTAAGCTAGTGGTTGACACTGGATGGAATGGTTTAATAATAGTTCACCTGAGCATCTGCCACTCACAAGGTTTTCATTGAATTTTGCTGCAGACCTAGTTTGATCATCAGGACAAACATGCTAAGCAAGCTGGATAAAAAATAAGGCCTCTAGTGTGTTCACAAGTTAAAATGATGATGACATCTGATAAATGGCACTCAACATTAAATACCAAAATGATGACAGACAAAGGCTGATCACAAATACCTTGAGAACCTTGTGCTCTGTGAAGATAAAAACTACCTTTTGCTTCTTAATTTTGCAGGTTAATTTACTTATTGCAATCAATTACAACTGCTTCCAGTGAATAAACAGGTAATTATATACAGCCTATATTCTTTTGTTTTTAATAAAGGACATTTACTATGGTTGTACTTTGACACAATCCAAACTTACCTAAGAATTTTGATGCCTTTATGTATAACAAATCATATTTTTAATGAGTTTGTTCAAGACTGCATAAGCATGCTGACAGTGAAGTACATTTTTTTTTCAACATGGTTCTCGATATTTACTGACCAATGATCTCATTTCAACAATGCTGAAGCTTAACCACTGGTTACTCTATGATTAGCTAAACCATATGATACCTTTACTAGTTAGTGATACCAAAACTTTAAATCTGTGTCACTTTGATAACAGGTTTTATAGGCCTGAAGAAATAATGATTTTCAATACCTTGATCAAACTCAGATTTTCTAACAAGTGGGCTAGGAGATAGCGAGGATTTTAATCTTAAAATATTCAGCTGTAGGGAATTATTAAAAGATCTTTATGGATATATTTCTACTGACCCTTGATGATAATTTGATGTGTCACAGTTTGAAATTCTTCAAATTAATCCAAAGTAAAAACTTTCCCATCATTTTTTGTTTAATTTTGATTATTTATCACACCTACCTTTCACACTAAATGAACCCTTCTTGTATGGCAGATACCTTTACTGTCTATTACAGAAAACAGAGTTGATCCATGGTTAGGCTGACAAGCTGTATCAATGAGAGGCTGCAGGTTTGATCAAGGTTAGGCTGACAGATTATATCAACGGGGGACTGCAGGTCTGATCCATGGTTACCGGTAGGTTGACAACACCAACCCCAATAACAATCTCTTGGAAAACTCATCAAACACAGTCCATGAATCAAATACATTCTTGGAAGTGGAACACTTATTCTATATTTCCCTACCTAAAATACTTTAAACTTAAATACACTTGTTAATATCTACTGTCCTGTTCTGCAAAATGTTAAGGAAAATTGTAAAAGGAGAAAGAGAAATTACATTACCTTTTCTCATGTACAGTGCTCATGTACAATGCTCAACTAAACAGTTTACAAGTCCATTTAGTTTAGAGCAGTAAATATAGTGATTTCTATCAAACAAGACTTTGTAAGTTTTTACCTTTTTTCTTAACTCTTCAATACTTGGCTGACTAACATCTTCCCCTGACTGTTTCTCACTTGCTGTCACAGGAGGTGTGATGTACACAGGTGTTGCGTAAGTTACCACCCCTGCTGTCACAGATGCAGACCGTCGGAGAGTTGTTTCTGTCTGCTGATCAGAAGGACCTTCTAAAGCTGTAACAAAAGAAAGAAAAACCTGTAGAAACAAAATAGCTCCACAATGAAAAGTGCTCTTTCTGTACAATATATGAATTGTCTTTTACTTAGCTCACCAAGAAAAAATAGTCCAGTACTTAACTGCCTTCATGAAATATACACTATAAACCCAGTATGTCATAATAAAGTATAACAAGCTCTCATAAATTTCAATATTTTTTCTTTTAAAATAAATAATTCTAATGCCAAACCGTTCATACAGTTTAGTATTGTCATCTTGCCGTATTAATAACATGGCATTTAAAGTGATTTACAGTAGTGAGTATTATCAACTTATATACCTGCATTTTGAAACACGTTTTTACACCATGGAATGACGTAAGTACTCCTAAGACACTCCTAATCTACTAACATACCAAGATTTAAAGTTAAAAAACAAAACTACAGTTCATTCATTGATAAAACTGTTCACATACCAATGGAAAGTCAAATAAACTGTAGGAATAAGAAGTGCAAATTTGAGATAAAAGTGACAAGGAAATGACGAAATGTAAATTTGTGCATTATGAAAAAGTTAGACCACGTATCACATGAAAAATCTCTTAAAATTTATCAAATGGTACAAAAAAATAAACACACAAAAAATAAATACAAGCAGTATCTCGAAAATCCCCTAAATCGGAGAATTTCACGGAGAATGGTCCTTACAACCCTAGTTTAATCAAAGGGTTTAGAGTGAAGGAAGACTGTCAGCTTCAAAGGAGATCTTGCCTATGCTGAAACTGGAACTTTGCAAAGCAGAAAAACAGCATTTAATAAAAATGTCCAAATTATTCTTTCATTCACCAAAACATGCACTCACTCACCAACACACTCAATCAAGCACTCATTCATTCATTCATGAGCTCAATCCTTTATTCATTCATTCATTTATTTATTCTGTACGTAATTTTGTCGTCGGTCTCATTTTCATCTGATAGATTTTTCTTTTGTGCACTCGATAAAGAAAGCCAAAAAGAAGGAAAAAAAAAGGAAAAAAATAAAAAACAAATTATGGAATAATTAATTTGACTTGTTGATTGTTGCTTTACTATCCACTTAAAATTCCTCAGCTTGTCATGACCGCTGTTAACCTTTGTGTTAGGTCGGGTTACATCTTATTATTTCAGTCAATCATTTACCTTCTAGGAGGACAGTTTACTTTTTATGTCGGGAGGTCATTTCTCGCTGTTTCTTTATCTTAATATCTGTTTAGAATTTTCTAATGTAGATGTTTTGAGAGGTTCACAAGACAATGCTACATACCAAATCTCAAGGCTCAAGGCCTTGTGGTTTCAGACAAGAAGATTTTTAAAGTTTCACTATATTAGCCTATGTAAAATCCATTGACCCCCGGGGCGGGGCCAAATTTGACCGCAGGGGCATAATTTGAACAAACTTGATAGAGGTCCAATAGACAATGCTACAAACCAAATCTTAAGGCTCAGGGCCTTGTGATTTCAGACAAGAAGATTTTCAAAGTTTTTCCTTTCAGTTGCCATAGCAACCAGAGTTCTTGTTGGAATTGAATTCTTTGAACAACTTTGGTAGAGCTTCATGCAAGGAACATCCCAGGCAAGTTTCATCAAATTTGGCCCAGAGGTTTTAGAGGAGATGTCGTTTGAATGAAATTGTTGACGGATGAAGGACAAAGACCGGTCACAATAGCCCACCATGAGCCAAAGGCTCAGGTGAGCTAAAAAGAATCAAAGGGCCATAACTCAGTGAAAATTCATTTGACTGGAACACAACATGCGGCAACTATGCTTGGTACTTATTGTTACGGTCTAGTGTATACCTTCCTATAATTGTATAAATACAACCTCTGACAACTGTGTCAGGAAATTGATTCTTTGGCTCAGTGGTTAGAGTGTTGGCCTGTCATGTGGGAGATCAGAGTTCGAATCCCGCTCTGGGTTGTGTATTCTAAGATGCATTGCATCTTTCTTTCTGTTACGGACTTTCATGTTCATAAGATTATGATTCTTGCAAAGTATCTTTAAAATCCAAATAATAGTTGATGAGGAACAGTCCGGACAAATTGATGTGTAAAAAAATATCTATGGGCATTACTCATAAATCATTGGAACAGGAAATGACAAATATATGCACAACTTGGCTTGGTATTTATGATTCTTGCAAAGAATAATTAAAAACTAAGAAATAGTTGCTCAGAAACAGTCTGGACAAATTTTGTCTACGGACGGAGAGACCAACCGACTGACCAATGCACACGTGAATCAAATATAGCCCCCAGATACTCTATCTGAGGGTATAACCAAAACTTCTGATCCTGTTCTATAAACTCATTAACAATAATGTTAATGTTGTATATTTACCAGTTAAAAAGTGCAAGCAAAAACTGTTGCCATCAAATTATGGAGTAGTAAAAAGCTGACATTAAAGCAAACAGCCATTTTAATTTAATCATTTTTAAAGAAGCTATGAAATTTAGAGTTGTTATGACTTAACTAGTCATCTAAAGCTTACTTTATTTCCTGATAATTTTTCTGAAAAATCTAAATAACAAATTAGTTAAAACATCTAAAAATGAAATGCACATATTTGGAAACAGTCCTTTCACTGAAAAATCATTTATCTGCAAGTCAGCAGTTTGCCACCAAGAGGTTATAATTTTTGAAAACAAAAGTTGAAAAATATTCAGTATACTACTATTTTCCTGTATCTCAATGCAAACAATGCAAAGCAAATAAAGTCAAAAGCAAAGCTTGCCAAAACTCAAAAACACTAAATAAGAAAACTGTGCTTGTACAGAACTCACTACTGTCTTTAGTTCCCTTACAATATGCTGAAAATTAATGACAAAACAGATAATAGAAATACTTCTTTGACTTGCAACTGTAACATCATACAACTAGAGGTACCTAATACTTACACTGGGTCAAAAAAATGTATGTTTTTACCTGAAAAAAAAACTTATTTTTGATTTGAAACTACATGTTTTATCTTAAGTGTCTTTAAAAAGCTAAATATTTACAGCTAACATTTTCTTACCTCACTTAGATGAAGCAATAATTCCTAGCTTACAGTGTGTGAGCATCAAATCTATGATTTAATACTGTTCAACCAAATCTTGTTTCATATGAAGGCTTTTTGCTTCAGTTTCTTGTTTCAGAAAATTATAAGTCTCGGTTTTCAAAATATATCTACATTTCATCAAAGCAGTCAGTGACCTAACATGATAACTTCTGTACCATATTTTGTTATTGTATGATACCAATCACCGATATATGATATATCCTGAGGTATGAACCTGTTTTACGCTCAGATGCTACTGTATCAGCACAGTTTGTGAGGCACTGTGGGACATCACACACATCGCTTGCCATAATTAATAAGATACCTGCGTCTGTTGTCACTTTTTGCCGCTTAACCTATCACAGATAATCAAAGTCACTTCAGGTCACAAAATTACTTTCGTCAGAATTTGACATCTTCTATGTATTAACATGACATCATTTAAGTAATATTAAAAGGCTATCATTTTCATCAGTGAAGAGTTACTACACCATCCCCCCCAACCCACCTCTCTAACTGGGTAAATTTATGTTTCTTAAAAAACATGAACATTTTTGAAATCTGGACAGGATAACTGATACAAATAATTTTTTTAGGTCAAAGGAAATGTTCCGAATATAATTTTTTTATAAAAAGAGGAAAGGATTAGTCTCTTAGTGGGGGACATCTTCATAATATAATAAGTGCTTATGAAATAATATGCAATAAGCAGGGATTCCTTCCATCTGAATAAGCCTGAAAGACTTATAACGTTGGTCTTGTTTCATTAAAAAGCCACCAATTTTTAAGCATTTATTTTTCTTTTTTTTCCTTAAATTTTTTTCTCAATTATTTTGCTAAGCTGGAGTTTCCTGTTTTGAACAAATTTTTGGTTAGCCCCCGCACCCCCTCCCCGACCACATAAAAAGCAAGAACTATCACTAAATATGATCAATACCCCCAGTTATCACATTGACACAGTAATCTGATCAATTTGAGGTTCGAGCAATAGCTTCAAGTATATGTTTAAAAAATCAATGGGCCATAACTCAGTGAAAAATCATTAGAGAGGAATGTGACAATGATATGCAGGCTTGGTACTTATGATTCTTGCAAAGTATTATCAAAATCTGAGAGATAGATGCTGAGAAAAGTGCATGCACAAGATTTTGTTTTTGAATGGATGAATGGACGGACGGATGGACCAACACACAAGAATCCAATATAGCCCCCACATATTCTATCTGGGGATATAATAATGAATTAAATCTGCAATCTTTTCTATTTTCTAGAAAGTAACAAGTTTAATGAAAATAACAAGAAGTATATGCAATAATACAACTGCAATCTTTTTCTATACTTTTTTGAACTTAAAGAAAATAACTAAAAAACTGATTTATCTATATAAAAGAAAATGGAAGTCATAATGACACTGATGGATTAAGATAGTGGCCTGTACTTTCCTTGCACTGACAAAACAAGGCAATATTACAATATGGAAGGTAATGTTACAATCTATCAATAACTTCTACAGTAATTAATTACCAGAATAATCATAGATCTGACAAGAAAATTGCTGATTATCAAAGTTTTTCATCAAAAAGTGACAAGAAACATTTATCATATAAATACCAAGACAAAGCAATCTTTACTACATTTGTAACTGTGTCAATAGGGGTAAGGTGAGATAATAATAACTGAAGTTCAGAATAATTTAATTTTATAATTTCATTTAAAAATCTCACGGTCTGATTCAGTAATATGCTTTACCATTAATTTCAAATTTGCATGTATGATTTATCTAATATTATATTAGCAGATCTATATTTTCAGTAAGCTCATTTAAATTATATAAGGCCTAATTCTTATTCTATTCTATATGAGTACCATTGCCCTTAACAGACATTCATATGCATCAGAAATTATGTTCACTTACTAGCACGTTCTTGGAGTTTGAACAGTTGGAATGTCCAAGCAAATTTATGCAAATGGTTCAAATTTCATTGCTGAAGCTCAGAAAAGAAGGCATAAGTTAAAAGTCAAAATTTGTGAAGTCTCAGCCTAGACAAATTTAAGAGTCACAGTTCTGCGGGTTTGTAACAAGAAATTCTTCAGAAAGTTAGCCTATTTCAGTCTTATGTAAAACATCTGATCCCTGGAGCAAAGCCAAAAATAACCCTGTGGCAAAGTTTGAACACTCTTGGTAGTTCAATAGACAATGCTTTGAGCACAATTTTAGAAATCTGGGCATTGCAGATACATACAAGAATTGCTACAAACTAAATTTCAAAAGTCTCACCCTTCAAGTATCGGAGAAGATGATTTTTAAGAATGTTTCCCTGAATAAGGCTATGTAAAACATCTGCCCAATAGGGCAGAGCCAAAAACAACCACAGGGGCAAAGTTAGAACAATCTTGGTGGAGATTCACTAGAAAATGCTTCATTCAAAATTTCAGAATTCTGGGCCTTGTGGTTTCATATAAGAGGAATTTTAGAGCATGTGACCCCTTCAATCGAGCCAATAATGACCACAGGGACATAATTTGAACAAACCTGGTAGAGGTACATTTGACAATGCCACACAAAATTTCTGAGATCAGGGCCTAGTGTTTTAAAAGTTTTTATTCTTATTGCCATAATAGCCACCAGAGTTCAGAATGGAATTGATTTTTTTTTTTAGCAAATTTCATAGAGCTTCATGCAAGGGACATTTCTGTCATGTTTTATCAGCTTTGACCAAGTGGTTTAGGAGCAGATATTGTTAAAAGTAAAATGTGATGATGCTCAATGCACAACAGACACAGGGTAATCACAAAAACTCATGCTGTACTCAGAGTACATTTAAGTCAAGTTATCTAAAAAATTATGAGTCATGGAACAAATTATAAATTCTTTTGAAGTTGTCCATCTGGAATGTCTAAAACCCCTGATGACTTTACTAAGTAACTTTACAAAGTTGTCCTTTAGAAGTTTCAGTTTTTTGTGAAAAATTCAAGTTGAGCAACTATTTTCAGAGATAAGAGTTATCTTCTCTGATTGTCTACCCCTGTTACTTTCATTCTTCAGTTTCAATGTAATAACAGACAGGATATATTTATGATGACAGCTTGAATGTAGAGGAATAACCCCAGAAGCACTATAATTCAATGAGTCAATCAAGAGTTATCTGACTTGATTTTATTTCATTTTTCAACCAAGGATGCATTTATTAAAGTGTATATTAAAAAAAGAGATCCTTTTTTATTTATGATACTCTGCATATCTCTGTTACACACAGAAGTTTGTAAGTCTTAGAATACTGAGATACATGAATTCACATATGATATATGCAATTGCCAACAATGTATAATGGTTTAACTGACCTGCAAGGCTAGAACTGAGACCAGAGCCAAGTATTTAGTTATGTTGTTTTCACCAGAGCTTTTTATTTTGATAAATACAACATAAAAGTTTTATTCCAGATCTAGGATCAAAGAGTATTGATCGGATCAGTCAGGACAAATAAACAGGCTGAATGTGACCTATTTCAAATTTGATAAATGTTATAATCATTTAAACATAACATGATTTGCATAATATCAATAAATTATCTTTTCATAACTTATGTTAGAAATCAATAATGAATGACAGAACATTTAATACAGAAAACATTGAATTCAAGAACATTTCACAGATGAATTATTCAAACAAGATTCCATTGTGGGAAATCAAATATGATATATAAGTTAAAAAAATTTTTTTTGGAAAATAATCCTGGTCCTTTTTTTCATATAAACAAGTTTTCTATCTACCATTACATGTACAATATTTTGTTATATACTTTGGATAGTTCAATGTACTTAAATTTTAAACATCAACAAGTCTATGTTTATTTTATCTGTATGAGTTTGTTTATTTATAGTTCCAGTTGCCCACATGAACTCGGTCACAAATATTTCAATGAATATTTAATGTTTTGCAGAAAGCAGTTGGTATAATGTTGTTTACTGTATTTCTGAATATTTCTTACATCTTTTCTGAATAACTGTATACCAAGTGTAAAGTTCACCTGACACAAGCAGGGGCTTCACAGTATCAGTTCAGTTTACCAGGTATTCTTGCCCTGCAAACACTAAAGTTGGGTGATGTACCAACAGACACTAGGTACACTTTTTATCTTCTATCCTATATACTTTATTACCTTTTTTATCAGCTTTATATAAAATAACAATAAAAGTTAATTTTTGGTCAATTAAACTTTACCTACAGCATAGATAATTGCCCTACAATATTATACTGCCGTATAATCAAGTGTGTGACAAATATAAGACAGCATGAGTAATAACTTGACAGCAACCCTAAAAAGCTGTAAATGTGTTATCAAAATGGCAGTATAAGTTTTTATATTCAGCCTACACTATGAAAGATAAATCTGTTGAGCCTCTTCTTCCTATAATCACATCTTCCTCAGAGTTGTTCCCCCTACACTGCTCTTACAATCATAGGAATTTTGCAATACAGACATTTTATAATTACACAATAACAGGTGTTGATTACAAAATCAGTTTCAGTTAAGATATAATAGTCAGATAAGTTATGGAACTGCTTTAACAAATCAACAAAATATGTCACTATGAATTTTTGATCTGAAAATTTTCAACATGACTCAATTTGGTTAGCTGTCAAAGCAATTCCATTACTAAGTCTAACATTACATTCGGATGAAATGGAACACTGGCACATTCTGACAATATGAAACATTGGACACCTACCCATTCTTTTCTGTCGAAGGTGACGCACCTCAGCTCGCATTCTCCGCTTTTCACTGAAGTTAGAACTCTTACGAAGCTGCAATTAAAGTTGATATCAAGATTTGCTCAAAAAAATAATTACTGCAAACTGTGCACTGATTGATCAATAACTTTGAATAATTACCTCATCTTAACATGTATCTGAGTAGGCACCACTTAACTAGAAATAAAACATCTAGTTAAAAGAGAGAACTTGTTACAAATAGTATCATTGTCAAAAAAAAAAAAAATGAAAAGAGAAAAACTTTCAAACTCTTATGCTATCATTTCATATGCCACTGTATATCTCAAAGTATGATAATTTCCCTATCTGACAACTGCTACACACCTGCTCTTTCAATGACTGCCCTAACTCAGACGACAATCCATATGGTTCACATTCTTTTACACATACATACAAATGCGTATCAAAATGATTTTAATTGTAAAATTTTACATTATCATTACAACTAATGATTAGTGTGCAACATTCTATGACTTGTTTTTTTTTTTAAATAGTTCTATGCAAAACATTTTAAGTAAGTACTTAAAAACAATGCCTATTTCTAACCACTGCCTATTTATCAATATTTATGAATGTACTAAATGTTTACCATTTCCTGTAATTTTGCCTCTTCCTGCATCAATGTCCCAATCAGCTCTATTTTCCCCAAAGGTGTCAGAGGTTCCTCTATTTCAAACATTTTCAGTTCATATTTCTCACTCTCTCCATCTACACTGTCACCTGGTGCATCTATCAGTATATCTGTTTCACTTACGGCTCTATGACGTCTTACAATGTCTGACTTAGATCTCTGCACTATCTTCCTTTCATTCTCATTTTCAGACTTAACACAACTTTTGGGTGTCAGTATAGCGCTTACTTCAGTACCTGCCTTATCATAGTGTATTTTTCCAACATGATCATCAACATCATCATTCTCAGCATCTAGTTTATCACCTGATGCTGATTTAAGCTCATTTTCTCTATTCAAAAGCTGAAGCTCACGTCTAACTCTATAAGCTTTGCGTTTTGAATCTGATTTTTCTAACTTACGTTCCAATGATTTTTTTAAATCAGCTGGACTCAGTTTTGATTTATCAACTTTTTCAAATGCCTCTTTTTCTACCTCAGCAAGTTTTCTTCGTTCAGTCCTCCGTTCCTGAAGGAGACGAATGGTGCGCTGATGAACTGTCTCATCATCTTCAGGTTCACTGTCCTGTTTCATTGGAATTTGTGGCAGTTTTCTTCTTACAGTTCCAGCTTTAACAATTCTTCGAGGGCTCATCTCTGTCACAGGTCCTTTTATAGCTTTTGGACTCACAATGTCTTTTTTTAAAACACTCAAGTTTTTATCGTCAGACTTTTCCTCATTATCCTTATTCTTTTTCCGGTATTTCCGATAATGTTTTTGTTCATCTGAATCAATTCTGTTCTTTCTTGACAGACCAGGTTTTTTCTTTTGAAAACCAGTATCAACATTCTCAGCCATTGTCATAATTTTATTATTTGTATAATTAGAAATAAGTATATCTGAATTCAGTTCATTCTCTCCTGGTTGAGCTTCTGGCTCAAATTTTAATGGTGATACTACTTTGAAAGTGTTTTCAGCATCATTTCTGCCATGCTTTTCTTTCATTTTGTTTGTAAAAAAATTAAATTCCTCTAAGTCACTTTTAAAGTCTCTGTTCCTTTTTGAATTAAGCTTACTTCTTAACCTATCCACTATATTGTCCTTAATTGCCTCTGTTTCTCTTTTAATCTCAATTGGTTTTGCAGAATAAATGTTTTCTTGAGTATCAACAGTCTCCTTGGCAGATTTATCAGTTGAAACACTTTCAGGTTTACATGTTTTTTCACTTACTTGTTTACCACTTTCCTGACTATCTTTTGTTTCCTCTGAACTAATAATTCCTGTATCAATAAAACGTCTATGAATATCTTTTGAAGTATCAGAGGATGCACTACTTTGTTTAGAATTTCCCTGAGAATCAATTTTATCAGAATATTCATGAGATTTGTCAGATGTGGGTGGAGTACTCTGCAGTCTTGCTCTAGAAATGGTAGAGCTCACAGGATGTAATTTACTTGCAGCTGAAAATGCGCTAGTTCTGTAACTGACAATTTTTCTCGGTTTCCTAGAAGAAAGACATGATGACACTTGAGAGAGTGTTGCACTATCACTTGTGTGACTAGACAAATGGACGCTTACTGGCCTGTGTAAAAATGAAGTCTGCTTCACTTTATCTAAATCTCCACTAAATTCTATTGCACTTAAATCTAATCCAATGACAGAATCCGTGTCATTTGTTTGTTTCTTTGGCAATGGTGTACTTTCGTATCTTTTTATTCTTTCTTTCCTTTCCTCTGTTTTCAGGTTGACAATTTTTTGAGACGAGGTTTTACTGAGTGGATTTTCTATATGATTATTAGTATCAATAGCACCCTCTTCAGTTTCTGTACATTTGTCAACCAAATCTGATTTGTCTACAACTTCAATCCTTGTAATGGCAGTGTGCGTTTTCCTAGGACTGCTAGGATCTTTTTTTCTTCTTGGAGAATGTTTAGGGGAGCTTAAAGTCCCTGCATATAAGTAACTTCTATACTGAGGTTTAACATTTCCATTTTCATCAGTTTTATTATTCAACTTAGTTGAACTTTCTCTAAGTGATTTCAGTGCTTTACCACCATTCGAAGTCCCATTTTTTATATTGCTTTGAGGTTCTGACTCATTATTAATTGTACCTGATTTAAGGGGCAGTTGACTGTTTCTTGGTGAGGTATCTGCTAGTATATGTTTGACCCTATTGGACATGAATGAGTAGGTTATGACATCATTCCCATCAAGTTTCAGCCCTTTGATCTCCCTCAGAGCACAGCGAATGTTCTGACGTTCTTTGTAATCCTTGCATGCTGCCAGCTGGAAATATAATGACAGAACAATGTAAGAAATAACTTTTAAATGAATCAACACCAAGACAAAAAGATTTTGAACATAACAACACTTCTTCTGTGTGCATTACCATCAGACTAGTATCTGTCTGAAACAACTAGGAAAACTGATGAGGTAAGTTTTCTATCAAAGATACGGTGATGTTACATTTTAACAAGAGAACTAGACCGACCACTAATGCTCTTACATGATAAAACTATAAACTTTTCCTTACCCAAGAATCTTGTTTTCTTATCTTGTTAATGAACTTTTTGTGTACAGACATACGAAAAAAAAAAGTAATATTTAAAGTTCAGTGAATCCTTCGCTTTTTAAACTGTTGGATTTTCCTTAAGGTAAAACAATAGCCCTGAAATATTAAGTAGATGTGGACCACTTCTCACATTATTCAGGAATATACCAAAACATAGAACGTTGACTAAAATTCTCCTTTGCCAGTTATGTAACACAGTTGTCCCTGTAGATAAAACATGTAGTGAAAATATCTCCTCCCAACTTGCCCACCTACACAAAATCCTTTAATCTTATTAAACAAAGCTGACCTCAGCTTGCTCCAACACCTATAATTTAGTGCTGTTTACTTCCAAATTCCAAATGGATACTTTGAAATGTACAATTATACACATGCCAAATTTTACACTCACAGAAATATCACAGTGGACATTCAGTTATTTGTATTTTAAGCTTAGATGACTGAGAGGCATCACATAAAGGCAATGTAAATATATCCAAGACAAAATAAACAAACTTGCCTTTATCAGTACCTGGTACAGCCGCCAGGTAGTAGTAGGAACTCGGTAATAATCAATGAAAATGGATACAATGTAACCAGACCTCTTCAATTAAATCCAAGGGATTAGATTCACACAGAAATGATTAAAAACAGTTAATATATCCACTTCATTAGAAATACCCACTAGTTTGAGATTTCATTAGAAAATTTTCTTTATTTTAAACACAGATCTGCAATTACAAATTAAATGAAATGTATTTGATAAAGTGGTCATTTAATGCTAAAATTAAGTACAAAACACAGGTATACAGTACGAGTATGTGTATAAATATAAAAAGACATAAACAGAGGTAAGTCCTTGATGACCAAGCCTGACCTGAAACCTGACTTACACACCTAATCAAGTTAAATCACTTCTCAGATTACAGACCTGACTGCTCAAAGATTCAATCTGAGACTTTGCTCTATTTCATGAGCTTCAATTTGACCTTCAATATGTTGCCCTTGTTTAGTTAAAACAATATTTACCTTTTCAACAAATTTCATTTATATTGTCAATATAAAGTAAAATAGTATGTAATTTTTCCATCAAGTTACACTCATAAAAATCCTATCAATCTTAATCAAGAAGCATCATTATCTCAGTCGATGTCAAGTCTTGCAATACTATAATGTCAAGTCTTGCAATACTGTAATGATAAAGTGCAATACTGTAATGTCAAGTCTTGCAATACTGTAAACTGTAATATCAAGTCTTGCAATACTGTAATATCAAGTCTTGCAATACTGTAATGTCAAGTCTTGTAATACTGTAATGTCAAGTCTTGTAATACTGTAATGTCAAGTCTTGCAATACTGTAATGTCAAGTCTTGCAATACTGTAATGTCAAGTCTTGCAATACTGTAATGTCAAGTCTTGTAATACTGTAATGTCAAGTCTTGTAATACTGTAATGTCAAGTCTTGCAATACTGTAATGTCAAGTCTTGTAATACTGTAATGTCAAGTCTTGCAATACTGTAATGTCAAGTCTTGTAATACTGTAATGTCAAGTCTTGCAATACTGTAATGTCAAGTCTTGCAATACTGTAATGTCAAGTCTTGCAATACTATATTGTGAAGTCTTGCAATACTATAAAAGATAAAACTGAAAACAGAAGCCACAATTTTTCCCACAATTTTAATGATCTTTCTAATCCTTCCATGAGAAGTAATTTGTCTACCTTTTTTCTTTTTACTTATTCTTGTTTATCTGGACTGTTTGTAAATGTTTCTAATTGTTTTCATTACTCATTAGTTTCAAGCTTAACAAAGGTAACTGAGTAAGAAAAAACAGAATAACATAAAAACACCTGCTCCATGTCCATATCTGTAATTCCAACTTGAATAGGAAATATAAACTTATCCTTTAGTCATTTTATTTAGTGACTTAAGTCTGAAAGCTACAATAAATGTTTAGCATAAAACATTTTTGGTACAAGACCAAAAAAACATCAATAGTTAATGACATATTTTTGATAGTAAATGACAATCCACCTCTGTACACGGGTTATGATCTTTACCACCAACAAATAACAATCAAATCTGCCCACAAAATTTGGACAAGAATCAAACAGTTCTTTTTACTTCGTCATCCTTCTATTGTAGAGTTTCCTTCATTGTTTATCTCTTTCTTTACCAAAATGTCCTCATCTTTACTAAAGACAGAAAATCCAGTAAGTCAAATATATACTGCCCCGGGAAGAAATCAGAGTTTGGAAAAGATAAACTTTATCTTCCACTGTTGTTGTAGCCTTTGCACAAACATTTACACTGGCATTCTATTTTAAACAATACTATAGAAATTAAAAAGTATGGACTATTAACAGGTTTCAGTTAAGTCAATAATTGAAGAAATAATGAATACATGTACAGTTTAACTATTACAGAAAATAACTAGAGCTATCACTTAAGGTAATTCATATCCCCACCTGCCACCTTCAGAATGCCCACCTATAATGCCCACTTCCTTTCAACTAGAGTTATCACTGAAGCCGATTAGTATTCCCAAAATACCGCCTTGTCACAGAAATATGGCCACCACAAGCAAACAAAGGCCACATAGAGGATGTAATAAAATTGTTTAATTTCAAGGTGAAGAAAACTGATTTCAGTCTTACAGTTTCTAAAATATCCAGTATGGTTTTACTGCACTTGTTCAAGGCAGTGACTGAAACATTGATATTAAAGTAGGTTAGGAATTACTGACAACCGGTATGTGAAATCTGTAGGCAGAAAAAGATTATAAATACAGTAAAACCTGTATTAATGGTCATCTGAAAATTATTGTGGCTTTAGTCATGCACTCAATGCTGAATGAAAAATAAGACCACATGAAATGGAAATGGAGGATGACTTTACAGAAGGACACTGAATGTTAGAAGGAATATTTACAGTACTGCACAAATATCTAAGGTAATTTATGAAAGTTCATTCATCATTGAACTCAGCTTGAATGGTGCCATGTAATCCAAAATGCAATAAGTAAATCTAAACTGATTGTTCATTAGTTTGAATGAGGTTCATACTCACATTAGAAATTATGAAAACATTTACTCCAGTGTATGAATTGTTACACTGTCAAACTATTTCTTGATGTCATTTGTAAACAAAGTCGAACTTGACTGGTATATCCTGAAGTTCCATCGGTACCAAAAATATTGAAATCCAACATTTATAATTACTATCCATAAACTGTGTTGTTGTTTTCTTTTTTTAATTGGAAGAGGCCACAACTTTGTGAAAAATTAGTGGCCATTAGCCAAATTTAAACTGGACCTTTATGATTCAGTTTACTGCCTCTTAAGGAGTTATCATCAGGAAACTGTCTTTTTTTGCAAAATTAAAGATGGCAAGGGGCCATAGCTATATTCAAACTCAACATATATTTTATGATGTTATACCTGTGTACAAAAAAATCATATGAATGCATCACCTGTTTAAATAGTTATCATCTGGAAACTGTGTGTGTGTGTTTTTTTTTTCAAAACTGAAGAAAAAAAGGGCCATAAGTAAGAGGTGAAAAATTAGTGGTCTGAAGCAAAATTCCAAACTCCACCTTTTTAAGGAGTTATCATGTAGAAACCATCTTTCTTCAGAATTGAAGATGAAAAGGGAACATGACTAAGTTAAACCTGTTTTCTTGTTGTTGTTTTTTTTAAAAAGAGGAGAAAAAGGGCCATAGTGAAAAACTAGTGTTCTGAAGCTGAATTTAAACTTGACCTATATTTATAATGTTGCATCTGTGTACCAAAAATTATTACAATCCACTGCATAAAAAAGAGTTATCATCCAGAAACTATGAAACCGACCGACCAACCAACCACCCACCAGACCCACCGACAAGCTCACTCCTATATACACCCCCTTAACTTAATTTTTTTCCAGTGTTTCTGTCACCTGGTGAACTGTTTTGCAAACACACATAAAAATGTTGCAGATAAACAGTTAAAATATAGAACATCATCATTAGCATTATCACTTTGTGAAAATTCTAATGGCGGGGTCATCATCAAACTTGTATACAAAGTATGTTCTGCTGATTTCTTTGCCACTTTCCTGAGATACATGCCACTCTTCATATAAGGAAAGAAAAGAATTTAATATCATAGCATTCAAACTGTAAAAATGACCTATGCTTTACTCAAATCCATAGGTTCTTTACAAAGATTGAACATATGAAATATTATTGATAAACAGTAAATTTGAGAACACTAAACTTGGTAAAAATCACAATACAGAATGGAACAACACTATAGAGGAAGATAAAACCTGTAGATAAATTTGCTTATCAGTCACAATGGTCTGTCAATGTGATACTTTAGATATAATCATTAACCAGTGTGCTCAAAATATGAAATACAGCTCCTTCAAAGGGTATAAACAAACTGCGTATAAAGATAACACCCAAATTTAGTTATAAAATATTTGATCAGGTATTACTGGCCAAACAAGAATTCGATCCAGCTGCATTTACTGATGACTACTGAAGAGGGTAAAATTTCCAACAATGGTTCATGGTTTCACGACTACTGAAGAGGGTAAAATTTCCAACAATGGTTCATGGTTTCACTGAACAAAACAAAGGGCCATGATGGCCCCTATAATGCTTAGCTGAGTACCACTGTACTTATTGAGAAGATAATGGTCAACCCTTTCATACTATGATCACATATTATAGGCAAACAAGCTTGTTTTTCATTTCTTGACACTCAATTTCAATCTAAAGCCCACAAGACCCAGTTTCAACCTCTCCAAAAGGATAATCTGACCAAGTATGGTGAAAATTAGGTAAAACATTTAACCTCTAACATGTTCATTATGGTTTTCCATTGATATGACCTTATTTTTGACCTTACATGACCTGGTCTATATCTAATAAAAGAAATCATCAAGACAAACAATCTGACCGAATATCAAAAAGACTGGAATAAAAATGTGACATCAAAAGGGTTTACATGGTTTTCCACTGATATAAGTCAGTGACCTAGTTTTTGAACCAGTATGAACCAGTTTTAAAATTAACCATGATATAATCCTCAAATATTCTGAAAATGTTTTATGAATATAAGGTTAAAAAAATGAGGCCTCTATAAAGTTCACAAGGTTTCCTCTCCATTTAGGCTTGTGACCTACTTTTTGAACCCACATGAACCAGTTTTTAACTTGTCTGAGAGATCATCTAAACAAAAATTCAGACCAAAGTTCATGATAATTTGTTCAAATGTGTGACCTTTAGAGAGTTCATAATTATGGTTTTCCACTAATTTGAGTAAGTAACCTAGCTTTTAAATCAATGTGACCCAGTTTCAGACTTCTCTGAGAGATTATCAGAACAAGTATTAGGACCAAATTTCTTGATAAAACCCATTTCAAACTTACTCAAAAATCATCAAGACTAACTACATTCTGACCAAGTTTCATTAAGTTAGGGCACAGAATGTGACCTCTAGAGTATTCACGTGGTTTTTTACTAATCTGAACTGGTAAACTAGTTTTTCACCCAGTGTGACCCACTCAAGATCACAAAGACAAATACTAGTATTATGATGAAGTGTTTTTCTCACTCATTAAAGCTGTTGACTCATTAGGACCCAGTTTTGAGCTTTTGTTAGAGATCATTGAGATAAACATTCTGAACAAGTTTCATAAAGTTTTAGTAAAAATAGTAGCATCTAGATTGTTTTCAAGGTTTTCCTCTGATTTGGGCTGGTGAACTAGTATAGGAACCTACATGACCAAGTTTCAAACTCTCAATAAAATCATTCGCACAAACATTCAAGTTTTATGAAGGCTGGTGATAGAGATAAAATGTTGAAAACAGTTGACAGAAGATAGACAGAAGCTGATTACAAAATCTCACCCTTAGCACAATGTACTCAGATGAGATAAAAATCAATGAAGTCAATTTAAATTACTTACATCATTAACTGCAATAAAAATAAACATCTACTTCAATTTTAAACTTAATAAGTACCATGTATAAAAGCTTGTATTAATTAGTTGAACCAACCAAGGTAATAAGAAGTACGTGGTAAGGGCTTTCAAAATGATGCACGAGAAGGGGAAAAGGAAAAAAAAATTAGCTGCCCAGTTTAACTGCCCACTGAATTTATCTAGAAATTGTTTCTTAAGATCTTTTAACAAATAGAACCTGCTTTTGTTAACAGTTAGCATAAACTGAAATGTCTACTTAAAATTAAAATCTAGACATGAACAGCCCATACAAAATTCTAAACTACAATTAACCCACTCAAAAGATACTTTAATCATAGTAATTTTCAATGGGCATGAAACATGACATGTACCTTTGAATAATGTGAAAAAGTAATGAATTACAAATAAGCTTTTCTGAGTGAAATTCATTAGCTGTTGTATGTATATGGCACAAAACTTTACCAACACCCCCTAGAGTCAGAATAAATGCATATTATCATTGTTTAATGAACTTTGCTTTAACAGGGATTGTTAAGGTTTTATAGAGTCTGTATATATTTTACTAAAATAATGTGTTTTATAACATCAAATGGTGATTTATCACATGCTCTTTAAAGTCCTGAAAGATGTGCATCTTGCTTAAATTACAGAGACAGGGTTACCATTTACAGTTAGTAGACTGATACTATCTATATGGTATGATCAATCCACACAGAAAACTGTCATGAATTAAAAGTTTGAATAAACAGAATAAATGAAATATGTGGATTCCTTTCAAATACATAATATTTTATCAATGACATTCAAATTTTGGCAAGTCGTAGTGAACGTATTGACCGCATTGAGAAAATGGTTTTGTGACAAAGATTATCTTGATATTTTATTCAATACAAATCTTCTCAAATATGTAAATAGATTCACTTATAAGATAAAAGGGTAATCAAATAGGGACAGCCATTTGTAGTACTTGATGTTCATGGTTCTAAAATAAAATGCCAATTTCCAATTATTGGTCACAACAATGCAATACTTGTAAATAACACAATATAATGCAAATTTTTAAAGCGAAATGCAAACGCAGGTGCCATGTTTCACACTGATTTCCACTGTTATCATTCAATATGGCAATGTATGGCCCTGGATCGCTAACCTTAGTACTTTGGCTGTGGGTCTACTGTTAAGCAAATGTCAGAAGTAATATTACATTTTTTTTGAGGAGATGTCATTAGAAGCTATATATTGACAAAAATCTGTTTTTATCTCTGGCCATTTCATGCAATGGAGCAGAACAATCTGAGCAATTCTAATACAGAGCTATGTAAGGAACATTTCTGTAAAAAAGGGTAGAAAATCACCATGCCGATTCAGAGATGTTGTTCGAGTTTTTTTTCTATTTTTAGCTTTTGCAGCCCTTAAGTGCAACAGAGCAGAACAGTTTGAGCAATTTTAGGAAAGGGCAATATAAGAAACATTCCTGTCAAGTCTGAAGGAAAATGCATAAGCAGTTTGAAAGGAGATGTCATTTGAAGCCAAATATTGATGAAAATCGATTTTTAGCACTGGCAACCATTTTGTTCAACGAAGCAGAACTTTCTTAGAACTTCTTATAGAGGTCTCCGTAAGAAATATTTATGTGAAATTTTATGGAAAATCACCTTGCCATTTTGGAGGAGATGTTATTTGAATTTCTTTCTATTTCTAGTTTTTGCAGCCCTTGAGTGCAATAGAGCCAAACAGTTTGAGCAATTTTAGAAAAGGGCAATATAAGAAGCTTTTCTGTCAAGTTTGGTTTAAAATGGCCAAGCAGTTTTGCAGGAGATGTCATTTGAAGTCAAATACTGACGAAAATCTGAGGCTCATCTTGTTCAATGCAGCGGAACAAACCTTAGGAATTTTAATAGAGGTCTACGCAAGGAACATTTCTGTGAAATTTGGTGGAAAACTACCTAGCCATTTAGGAGAAGATGCTGTTTTAATTTTTATCTATTTTCAGCTTTTGCTGCCCTTATGTGCAGTGGAGAGGAACAGATTAAGCAATTTTAGAAAAGGACAAAAAAGAAACATTTTTGCCAAATTTTGTTTAAAAATGGCCCGGTGTTTTTGATGGAGACATCATTTGAAGTAAAATGTTGACGACGGACACAAGGTGATCACATTTTTAGTTGTGCATAATTGTGAAGAAATTGTGAAGAAACAAAGATGCAATACCTTTTCATTATGTAATTTCTTTTAAGGTTCAAAAGTTTTTGGTGCAATTCTCTTCTAGGGATCTAAGAATATCATAGACTTAGGAACAGTCTTTAGTTTAGCTTATTACCCCAAAGTATTGCAAACTGCAAGGTATATGAATACAATATTTGAAGTTTACTTTGTCATTGTTTAATAATTCCATGACAGTAAAATTGAACAGTCATTTCTTGCTTGCTTACCTACTTCACTTGACTGACTTAGCGATACACACTTGTGCATACAGACCCATATGTGCATACACTGTGATCAATCCTTTAAGCACTAACACCCTTTTTTATAACTTAAGACAGAATGAAATCTTCCATTAAGAATTAAGAAAACAAATTGCTTTTGTATTGATAATTAACTCTATAGAGAAAAACTGGATTGTAATCACATTGATTTTTCCATAAAAAATTCAAATACAATCAATTTTATTCTGTTTTTAACGTGCTACATTTGTTGTATAATCAATAAGTATTAAAGTTTGTCCTACTTGTATGATAATTTTCTTGACAAAATCAATTCATTTCATTAACCCAGAAGTCCTTTTTTCATTAACCTATTTTATTTTGAAGTTTTCATTATTTACACCAAAGATGGTGTTTTTAAGACAGTGGTTCACAACAGTGAATTAAGACTGGCCACAATACTTTGAAATGAGTACACTGTACCCTAAGACAGTGGTCCAAAACAGTG
This sequence comes from Cyclina sinensis, assembly GCA_012932295.1. NCBI lineage: Eukaryota > Metazoa > Mollusca > Bivalvia > Venerida > Veneridae > Cyclina > Cyclina sinensis. Next base: position 31,723,271 of record JAAONU010000019.1, on the reverse strand, counting down.
AATTAGGACTGGCCACAATACTTTGAAATGAGTACACTGTACCCTAAGAAACTTTACAGCAAGCTGCCAAAAGTAGTGGAGAATAGTTTTACATAAATAATTTTTTAATCACCTAGAAGACAAACAGAGCTACTGTGCACAGTAATACATATGCCACCGAGCAATACAAAAGCCCCAAGTTTTGTTAATAATAAATAAATAATAAAGTACATAAAAAAAATAAAAATGTAAAAAAAAAAAATATATATATATACATATTATTATACAAAACTGTATTTGATTTTTAGTATTTGATAATTAAGAAAACTGAGTAACTTGAGTCAAAAAGTTTTGAAAAGGTTTTTCTTTAAAAAAGGATTTATTTTTCTTAACAATCATTCTCAGGAAGTTGACATCTGTTTCTTGATATTATTTACATTAGGTTTCTTTTACACCTTGTTGTGTCAAGAGATTTTAGTTTAATAACTAGTAAATAAATTTATCAACAGGATATTTCCTAAAAGGTTTTAACAGCTTGGGTAATTGATTATTGTAATAGCCAAGGTGAGGGCTTCCTGATTAAGTGTAAAAACAAGTCTGTTAGGGTTTGAGCTAAGTCTTAAGGTACTTACTATTTGCATATTTGTTACAGTAAATTTTATTGGTCAATTATTTGATTACTTTGTTAATTTCATTGGTCAGTCTATGTAAAACATGGAAATACATGAACTGCATATAAGAAAGAATTTTTTTAGTAGAAAGGTAGTAAGTAGGTGAATAGTAGGATTGATAATAAGATCAGATAAAGGCTACAAATGTTTTAAGATACATTCATTTTTAAGACAAGTTCTATAAATTATTTCATTTGGCTTTTATTCATTGGATTTTGTTGGAATTTATTATATATCAGACTATTAAATGGAATTCATGATAATTAGAAATAATACAAATTCTTGAAACTGCAAACTGTGTTGTGTTGAACTATTACTGTTAGACTTTGTTACTCAACTTGCGAACACTGAGCAGAACTTGTTGCTACCGTGGCTTTAGGGCTAAGATAGCTGATTCCCCAAATCAGACAACTCGCTTTAACAGACTACAAGTGAACGCATGAATAAGGTCCCAGCCCGAAGGGCCCGGTCGCACATTGGTGGAGAATCCGGGTAACGTTCTACAGTAAATAATTTTCATTTACAAGAGTTTTCCAAGTATCGGTAACAATTTCGTGCAGCAGACTTATAGTTTGAATGTTTTAACTGGGAAAACAATAAGTGGAGTTTAATAAATAATTTCGATCATAAGTGATGGACACTTGCAGTTAGTCAGAAAAATAAAAATGTGCATGTATTTCAACAAATGAAGAATCCAGATGTAAAGCCTGGTCAGTAGACAGCATCAGAGGTCAAACCAAAGAGGAAGAGTGAATGCTGAAAACAGAAGACACGATTATCCTTAGACGACAGCCGGGTGAGTGCAATCTTTCTGTGCATGACTCTTGTATACCTATATAGTTGTGACCATCTGAGTTTTGTTGAACGCCAATATTTAATAATTTATTTTTGAACTAAGGGTGTTGTAACATAGGTTAATATTTTACATCATTATGTTCATGTTAAAGGTAAAATTTTCAGTTACACTGAAATGGTGATTAAAACTATGAAAAATGATTTTAATACACTTAAGTGTTCTTCTTTAATCAAGTTGTGCTAGTAAAGTCAAAAGTCCTTTTTTTTTAAAATAAAAAATTTGTAAAACCTGTACTTTACCGTTAAAGGTATTTTTGTAACTTACATTTACATTATTGTTCTTTGTTAAATTTTGAGTTACATAGTTATTTAAAAACAAAATATGGCTCCTAAGAAGGAAACCTGGTGTTGTTCAAAAGCTAACTGTAGGATCAGTAGTGCTAATGTGAAAAACAGAAATCTAATCATGGATGTTGGCTTTAGACTGAATTTACACAAAAATTATTTCAATGTGGAGATTAATTCAAAATCGGTGCAATGCCTTTTGGATTCTGGTGCAGACATCAGTGCTATAAGCAAATTCCTGCTGGATCAGGTTGCACCAGATGCTGAAATCAAAAAGAGTCATTTGAATCAAATTATTGGAGTATGTGGAGAAACACATCAAGTGCTTGGACAAGTTCAATTAACATTTTCATGTAATGGGGCAGTTTTTACTCATGTATTCCATGTTTTCCAACACTTGCATGCTAAAATTCTTGTTGGAATAGATTTTCTACAAAAATATAAAGTTCAAGTTAACTTTGGTGAAACAGAAATGTTAGTGCTAAGTCCAACCTCAGTACAAACTATGAAAGTTCCTGTTACAACAACAACATCTACACATACTGAGTATGCAAAATTAAATGAAGCAACTGTGATACCTCCACATAGTGAATGTGTTATTCCAGTTTGGATTCCAATGTCAGATTCATTAGTGCTACTAGAACCAAATAACTGTTTAAGTCAACATGAATTAGCAGGAGGCAGAACTGTAATTCAAGTCAACAATTTTCAAGGAACGTATAGGTTAATAAATCCTACAAGTGCTACTGTATATCTCAAAAAGAACTTTGCTGTAGCTAAAGCTAATCTTATTCACCAGTCTTCAATATCAGTGCTAGAAAATGAAGATTCCCCTGTTCTCTCCAACATAAGTGCTCAAAATTGTGAAAAATCTAAAAATTATGAAAAACTTGTGAAAGAACTAGGCATCAACATTGAAAACAACCATTTAAGTGAGGAACAAAAACAAAAATTATATACTTTTCTTGGTAAAAATAGAGATATATTTGCAAAGGACATGTCAGAATTAGGAGAAACTCATCTTCATTCACATATCATTGAAACTGGGGATGCCAAACCTGTTAGCACTGCACCTTACCGGACAACGCCTGAGAAGAGAAAAATCATAGAAGCTGAGCTAAACAAAATGCTAGATTCTGGGGTGATTGAGGAAAGTACGAGCCCATGGCACAGTGGAGTGGTACTTGTCAAGAAGCCAAATAATGAGTGGCGTTTCGCAGTAGATTACCGCAAACTAAATGCCGTAACTGAGCCGATGTCTTTCCCGATTCCACATATGACGGACGTCTTCGACACTCTGGCAGATGCAAAGGCTTCTGTGTATTCTACGCTTGACCTTCGGAGTGGATTTTGGCAAGTCCCTCTCCATGAATCAACAAAACACAAGAGTGCATTTATCACAGAATCAGGAATTTTTCAGTTTAAGCGACTCAGCTTTGGTTTACGCAATGCACCAATGACCTTTCAACAACTCATGTCAAAAGTTTTAAGGAATTTGAACTTCAAAATAGCGCTTGTTTATATCGATGACGTATTAATATTTTCTCCAAGCTTTGATGAACATTTACACCATTTAGATCTGGTTTTCCAACATCTGAGAGCAGCAAATTTAAAATTACATCCTGGAAAATGTGTCTTTGGAACAGATTCTGTCAAATATTTGGGACACATAGTTACAAAAGAAGGCATGAAGGTGTTACCTGAAAACACAGATAAAATTAGGAAAGCAAAAAGACCTAAGAATGCAAAAGAAATGAAACAGACCCTTGGACTATTCAATTACTACAGAAAATTTGTTCTAAATTATGCAAAGATAGCTGAGCCATTAACCAAACTACTAAGAAAAGACACTGAATTCAAATGGACCAATGAATGTGAAACAGCCTTTAACACCCTCAAAGAGAAACTAGTTACAGCACCCATACTCAAGTATCCTGACTTCAACAAGGAATTCATATTAGCAGTAGATGCGTCAGACTACTCAATAGGATATGTTTTGTCGCAAATGCATGAAGGAAAAGAGCATCCTATCTGCTTTGGAGGAAGAGGACTGCGCGATGCAGAGCGAAAGTGGCACATCACTGACAAGGAAGGACTTGCGCTAGTAGAAGCTATCCAGACCTACCGCCATTACCTGACCAATCAGAAGTTTACAGTGTATACAGACAACGTCTCTGTAAAATACCTGCAACAGATTAAGGATCAGAATGGACGTTTAGGTAGATGGAGCATTCTTCTGCAGTCCTACCAGTTTGAGATAAAGCACCGCTCCACAACAGCCAATCGCAATGCCGACTTTCTCTCAAGACAGCAGTACCAAGATACCACTCCTGCAGCCTCTAGTGACCTGGCCGATCACATAGGTATGGCTGAGGAAAATCAAGAGTACACTCAGGTCTCTTTCATATACCCTGGAGAAGATGAAGTTGCTGTTTTGGCAGCTATAAACATGGACAAAGTTCAGCGACCAGAACCAAAGTTCCCAGACTTGGCTAATGCTCAGAAGAACTGTCCAGACTTCAGGGATATATTCAACTACCTTGCTAACAATGATGTTCCAACAGACCCTCAGAAAGCACGTGTTGTAGTTGCTGAATCGTATAACTACGAGATTGTCAATGGAATTCTTCAACACTTCTACTCTCGAAGAGGTAAACAAGTGCCAAGAGAAGAACGCTTGACAAGACAAACTGCAATACCCAGAATTCTGCGTGACGACATCTTAAAGTCTTACCATGACTGTATTGCAGGTGGAGGACACCAAGGTTTTGAGAGGACATATGCATCACTCCGGAGTAAGTACTATTGGCCTTCCATGTATGAAAACATAAGGCAGTATGTCAAAACCTGTGAAGTGTGCCAGCAGTCTAAGCGAGCCTTTAATGCCAAACCACCTCCATTACATCCACAACCAGTAGATGACGTCTTTAATCGTTGGCAGATGGACATTTTGAGTGGTCTTCCTACTTCCAAAGAGAAATATAAACACATCTTGTTAGTGGTCGACAGCTACTCTAAATGGGCAGAAGCCTTCCCATTGCGCACACAGACATGTGAAGAAGTGGCTAGCATACTCTTCAGGGAGATCATTTCAAGATATGGAGCTCCAAGAGTCCTTCTTAGTGACCGTGGAAAGAACTTCATGTCAAACCTGGTGAAAGCTTTGGCAGAGTTATGTCAAATTAAAACAACATACACCAGCAGCTACCATCCAATGACCAATGGCCTTGTAGAGTCCAAGAACAGCTATATTTTACAAGCTTTCAGGGCATATTGCAAGGGTCAACAGGATGACTGGCCAGATCTACTACCAGGAGTACTAATGGCATATCGGTCGACACCTGCCACTCAGTCAACCGACTTCAGTCCGTTCTTTCTGCTTTATGGTCGAGAAATGAACCTTCCTGTAGACATAGCACTTCACCCAAAGGATCACCTGCCTCAGAATTACAAAATTCATCTTCAGAAAATGCTTCACAACCTCGAAATCTGCAGAAAATTGGCAAAAGAAAATGTTGCAAGGGCACAACAGAAATACAAGTATCAGTATGATAAGTATTCTAAGACGCCTGAGTACAGACCAGCAGACCGTGTGTGGCTATACTGCACAAAGGTACCACAAGGTAAAGCGCCGAAACTACATTGCAAGTGGGTAGGCCCCTACTACATAACTATGCTTGGGCCAAACTTTACATACAGGCTTAGACACAGTAGGACAAATAAGGAGGTAAAGTCTTTGGTCAATGCTTTGAGACTGAAACCATACTTTGATCCTAACAGTCGACCAACAAACCCACCAGCAGAATTAGCCGATGATGAAGCAGAGCTGGATCCAGAGGAAATGCCAGATCCTCCCCAGAATGAAACTCAGCCTACTAATACAAAAAGCAACAGAGATAAGCAACCAGCAAAGGATTCTAGCCATGACAACAATCAAGGTCAAGGCTCAAACCAAGACAAAACTCAAAACAAAAATGAATCCCAAAGGGAAAATGCAAGGCCAAGAGCCAACAAGAAGAAAGCAAAAACACGTATTACAGACCAAACAACTGAAAATGAAAATAAGAAGAATGCAACTAAAATTGACAAAAGGTCAAAGGAAGCTGTGAAAATAGATACCCATAGAGAAACAAATCAACAGAGCACATCAAACACAGACACACAAAATATACAAAAGGGAAACAAAAAGAAAGTAACATTTAACTTGGACCAAAGTAAACAGAAGTCACCAACTACCCAATCATCTCCAAAGTCACCAGAAGAAACAACCAGTAACAACCAAAGGAAAATTCCTACCTGCAAAGACTGCAAAAACAAATCATGTAAAAAGTTTAATGATAATGAAATTAAGGAAATAATTCAAGGTAAATGGAGCAGCGGAGCCTTATACTACAGAGTGAAGTTCAGTGATAACCACACTGAATGGCATTTTCCATGCAAGTTACAACAAAACTTCATCACACAATTTCATGCAACTCGTACAATGAATGGCAGGAAAAAGAAACAAAAGAGCAAGAAACCAAAATATTTCAAAGAAACCTCTTCAGTGAATGCAGCAACAACTTCCAGAACTAATTCAGTAGGAGAGCATTCGGACAGACTTACTGGTTTGAGATTTATAGATGGAAGGGTGTATTTCCTTAAACAAGGCAAACCTGAAGAGAAACTATTTCATATCACTTCTGTTTATCAAGAAGCAGCAAGTTTAATTAATACACTAGAAAAGAAAAATGATGAAAGAAACTTAAATTTCCAAATAGAGCATTTAAAAAGGCAGAATGACCAGCAGTACATACAGTCCAGAAAAGAACAATTTGATGATGCTATTAGTAGTAGAGCCATTCAAGAACTAAAACTTGATATAAATGGTGAAATCAAAGCTCTGGTAGATTTTAAAAATTATAATATTGCTCCTGAATGGTTACTTTTTCACCAAATTCCACCTGGAAATCTTTTCTTTTTGATACAGAATTTAAAAGAACAATACAGAAAATTTGTTCATCGCTCATCTTAGGTGGTTAGGTCAGATAATGAAAACTGTTTATCACTGTTTCCAGTAAAAGAACAAAACTTTTAAATATTGTAATTAAGTACTTTTTAACTGTCGGATTTCTAAAGTCAAAATGGACAATTTTGTTAATATATATTTTTTTAAAAACAGTGGCTTTAATCTATGGTGTACACTTTTAATTCTTAAAAAATTTCCATGTCAACAGATTTTTTCATATTTGTTGATTATTTTTCCTTTTGACATATAGGTGGACTAATCTTAGATATTGTAAAGGTATTATTTTTTTACCTGAAATAAGGTGTTCTATTAGTGCTATGATTGACTTGTAGTTTCGCGAATGCAAGTCTTTCACCAAACCTTTGCATTGTCTGACATTAGCTAAATTATACAAATTAAAGACTCTTTATATTTTTCATGCATACTGTAATTAGACTATAACAAATCTTTAACAGAAGTGAAAATTACAATTTTTCTTTTGCTGTAACTATTGTATTTGGAGAAATCCACCTTTGTATGTCTTTAAATTTCATTTTACTGTGTTTTTATTCATTCTTTGGTTAGAGCACTTGTGAGTTATAAGCAGCTGGGTTTAACCCTTAAATTGCTGACGAACAGTGCAACCTCTAGAATGGATTTAATGTTAAGGTTTAAGGTATATAAATTTCTTTCCACTCAGATTTCATATTGATTTCCTTTTATTATTTTTTTTACAAATTTCTATTCTAATAATGGTCACAGATATAAAGGTGTATGATTGCCATGTACTAACCAGATTGCACTCTGTTCTACTAACTAGTGATGACATTCAAATATTCAGAGAGTCCATTCCAGATATTGTGTTTAAAACATTCATTTCAGTGATACCAACTTCAGAAAATGTGTGTCTATGGTTGTTTGTTTAAACCATTTTCAGACGGGAAGATAGACTTATTATACTAGTAATTTCAGGAATACACAGTTTTACCTGCCAGTTCTAGAGGAAACTACAAAAATATAAAAGACACTATTATATATCAAGCAATTGCTATGTACAAAATGTATATATTATCCCGGGACAATTTTCTTTTACTATTCATTGCTGTCTTGCATATTTACTTCATGCCATTTAATCTGATTTTTTTTCTCTTTTAGGTATTTGTACATATTTTCTATAATTGATGTAAATAATATGATGTTTAAAACTCTAAAATAATCTGGTAGTTCGAGGACGAACTATTTCAAGCAAGGGGGAATTTGCCACCGAGCAATACAAAAGCCCCAAGTTTTGTTAATAATAAATAAATAATAAAGTACATAAAAAAAATAAAAATGTAAAAAAAAAAAATATATATATATACATATTATTATACAAAACTGTATTTGATTTTTAGTATTTGATAATTAAGAAAACTGAGTAACTTGAGTCAAAAAGTTTTGAAAAGGTTTTTCTTTAAAAAAGGATTTATTTTTCTTAACAATCATTCTCAGAAAGTTGACATCTGTTTCTTGATATTATTTACATTAGGTTTCTTTTACACCTTGTTGTGTCAAGAGATTTTAGTTTAATAACTAGTAAATAAATTTATCAACAGGATATTTCCTAAAAGGTTTTAACAGCTTGGGTAATTGATTATTGTAATAGCCAAGGTGAGGGCTTCCTGATTAAGTGTAAAAACAAGTCTGTTAGGGTTTGAGCTAAGTCTTAAGGTACTTACTATTTGCATATTTGTTACAGTAAATTTTATTGGTCAATTATTTGATTACTTTGTTAATTTCATTGGTCAGTCTATGTAAAACATGGAAATACATGAACTGCATATAAGAAAGAATTTTTTTAGTAGAAAGGTAGTAAGTAGGTGAATAGTAGGATTGATAATAAGATCAGATAAAGGCTACAAATGTTTTAAGATACATTCATTTTTAAGACAAGTTCTATAAATTATTTCATTTGGCTTTTATTCATTGGATTTTGTTGGAATTTATTATATATCAGACTATTAAATGGAATTCATGATAATTAGAAATAATACAAATTCTTGAAACTGCAAACTGTGTTGTGTTGAACTATTACTGTTAGACTTTGTTACTCAACTTGCGAACACTGAGCAGAACTTGTTGCTACCGTGGCTTTAGGGCTAAGATAGCTGATTCCCCAAATCAGACAACTCGCTTTAACAGACTACAAGTGAACGCATGAATAAGGTCCCAGCCCGAAGGGCCCGGTCGCACATACTTGTAAGACAGCTAATGTGCTATTTCTTGTATTTACATCAAACATTGAATGTACCACAATTTATGGGAGACTCCCACTGAGCTTTTAAAACATTTTCAAATACTTCTGTTTCATAATATTTCACATTCAAGTACTCTCTACCTGTGACAAAAGTTTTTAAAGTTTTTAAAACTTACATATTTTGGCAAATAAACATCCCCAATTTTTCTCATCTTTCTAAACAAGACCCTCTAAACTCAAATCCCAAAGACATTAAGAATGATTGAAGAAAAAGAACATTTAAAACAAAGGGAGTTATTACACCTCAATTATCACCTTTTTTTCCAAAATCACCATGAAACCAACAGATATATCTATCTATTTTCCAAGTGACTGATTTCTGATAACTTTAGTAATCAATAGCTTAAGAAACAAATAAAACATATTACAACACGTTTTTTTTTTTTCAAATCAACAATAATCTAAAATTGAAGATTATTTTTACATGGTAGTTAAACTTTTTTTTCAAAACATTGTCAGAGCTCTTTTAAGAGGTCACAAAGTCTAACAGATAGCACTTGGGGTTCAGTCACAAAGGACCATACATTGTTAAAACACATTACGAAAACAAAGGAACCTCATGTTTCAAACTTCTATTGTTCTGCCTTTATCATCGTTAGATTTTTATCAAAAAACAACAATGCATTATTTACCTAAACAATAATACATTACTAAAGCACTGAAGGTGATTCATATCCCACCATATAGATAAAGGTAAGAATTTTCTAGTATAAGGAAAGAATACTTGGGAACAGTTCTCTGAAGTGATGAAGTAATCCCAAGAGCAATGCCTTTTTATTTTCTTTTTGTAAAGACATTCATTGTTAAAGGCAGATAACTACTGATGAAACAAGAAGAGTCTAAGATCTGCACATCATTTATGGATCAAAATACCTTTACAATCCTATATAATCATTACTGATGACCATGACAGTTCAAGGGTTACAATGTACTAAAAATGAAGACTATCTGCTCTCTCACTGAAGTTATAAGTGTTTGAAAGTTTAAAAAGAGTTCCAAGTACGTTAGCTAAATATAAAATGGCATACCCTAAAATTTCCAGTACTCTATTTTCCTAAAAATCATGAAATTATAAAAGGTACTGCGTAAATTATTAACATCATTTATAACAAATACAAACTTACTTGGTTGCTGTGCCTTAAGGAAATATCTTTAAACACATTTGCTTCTTACATTTATCAATTATTTTTCATTTTAAAGAGAATGAGCCAGAAAAACACATATCCAGTATAATCATCAGTTAGTTTTACGGTCTGTCCATTTAAGCCAAGAAAGATTGAGAACTTTCACTGAATTGACATAGACTGAGTACTTCCATTGAATTTAAGCCAAAATCAATTGAGAACTTTCACTGAACATAAGCCAAAATAGATTGAGTACTTGTACTGAATCTAAGGCAAAATAGATTGGATAATTTCACTAAAGCCAAAGTAGACTGAGTACTTTCACTGAATTAAAACCAATATAGATTGTGTACTTTTATTGAATTTAAGCTAAATTAGAGCATTTACTTTCACTGAATGTAAGGCAAAATATATTTAGTACAAATATTTTAATGTAACCCAAAATAGATTGAGAAATTTCACTGAATTTAGGTCAGAACTGATTCAGTACTTCAAAGAATTTCAGCCAAAATAGATTTGTGTAATTTCATGGAATGTTAGCCAAAACAGATGTTGTACTTTCATTGAATAAAAGCCAAAATATATTTAGTACTTGTATTTTAATGTAAACAAGAATAAATTTACTGGTAGTACTTTTATCGAAAGTAAGTGAAAATAGACTGGGAAATTTTACTGAAATTAAGCCAAAATAGATTGTGTACTTTTACTGAATCTTAGCCAAAATAGACTGAGTACTTTCACTGAATGTAAACTAAAATATATTTAGTACTTGTATTTTAATGTAAGCCAAAATAAACTGAGAAATTTAAATGAATTTAAGACAGAATAGAGTCAGTACTTCCTCAGAATTTCAGCCAAAATAGGTTTGTGTAATTTCACTGAATGTAAGCCAAAATAGGTTGTGTACTTTAATTGAATCTAAATCAAAATAGATTGAATAGTTTTACTGAATTTAAGCCAAAATATATATTGAGCACTTTTACTGAATTTAAGCCAAACTAGATTGAGCACTTCACTGAATTTAAGCCAAACTAGATTGAGCACTTTCACTGAATTTAAGCAACATAATTTCAGCCAAAATAGGTTTGTGTAATTTCACCGAATGTAAGCCAAAAAAGGTTGTGTACTTTAATTGAATTTAAATCAAAATAGATTGAATACTTTTACTGAATTTAAGCCAAAATATATATTGAGCACTTTTACTGAATTTAAGCCAAACTAGATTGAGCACTTCACTGAATTTAAGCCAAACTAGATTGAGCACTTTCACTGAATTTAAGCCAAAATGGATTGTTTACTTTCATAAATTTAAGCAACAATTTATGATGCACTTCCAGTGAATTTAAGCTAAAATGGAATGAGTACACCTACTGAAATCCCCCCCCCCCCCATAAAAGATAACTATACCTCAAAACAAATATTGTCATCTTTTGACTTCCAATAACATTTTTTTGGCTTTGGTATTTATAGTGCAAAATTCAATAAACAATAATTAATCCTATTAAGCTAAATAACTTTTTTCAATATCATTATGACTAATAAATTTACAGAATAGAACATAAATAAGCCTACATAATTCCTGTTCCATTAGATAAAATGTTTTCCAACAGACAGGTGTCTCATACATGTAATATTTACCTCCAGTACGTCTGGGCACCTATTTATGTTTTTTTTTGTTTAAATATAACAAAGCTGTGTGAGTAATTGGACTAGGATAGACACACGCCTACGACAACAGTCAACATAGTTAAGCAATCCCTTTCAAGGCTTTACAAGCAACAATAGTAATAATTAAAAAAATGATGGACTTCTAGTACAAGTACAGCCTGAGTATGGTTGCTCAAACCTTATCTGCACAGTCTGCATGACTGGTTTCATCTTCACATACATTATTAGGTTACAGTAATTGATGTAAATTGTGTGTAATGGTAGGATAATTAAAGAGATAGCAATATATCTTGATAAAAAACAATTATGACAATTGAAACTTCAAATACATTGACATTTATGATGATAACATCCCTACCACAAGCTGGTTACAACAGTACCTGGTGTTTTATTATATAATCAGCTGTCAAGACAAGTTTGTCCAGGTCAGCATGACTTTAGACTTTGGTCTTATATATTGTAAGTAAACAGTAACTTATTAGTAACAGAAATATTGCTGAATATTATCCCTGCTACTATCTTAGTATTTCTAACTAACAGTCTAACTGTAACTGCTCTCCTCACTTCCTAGATACAGTGATAGTTTTTCACTGTAATAAAATATATTTTCACATCATCAATAACTGTATTTATTATATCCCTATAAATTTTCTTTCTAAAATACACGCAAATCTAGAAGCATGACTACGCTTCGACAGATAGAAAAATCGGTATTATGTTAGAGTCAAATACGGTTCCATATATGGAAGTGCCGGACTATTTTTCTTGGTTGGCTCCCATCCTTGTTGTGTGTGACATAGTATTTGGAAGTGGGAACCGATACTACAGGCACCTTGAGGGGAATCCGTTTCTATTTTTAGTAATGAAATCCTCCCGTCAAAAAATATAAACAAACAAACAAACGAGTTTTAATGAATCCTATTACAATTTTTTAACATAAAAATCCATAAATTGTACTCTTCTATCAAAATCTTATGAATACACACAAATAACATCCTACTTAACAGAGAATCCTCGTGATTTTAACTATGTCATCTGCAACTGTTTTCATGTATATATAGTAGGTCATTTTGCGAAGCTGATGTATTCATCCGCCATTCATCATTTTATTTTTCAACGATATTTTTGTTTGTGAAATAAAAGTTCAGTAAATTGAATCATTTTGTCTTTTTTGATGTCTGAAATTTATAGGTATATAATAAAAGGAAAAGTATGTTGTAGTAGCTGTCTCAGACCTTGTATTTTGCTACTAGCAGGGTGGGAAAATCAATATCTCACTCGACCTTCGGTCTCACGAGATATCAATTTCCCCAAGATGCACGTAGCAAAATACAAGGTCTAAGACAGCTACTACAACATAATATTCCCTATTTACCTTACTAAGAATTGATATTTTGCAATATTTCAAGTTCATCTAAATGATAATGATAATTGCTCAAAGAGTAGTTATAGATGATTGCACTTCAGACACTCTGCTTGTCCTGTCCCGTGTCCCCCAGGGTTCCATCTTAGGTCTCTGCCTTTTTTTAGCATATATTTATAACTTACCAGATTCAATTAAAAATAAAGCAACACTGTTTGCAGATGATACCATAGTATATCTTACAGTCAAGTCCTCATCAGATGCACAAATTCTACAAAAAGATTTGCATGCCCTTGAGCAGTGGGAACAGGGCTGGTCAATGGAATTCAGCCTAGACAAGTGTGAGGTGTTGAGAATTACTCGCAAACAAAATCCTGTCATGCTTCCATACACCCTGCATGGCATGGAACTAAAATCCACCAATATCGCTAAATATTTAAGTGTTACAATTAGTAAGGACTTAAACTGGACTGAACATATTAATATTATTTCCCCCAAAGCCAGTAACTCTCCTAAATTCATGAAATTCAAATAAAAAATAAAAAGGTCAAATAGAAAGCCTACAACACCTACATCGGTCCACAGCTCAAGTATTACTCATCCATCTGGCACCCTCTCAAAAATCAAAAGTCCCTCTCATACAAAGTCGAAAAAGAGCAAAGATCAGCAGCATGGTTTATCTTAAATGACTACAACTGTAAAAGCAGTGTAACCCAAATGATTAACCCCCTTAACTGACAAACCTTAGAACAACACCACATACATTCCTCCCTCATCTATTTCTATAAAATACACAATGACCTGGTGCGTGTCGACCATAACAACCTTACTCTAACTAAAAACCTGAAATATATAATTCCATAGTCCCGAACCCAATACCACATGAACTCATTTTTCCCCTGAACAATCAGTCTTTGGAATGGCCTTTCCTTCTACGTACAGCCCAGCCCCAGCCTCAAAATATTTGCTGAGGGACTGGCAATTGTACATCCAAAATAGCTTCCTTCACTTTGTTTTTAACCTAGCACCTGCAGTAATTTTTACTCTTACAATTTAGATGTAGATGTTTTGCCAGGATGCTGCACAACTCAATTACTTTGATGACAAAAATCATAGCATAGATACTTTGCTACAGCTACCATCTCAAACTAAAATTTCATTACTTCAACATGAATAACTTTATGCTATAACTAAATTCTGTAATCTGGACTATATTTTTACAGACTGACTAAAAAAGTACTGAACTCTCTTTATTCTTTGATATATAATTATGCTATTTATACCTTCTCAACAATCCATGGCTTTGTATACCCAAACTATATGTAATCATTCACTATACTTATTATGTTAATATTTAACATTTCCCAAATTTTCTCTGTTATAAGTATGCAGCCACAAAACCAGATAGTCTTCACAAGATTAAAACTTTTCACAAATATCTTCCTTGTATCCTCTGAAATGTCTTTTTTAAAACATTTTGACATTTAAAAAGTTTGAAAACTAGGTATCTTTTCAAGCAGTGAAGACAATAACAGTATGTAAATGAAGACAAAACGTAACTCCCTGTAGCTGCCTGTCACATGTAAGTGACACCAATTAATGCAGACCTGACAAGTGTAATAATACCCAAGGCACTTCTCAGATCTATTTCAATGATACACCACCCTATATAAATCAAACTTATTCATTAGCGTCCATTGGTCCCCTTCTCTTTCACATCTTGTATCAGATAAAATATAGCTTTTGATGTTTTTGTTTTTTCCATTTATCTTAATATTCATCCAGTGTCATACATATGGCACTAACAAAGTCTTAGTACAGCACTTTTAAATTTCTCTCTGCATATTTTACAGTAATTTTCAAATCAATAATTTAAAATCAAACTGATATAGGAAGATTTTCATATTATCTCTTTGCATGTTTATATTTATAAAGAATACTGGAAGGAGTAGACTGTGAAAAGAAATTACAATCAATGATCAGCATTGCAAAGATGTTGTGCCCAAAATCTGTAATCAACTTCATGAGTTGCTGAACTATTTTGCTTATGTCACATTTTGCCAGCACACAAGTCACATGATGATGATTGAAAGTAAACAAACAAAATACTCACTTCTTTGAAGCTGATCTTTACTTTTTTTTTCTTATTCATAATTAAATGATACACCTTGATAAAACCAATAAAAGACAGGACCTGCCATACAAACAGGAGTTATATTGAGTGGTATCTTTTAAACAGACACAATGCTTCTTTATTTGTAAAAAAAATGTCCCCCCCACCCCGCCACCTACTCCAAATCCAAAGCAAAAACGTAATTCTACTTTAAGACCAGTGAAATACGTATAACATAAGTATTTTTCAGACAGACACACTTTGTTCTCTGTAACACAAACTTCATGTTCCAGAGGCACCATTAACCACCTTCTTACTGAAACTTAGGGAGAACACTGTTTAGTCTGACACACAGGGTAGATGCACAGAAAAGAAAATGTTTACACATATAGAAATTCTATTTGTATTTGTGATGAAAGCATCGTAAGTTAGTTACTGCCTTAGTTTTTGTCAAGGAAACACATCAGAATTAATAATTTTCAAATAGTTTACCCCATTTGTCATGGGGTGGAGACTAGCTTACTGGTAATGAAATGCAGAAAAACATAAAAGGCAGTAGGTTGGCGCGAAACCAACATTTCAATGAACATAGGGTCATGAGTTTGAAAACCACTTCCAGTATCATTCATACCTTATGTTTTAAGCTATATAGCAACAGAAAATTATTTTTTTAAAATAGCATTCTAACATCTTTATTTTAAAGAAAAAAATATTTTTAAAGCTAACATCTGAGGGTCAATTCGCTGAAGGATTCAACTCCTTAGAGCTGTAAATACATGTATTGGACTGGTTACAAACCTGGCAGAGATACTGTGCTTACGAATGTTGTGAACAAATCTGCTGATAGTAAGACAAGATATGCTAAAAGAAGATCCTAGTACAGACATGCAGTAGAAGTTGTTTAAATATTTGATTTACAGTACATGTTCCAAAGGCGTGTGATATGATGTTTTTTCAAAAGTTCATCACCTTGAAAATAGTTGTGAACTGAACATTCAACAACAGATAACAATGTTAAACCAGCAGTAATAAATATTTAACAAGTTACACCTACTAGCAAACTATCTTAAATAACAATGTTCTAAAACACAACCTTACTGACACAGACAGGTAAACATCTCATAGGGCACATCAATAGATGCTGTTAACATTTCCATCCTCACTCCTTGCCACCCCCATCCCCTCCACACATACACACACTGGTATACAGCTCATAGGGCACATTCAAAGCTGCTGTTAACATTTCAATCCCCACTCCCTCACCCCCCTTCTTCCTCACCCTCCCCCCCCCCCCACACACACATACACTTTCAATATAAAATTCTATGAAAACCTTTTCAAAGGGGCAAGGAAAAAAAGGAAGAGAAATCAATTATATTCTTAATATTCTGAATTGATGTTCACCCTGCCATGATAGTTCATAACTAATAATGTTGCATATAATAACTGAATTTCAAAACTATTACAATACTGTCAAAATGGGCCTTAGGCTATAAAGAAAAATGTAAGTGACCTGATAAACTGACTGATAGTTAAACATTTAGAGATAAAGACATAAAGTATGAAATGGCAGGCTTTCTACAGCAATTTTCTTGAAATTGATTTGGTGATAATAATATTTATAATTCACACTGTGTCCAGAATACTTCAGAAGGGTTGGGTAAGTACAGCATCACTGTTCAAACCTGTAAAGCTTGGGTAAATACATCATCCCTGTCTTAACCTGGTAGGCTTGGGTAAATACACCATTATTCTCTTATAAACCTTGAAGGATTGGGTTAGTACAGCATTATTCTCTTAACTTTTAAGAATTGGGTAAGTACAGCATCACTGTCTTAACCTGGTAGGCTTGGGTAAATACAGCATTATACTCTTTATCGAGAAGGCTTGTGTAAATACAGTATCACTGTCTTAACCTAGCAGGCTTGTGTAATTACAGCATCACTGTCTTAACCTAGAAGGCTTGTGTAACTACAGCATCACTGTCTTAACCTAGCAGGCTTGTGTAACTACAGCATCACAGTCTTAACCTAGCAGGCTTGTGTAAATACAGCATCACAGTCTTAACCTAGCAGGCTTGTGAAACTACAGCATCACTGTCTTAACCTAGCAGGCTTGTGTAAATACAGCATCACTGTTTTAACCTTGTAGGCTTGTGTAACTACAGCATCACTGTCTTAACCTAGCAGGCTTGTGTAAATACAGCATCACAGTCTTAACCTAGCAGGCTTGTGTAAATACAGCATCACTGTCTTAACCTAGCAGGCTTGTGTAACTACAGCATCACTGTCTAAACCTAGCAGGCTTGGGTAAATACAGCATCACTGTCTTAACCTAGCAGGCTTGTGTAAATACAGCATCACAGTCTTAACCTAGCAGGCTTGTGTAAATACAGCATCACTGTCTTAACCTAGCAGGTTTGTGTAACTACAGCATCACTGTCTTAACCTAGCAGGCTTGTGTAATTACAGCATCACTGTCTTAACCTAGCAGGCTTGGGTAAATACAGCAACACTGTCTTAACCTGTAAAGCTTGGGTAAATACAGCAACACTATCTTAACCTGTAAAGCTTGGGTAAATAGAGCATTATCCTCTAAACCTGAAAGGCTCGGATAAGTACAACATAATTGTCTTTACCTGGAAGGCTTGTGTAAAGAACAGGATCACTGAAGGCTTTTGTAAGTCTAGTATCATTCCCTTAACATCGAAGGTTTGGGTAAGTACAACAGCAATGTCATCACCTGGAATGCTTGATAAGTAAAGAATCATTGTCTTAACCTGGAATGCTTGAATAAGTACAACATCATTCTTTTACACTTTAAGGCTTGGTACAGCATCATTGTCTTACCTGGAATGTTCAGTTAAGAATAGCATCATTGTCTTTAACTGGAAGACTTGAACATGTACAGCATCATTGTCTTAACTTGGAAGGCTTGGGTAGGTACAGCATTACTTTCTTTACCTGGAAGGCTTGGGTAAGTACAGCATTTATACTGTCTTAACCTGGAAGGCATTGGTAAGCACAGTATCATTGTTTTAACCTGGAATGCTTGGTCAAGTACGACATAAATTTCTTTTACTGGAAGGCTTTGGTAAGTACAGCATCCATCTCTTAACCTTGAATGCTTGTTTATGTACTGCATTATAGTCTTAAACTGGAAGGTTTCGTTAAGCACAGCATCATTCTTTAATACTAGAAGGCTTGGTATAAGTACAACATCATTGTCTTAAACTGGTAGGCTTGTTAAATACAGCATTATTCTCTTAACCTTGAAGTGTTGGGTAAATACAGAATCAGTGTCTTAACCTAGAAAGCTAGGGTAAATACAGCATCAGTGTCTTAACCTGAAAGGCTAGGGTAAATACAGTATCAGTGTCTTAACCTGGAAGGCTATGGTAAATACAGCATTATTCTCTTAACCTTAAAGTGTTGGGTAAATACAACATCAGTGTCTTAATCTAAGAGGCTATGGTAAATACAGCATCAGTGTCTGAACCTGGAAGGCTAGGGTAAAACAGCATGAGTCCCTTAACCTGGAAGACTAGGATAAGCACAGCATCAGTAGTTTTAACATTGAAGGCTGGGGTAATTACAGCATCAGTCTCTTAACCTGGAAGGCTAGGGTAAACACAGCATCAGTTGTCTTAACCTGCAAGGCTAGGGTAAATACAGCATCAGTCTCTTAACCTAGAAGGCTAAGGTAAACACAGCATCAGTTGTCTTAACCTGCAAGGCTAGGGTAATTACAGCATCAGTCTCTTAACCTGAGAGGTTAGGGTAAACACAGCATCAGTTGTCTTAACCTGCAAGGCTAGGGTAATTACAGCATCAGTCTCTTAACCTGGAAGGCTAGGGTAAATACAGCATCAGTCTCTTAACCTGCAAGGCTAGGTTTAATACAGCATCAGTCTCTTAACATGCAAGGCTAAGGTAAATACAGCATCAGTTGTCTTAACCTGCAAGGCTAGGGTAAATACAGCATCAGTCTCTTAACCTGCAAGGCTAGGGTAAATACAGCACCAGTCTCTTAACCTGCAAGGCTAGGTTTAATACAGCATCAGTCTCTTAACCTGCAAGGCTAAGATAAATACAGCATCAGTCTCTTAACCTGCAAGGCTAGGGTAAATACAGCATCAGTCTCTTAATCTTCAAGGCTAGGGTAAATACAGCATCAGTCTCTTAACCTGGAAGGCTAGGGTAAACACAGCATCAGTTGTCTTAACCTGCAAGGCTAGGGTAAATACAGCATCAGTCTCTTAACCTGGAAGGCTAGGGTATGTACAGCTTTAGTCTCTTAACCTGTAAGGCAGGGGTAAATACAGCAATGCATCTATGTCTTAACCTGGAAGACTTGGGTAAATACAGCATCAGTATCTTAACCTGGACAGATCAGGTTAAAATAGCATTATTCTATAAACTTTGAGGGTTGAATAAGTACATAATCAGTCTCTTAACCAAGAGGTCATGGTAACCAGTGGAATTTAACACAATATTCCACCATTGTATTTTGGTAAAAAATACACAGAGTAGTCACTTTTACTATTTCCAAGGACTTAACCCAAAAGGCTTTTCCCAAGTGGCTTTTATTGTTTGCAAGGACTAAGTCTATGACTTATACTCCCATACATACTCTTACTGAAAAATTATCCCATCCATCATACATATGTAACTATATACAGTGTGAGTAAAATCACCATAAAAATTTACTAATAAGTGAATATTGAGTACAAGGCTTTTTTAGGAAGCACTGGTAATTTTTTTAATTGCATTAGGTAAATGTTACCTTTGCTTTTACTGATATTTACTAGATAAATGAAGCTAGCAGAACATGTGAAAAATCCATCTATCATAGCAGTCCAAGAAACTGCAAATTTTTGAGTGAGACAAAACTACCTTCGATGAAATCATCAAAATGATCATCAGTTTCCAAGTTAAATTTTGTGGACCATCAGACAACTTAGTGCCTGACAAGTCGGCCACTCTACTGACAAGAGCCTGTGTTTAGTATCATTGACTCATTTTCTAGATTAGATTTTCACATTCTGACCACAAGGGGAATATTGTCAAGTTGCTATGGTCACTTATCACTTAGGCTATTTCTATAGTATTTAAATGAGTACCTGAGGTTAACATCAAGGTGCTAAAATGGTATTATTATAAAATTCAACATATACTTCAATATTTACTTAAATTGTCATTATGTTATAGCTTCTAGCTTTTTGTCAAAATTTTCAAATTTTAAAGTGCTGTGTTTATCTAATGTTGGTTTCATATATATACATATATTTCATTAACTGATATATGACCTCTGTAGCGAGACCTACAACCAATAAATTGTTGTTGTTTTAGGAAGACTGATGGATCCATGAATAGGCGTCCAAAGACTCACATAAACGTTAAAGACTTTCCCATTCTAAAGGTGGTGTTATTCCAAAAAGCTGCAAAACTTCGTCAGTAAATTGATTTTAAGTTTGCTCTACAAATTTATGTACTAGTATATGTCACACATTGAATTTTTTGTATGGTATAGTGGTGGCTTTTCAAACTGAAACAGAGCATCTATTGATAGTAAATATGCAGCAGAGCATCTTGAGATTTTCCGACATCCTTTCTGTGGACCTGTTTGCAGCTCCAGTTTTAACAGTGTGCAATCATTAGACTTTTTCTTAATGTTTATTTAATAGTAAGTGAGAGTTAAAAAGATTAAAGGAAGCTGGATTCAATGTATTGAATCTGATTTTTTCATTGTGATTGGCAAGTATTTGTTTAAGTTGTTTTTTAGGAAAATGATGTGTTTGAATTAAAAAGAGAAACTGACTGTAATTAATTTATAATTTTGCATAATTTCTAATGACGACAGCAATAAAATTTACTTTTATCTACTGCACGTACAGCAATAGACTTTCAATTCAGACTTGCTTTTTTTCTTGCAACTGTTTTTGCCATAGAAGCATGTTTTACACTTCTAAAAATTATCTGATGAAAAAGTTTAGGTTTTAATTTTTATAAATCAAGCCTCATATTTAAATAAATGCTTAGAACATCAACAATAATGCAAGACACAGAAAGCCCATTTCAAAGACAACTTGGGTTCTATTTAATGCTTAGTGTACAGCACTGGTACATGGGACCTCAGTTTAATGTCTCATCTGATACAGAATATGTAATGTTTTTGGAGGAGGGGGATATTGTAGTCGCTACCCCTGGATTACCAGTCCAGCGCATTACCACTGGACCACTGCTCCTATGATGAATAATCATAAATCAACAATACATTTTACATATTCGCAAAACATTTTCAACATTAATAGCAGTTTCACCATGAGATTTGTTTCTGCATGTCTGTAGTCATTGTAGGAAAAGTCTTTCTGATGAAACAACAACATTAGTTTTAGAATCTACTTACAACAATCACTCCTGGCAATCCAAAATGTTTAACAAAATAGAGCCAATTTTCTTATTTCATGGACAATTTTTTAAAAATTCATTTAATACTGCCAACATTCTAAATAACACACACTTTATATAAAATGTATTTAAGGCCATACTGGATTAAGTCAAAGATTAACTGTAGGAAAAATGTACTTTTTTGTAAATCTTTTAATCTGAACAATAAATTGACCAGTATTACAGTACAATTCTGTTTGACATAAGCTGATTAATTAATTTTTGCACTGCTAAGTAAGTTCACACTTATATTAGAATGAATCAGAACCTGGTATTCAGGATTATCTCCGGAAGTGTAACAATATGATTTCATTTTTGTCAAAAGGAAAGAAGTTATAATCTTCTAATAGATTCAAACACACTGAAGTTCCCAGCAGCTCTAAAAAAACCTAGAAACTTCTCTCATTGGTGGGACTTATTAGCAACTGTAGCATTTAAATCACCAAACACATTCTAAAGTACTTTTTAAACACAACTAGAACTGTGTCCATAGGACATGGATGTCCCCACTATGCATAAGTGCTCATAAACAAGAGCATGTATATCCTGTATGTAAGATTTTTTCTGTACATATACCTAAAATGATCTACAGGTAACCTTATGTACATGTTAAATTAAATTACAAATGTAAAATTTATATGTTCAAGTATTTATATGGTATATAGTGAAAAAATCAACAAAGGGCCATAATTCTGTTAAATATGGTCACAGCAAAAATTCCTTCCTTTACTACTATCTACACATTAAAGCTGTTCATCCCTGGAAGTTTAAGCAAAATCTGCCATCCGGTTTAAGAGGAGTTGCGTTCACAAAATTTCTATATCGTATATAGTGAAAAAATCAACAAAGGGCCATAATTCTGTTAAATTTGGTCGCAGCAAAAATTCCTTCCTTTACTTCCATCTACACATTAAGGTTGTTCATCCCTGAAAGTTTAAGCAAAATCTGCCATCCAGTTTAAGAGGAGTTGCATTCACAAAATTTCTATATGGTATATAGTGAAAAAATCAACAAAGGGCCATAATTCTGTTAAATTTGGTCGCAGCAAAAATTCCTTCCTTTACTACCATCTACACATTAAGGTTGTTCATCCCTGGAAGTTTAAGCAAAATCTGCCATCCAGTTTAAGAGGAGTTGCGTTCACAAAATTTCTACATAGTATATAGTGAAAAAATCAACAAAGGAACATAATTCTGTTAAATTTGGTCACAGCGAAAATTCCTTCCTTTACTACCATCTACACATTAAGGTTGTTCATCCCTGGAAGTTTAAGCAAAATCTGCCATCCAGTTTAAGAGGAGTTGCGTTCACAAGATTTTGGGACGTACGGACGGACGTACGGACGGACGGACAAGTGCAACGATATATGCTCCCCACTTTGTGAGGGCATAATAAAACTGAAGCACCAGTATAGTCCAGTACCAATACATTATTTAGACCCATTATTAAAGGCTCTTTCACAATGTTACCCTTGTATAATAGTACCAGACCTCTCTTCCATAGTGAAGTGTAATGTGTGAATTACTTGCAAGACTAAATAAAACTGTTGTACACCAAACCCAGATAAATTTTAAGAAGCTGACATATTGTATTGTTTACCTAACTAACACAATTATGGTATTAGTGCCCAGACAATGTTACCTAATTCTGCAGTAATCAACTATGAATGGCTATTCTATCTGGTATACATTCCATTCATTTTCATTATTCATTTATGAGAATTAATTATAATTGTGTTGTCCATTCTTTCATTAATTCATTCACATATCCAACTAAAACAAGATGTCTTCATTTGCATAAAAATGAGGAATGACCACTGTTATATAGGTCACAAGTTTGCTGAACAATTACTACTAGATGTGAAAAGTGAACAACTTACAAAACATGAAGACATGGATGAAATCAATTCAATGATGCAGGTATAGTAAAAGTAAACAGTGCAAACTCTACTAAGAAAGAATTTTTGGATATAAAGTTCTACATTGATCCCTTAACCTAATGACAGATCTGCAGGCTGGCCCTAACATTCTTATTTTTGGTCAGTTGCTCACACACTGGTCATTTAGAAACAGACTGAGCTGTTTGAACATTTACATATAAACAACATGAATTTGTTTGAACATTTACAAAAACCATGAGTTGCATTTGAACATTTACATAAAAATCATGAATTTGTTTGAACATAATTACAGAAACACTCCAAGTTATGTTCTGTAGTCTGTAACAATATATATATATATATATATATATATATATATATATATATATATATATATATATATATATATATATATATATATCAACTGCATGGATGGACAGAATGATTCAAAGATAAACAAACCAAATTAAATTCTCATTTGCTGGAAAAAGTGTCTTGGAAACATGGTACTTCTTTAACATGCAGTCCAGTTAAAAAAAATCTTCTAGACATCATGTTAATGTATACATGTATGCATCCTAGGAAAAAACTGGCATTCTATTCTCCTCTTATAACCACATATTTCTTCACTGACCTTTTTATGACCCCTTAAACCATTCTTATTTTGTGAAAGTCATATTCCATGCATGAAATTACCATAACACATTAACAGGACTTTCAAAAGTCATTTTGTAAAGGACCAATTTTTCAGTGGTGTGTACCTTTTTATTTCAAATCAGAACAAAAACAAAACAAACAAAAAACAAACAAAAAAACCAACCCAAAAGCAACCTTAATCCTTAAGCTAAATTTTCTGACTATATGAGTAATAAAATTATTCATTTTAAATAATTCTGGTAAAGTATTTAAATATGAACATTAAATCTAACAGCCAGAGGAACTTACAAGTATCGATAGTTTTTATTGAATTTAATTTCATATACAAACTCGGTTATATACAAAATACATAGATTTATCACTCATTTATAGCCTACAACAGGTCCATATTTATAAAATCAAATGATTGATTTTTTCTCTGCAGTCGAATCATTTTACAGTTTCAAGACGAAACTTGCTACCTTATGTATTGACTATTGAACAAAACATTCCACTGTATGGCCTTGTTTATGATACCAGTTGTAGATAACATATGGACACATTCAATAGTAACAGGAACTCTCTATTAATTGAAATTTTAATACACCTTCTTTCATGATTCTTTAACATCAAGAAATACGCAAATATAGCAAAATAATGAAAACACCTTACCATCTCTTCTAAAGATGCTGGGTCAACTGTCAGGTATTTTTCCATCTTTTACCCTTTTTCATCTCTTGAAATCCATTTATATTCAAACTCCTGGTTTATATAAAGACAGTAATTATCACTCTTATTAAAGATCCTTTATTCATTCAATAATTCACAATTACATTCTACCTGTAAGCTCATGATGCTGTGTCGTCTGCTTGACTTATCACATGGGACACAGGATTAACCATTCATAGACAGGTAAATCAGTATAACCTACTCTATTTATGCTGGTATTAATTTGTAACATTTTGAAATTGTTTGAACTTGTTATTTATTAATAGAATTCTGTCAGTTAAGGTACATATAAAATTTCAATACAACAAAAACCCCTTTTATTAAAAATTCAAGTCAAAATGATTCCTCTCCCTCTGGGAAATTTTGAGATATTCCAAGGTAAATACATTAAAAACCTACATCAGAAAGATAGCTTGCAATCAGTCATAATAAAGTGTTATTGTGTCAATTTATTTGCATGATCTACTCAACATGGGTATCGTTCAGTTTAGTGTTTGTTCAAATAATAGAATGTAAGTAAATATTTGTGTAATAAGAGATTTACAATTTATCTCATTACAAAGTACTCAAATCTTACAAGTGCAGACAATAGTTATTAGCTATTATAAATGTGCATCAGTAACAGAATTTCAAACTAAGCTCAATGACTTGCATCAATAAATGTTTCCGCTTATTGACAACAAATATTTTTTGTGAGGTCACAACCTTTTAATGAGAGGGCCATGATGGCCCTGGGTCTCTCACCTGGTTTTGGTCTGCTGTAGAGCAAACATCAGAAGCTTCTTTAAGGTTTCCCTATGTAAGTCTATATGAATTCAAGTTACCCCAGAGGTAGAGCCTAATTTGACACAAGGGGCATAATTTGAACAAACTTGGTACAGGACCTCTAGCTGATAATCTATGCAAAATATCTAAGTTCTAAGCGCTGTGGTTTCAGACAAGAAGATTTTTGAAGTCTTCCATTTATAAGCCTACATGTATGTAAAATCAAGTGACCCAGGGCCAGGCCATTAAAGACCCTTGGGGCTTAATTTGAACAATCTTGGTAGAGGACATCTAGCTGATGTCCAATGCAAAAAATCTTAGCCCTTGACTTTGTGGTTTCAGAAAAGAAAATATTTTGAGGTTTTCGCTATATAAATTTATGTAAAACCAAGTGGCCACGATCCCTAGGTAGAGCTAATTTTGACCTAAGAGGCACAATTTGAACAAACTTGGTAGAGGACCTCTAGCTAAAGCTCCAACTAAAAATCTAAGTTTTAGACCTTGTGGTTTCAGACAAGAAGTTTTTTTAAGGTTTTTCCTATATAAGCCTATGTAGAATCAATTGACCCGCGGGGCAAGGCTATAAATGAAACAAAGGGCTTATTTGAACAATCTTAGTAGAGGACCTTCAGATGATGCTCTATGCAAAAAATCTTCAACAGGGTCTAAAATTTACAGTTTCTCTCAAGAAGACTTTTAAAAATCAAATAATTTGCAGGCTTAAGGCTCAGGGCCTTGTGGTTTTTCAAATTTTTCCCTAAATAAGCCTGTGTAAAATCAATTGACCCCCACCCCTTGGGTGGGACCAAATTTGACCCAAGGGGTATAATTTGAACAAACTTGGTAGATGTCCACAAGACAATGCTACATACCAAATCTTAGCGCTCAGGACCTTGTGGTTTCAGACAAGAAGATTTTCAAAGTTTTTCCTTTCTGTTGCCATAGCAACCAGAGTTCTTGATGGAATTCAATTCTTTGAACAACTTTGGTGGAGCTTCATGAAAGGAATATCCCAGGCATGTTTTGTCAAAGTTGGCTTAGCGGTTTAGGAGGAGAAGTCGTTCAAGTCAAATTGTTGATGATGCATGACGCACACAGAAGCACGCCGGACAGTCAGTTATCCCAATAGCTCACCCTTGAGCTTAGGTGCATAACAAAACAAAAAAAAAATCAAAGAAATAAAATGGAGTCAGGGGAAGGAGGTACCTATGCATTAACTAGATGGGTGTTCAGTGGAACACTTGTGTCGCCCTTGGGTACTCTGTTAGAATAACTAAAAAGGTAAACAAGAGGAGGGCGGACTGGTTTGGGGATCGGATGGGGAGTCATGTACCTATGTATTATAAAAAAAAAAAAAAATTGGGCCCGGGGGGCGGGGGGGGTTGAGGGTGGATGGGGAGTCAAGTACCTATGTATTAAAATTTAAAAAAAAAAAAAAAAAAAAAAAAGGCCCAGGGGGGGGGGGGGGGGGGGTAAAAAAAAATGGGGTGTGTGTGACTGGTTGTGGGGGGGTGGGGGGGGTGTTTGAGGGTGGAAGGGGAGTCAAGTACCTATGTTTTTAAAAAAAAAAAAAAAAGGGCTGGGCCCGGGGGGGGGGGGGGGGGGGTGACTGGTTGGGGGGCGGGGTGACTGGTTGGGGGGGGGGGTTGAGGGTGGATGGGGAGTCAAGTACCTATGTATTTAAAAAAAAAAAAAAAAAAAAATTCGGCCGGGCCCGGGGGGGGGGGGGGGGGGGGGGGTGGAAGCGGTGACTGGGTGGGGGGGGGGGGGGGGGGGGGGGGGGGGGGGTTTAAGATAGGGTGGGGAGTAAAGTACCTATGTTTTAAAATTTAAAAAAAAAAAAATTGGGCCCGGGGTGAGGGAGTGACTGGTTGGGGGCGTGGGGGTCCCCATGCAGAGGGGACGGTGAGGGGGGAGGGGGGGAGTACTTACCCATCTCATGTCAGTTAATATTTTATTTCTAGGCTTAAGAAGTTTTTTTCCTATATATAAGTATAAACAAAACAAGTGACCCCTGGGGGTGGGGCTAACTGTGACCCCAGGGACATGGGTACCAACAATTAGCAGGGGTCTTGCTGGTGATCAAGTATTCCAAGTTTGAATGGAATATCCTTGACACTTTTTGAGACATGGACATAAAGAAAAAGGTTAACCAAGAAATTTTATCTTGAAAAAGGGGCATAACATTGCAAAAATAAATTTGAGGGTTATCTGCCCTTGAGAAATGGTGTTGTCTTAAGTGATACAATTGTTAGCATTACAACTTGTAGATGAAGAAACATTAAGAAATGGCATAGTTATAGCCAATGTTAAGTTTTCATGACAAAATCCAAGTACAAAAAGGGGCATAACTCTGTCAATTGATACCTTGACCTACACATTTTGGCATCATCACAACCCTGTAGTCAAAAGCAATATAATTTGGAAGTTTGTTGTTGAAATGTTAAAAAATGGCAAAGTTATTCCCAACGTTAAGTTTTCACAAAATCCATGTATAAAAAGGGGCATAACTCTGTCAAATGTGACCTTGACCTAGAAATTTTGGCATCAACCTGACCCTGTTGTCATAAGCAATACAATTTGAAAGTTTGATAAGATAATGTTTAGAAATGGCAAAGTTATAGCCAACGTAAAGTTTTCGTGACGGACCGCCGGACAAAGCGATCCCTATGTATCACCTTTTCTTCGAAAGGGCGACACAAAAAACTAAATACAAAAATGAAAAAGACTTTTTTTTTGGCGGGGGGGGGGGGGGGGGGGGGGGTGGGGGGTTGTTCTGGTTGAGGTGTGGGGGCGGGGCTCCCATGCAGGGTGTGGAGGGAAATTAGTATTTGTGCATTCCTACTAAAAGTTGTTTGCTTTACAAGTCTATGCAAAATCATGTGTTCCCTGGGGAGGGGCTAATTTTCACCCCAGGGACATAATATGAACAATCTTGGTAGAGGTCTGCTAGAGGAGGCCTCACATCCAATTACAAAGTAATCAGTAGGAAAGCACTCCATATACTTTGTATAGTTTAGCTAAAAATGGCCATGTGGTTTGGGAGGAGATGTCATTTGAAGTAAAATGTTGATGATGCACGACTGACACCAGACAGAGTGATCACAATAGTTCACCCTTAGCATTTGCTCAGATGAGCTAAGAAGTGCTGCTGATTACTGAAGAGTTCCCTATTCAGCAGTTAACAGGGTTCGTCAGGGTTATAGAAAAGGCTTTTGTCATTCTTCTGACTGTTGAAATGAAGATAACAATGAACAAGATAGCAGACAATGTACAAAAATTGAATTTGTCTCATCATAAATTGTCTTTCCTTTCTGCATTAAACTTTACTTAGTTAAACATGCATTTGGAAGGATAATATACTGTCTAAATGATATTGCTCGTAAATGATCTGAAAGTTGTAAGATTTATCTGTAGGCTTTTTTTCTGCTTAAAAAACAAAACAAAAGAAACTTGAAAAAAGACTGAACTGATGATTCTGTCCTTAAATCATTCAGTATTTCTTCTGATTAATTTGTATAGTATAACTTGTGTGTAGTTTTATACAAGTATATAAGTTAACAAATGGACAATAGGTTTCTTAAGTTTGCGTGCAAGTAAAGCATGCCTACAGAAAGTAATGATATCAGTAATATAAACATTGGAAAATAAATAATATGATATATTTGTATTCAATTACAATTTTGCTGTAAAAATTCCATGATTTTTTCTCTATTTGTCAACAAATAGAAGAAGAAAGCAGTGGTTACATCTTTTGATGTTCTCAATATTGTAGATAACAGCTTCTTTCAATGCAATATTCTAGTATTTCTTTACCAAGAAACATGTCCTATAGATTTTAACAAAGCATTGTTTAGAAATCCAATACCACAAAATTTATTTTAAAAACATTAGAAATCACCAAAAACACCTTCTTTCTTTGGTCTTGAAAACTCAGTCAAAAAGTGATATTTACAAAGAAACAACTACACTTTATTTTGATCAGTTCATAACGTATCATATAAATCCCAATTTTTATTTGCTGCAGATCTATATATTTGTTTGAGTTTATTTATCGTTGGTACCTGTTGCCCTTATGACTGGCACCCCGTGTAAAATTTTAGTTATTTTGGGTTGTGGGGAATAGTGCAAGATACAGGAAAGCATCCCATTTCAGAGACACCCCTGGTTCTTTTCCATGCTTAAAGCACTGATACATGGGACCTTGGTTTAACATATCATCCAAAAGACAATTAGTAATGTTAGTGGAAGAGGTGGGGGCTTGAACTCATGTCCCCTGGATTACCAGTCCAGCACGTTACTACTGGTGCAGATCCTAATATCTTATGCTTTAAATAGTATGCCTTAATAGTTTTGATAATCCCCATCACATAAGCGCCATCTTTTTGAAAAGACAACACATTACAGAAAATGATAAAAATTCCTTTTTTGACAAAATGATAATTTAACAAGTAATACTGTTATCTTTTTTTTTAAAAAAAAGCTTGTCAACGTAGGTTACATTGTAAGGAGATTGAAAAAGGTGTAATTGATTATGCGCTACTTCTAAGAGTAGCTACAATTCTGTATTTCTGCAATCCATACAAAATTGAATAACCGTAATCTTGCATCAATTTGGTCTTAAGATGGTCTTAAGATATTACTGTACCCTTTATCTGCAAATATACATGCATTTGAGTGACAGCAATTATATTTAGGTCATAGTACATGTAGTATATTATTGTATAAGACTGAATTATCATACAACTTTATCTTTCTTATGGTCAATTGCACTTTAACATTTTAATATTAACTGACATTTATTTCCATATATCACCATGGTAACAAATGTTGTTTTAACCAGCACTAAGCTAACTTGTTGCACAGCTATTCTACAGACACTGACTGATATTGCTTTCAACTTCTTTGGTATGAATTGTTGAAACCTGTTTTATTGAAGGAAGTATAAACAATGAACCTCCTTGCTAAAGTTACATGACAATTTAAGATTCATAGGAGTTTTTATTGCTCATGATTAAATTTGAAATTTCATGCCAGATTATCCAGAGTTTAAAAAAAACTTGAGAAATCTTTGATTCAATAGTTCATAGACTGAATAGTAGAAACTAACATCCAAGATAAGATATAAATAGATAAGGCCAAAAATGTGGCCTCTATAGTTTTAAAACTATGTTTTTAATGTTTCAGTTCTATGACCATATGTGGTGACTTGCTTCTTGACCTCTCTTCAATGACAATATGTGGTGACTCCTTTCTTGACCTCTCTTCAATGACAATATGTGGTGACTCCCTTCTTGACCTCTCTTCAATGACAATATGTGGTGACTCTCTTCTTGACCTCTCTTCAATGACAATATGTGGTGACTCGCTTCTTGACCTCTCTTCAATGACAATATGTGGTGACTCCCTTCTTGACCTCTCTTCAATGACAATATGTGGTGACTCCCTTCTTGACCTCTCTTCAATGACAATATGTGGTGACTCTCTTCTTGACCTCTCTTCAATGACAATATGTGGTGACTTGCTTCTTGACCTCTCTTCAATGACAATATGTGGTGACTCCTTTCTTGACCTCTCTTCAATGACAATATGTGGTGACTCCCTTCTTGACCTCTCTTCAATGACAATATGTGGTGACTCGCTTCTTGACCTTTCTTCTATGACCATATGTGATGACTTTCTTCTTGACCTCTCTTCAATGAAAATATGTGATGACTCCCTTCTTGACCTCTCTTCAATGACAATATGTGATGACTCTCTTCTTGACCTCTCTTCAATGACAATATGTGATGACTCCCTTCTTGACCTCTCTTAAATTACAATATGTGATGACTCTCTTCTTGACCTCTCTTTAATGACAATATGTGGTGACTTGCTTCTTGACCTTTTTTCTATGACCATATGTGATGACTTTCTTCTTGACCTCTCTTAAATGACAATATGTGATGACTCTCTTCTTGACCTCTCTTCAATGACAATATGTGGTGACTCGCTTCTTGACCTTTCTTCTATGACCATATGTGATGACTTTCTTCTTGACCTCTCTTCAATGACAATATGTGATGACTCCCTTCTTGACCTCTCTTAAATGACAATATGTGGTGACTCTCTTCTTGACCTCTCTTCAATGACAATATGTGGTGACTCCCTTCTTGACCTCTCTTCAATGACAATATGTGTTGACTTGCTTCTTGACCTCTCTTCAATGACAATATGTGGTGACTCTCTTCTTGACCTCTCTTCAATGACAATATGTGGTGACTTGCTTCTTGACCTTTCTTCTATGACCATATGTGATGACTTTCTTCTTGACCTCAGGTGATGTATTAACTGAGCTCTTACTGAGGTATAATTTTGATTATTTCAGTAACATTAGGTTTTAAACTGTTAACCTGGGACCGGTTGCTCAAAACATTAACAGTCTGTTAAACTGAAAATTAAACTTAAATTGGTTACATTTTGACCCAAAATAACTTTACTTTTTTCAAATATCTTATTAAAATTTCTTTTTTATTTAAAAAAAATCTCTCAGTTATGTCTTTTTGCACGGAGATACTTCTTGAAATAGTGAGTCAATTTCTTAGAATACTAACTCAAAATTTAACCGACTGTTAGTTTAACAGACTGGTAAAGTTTTGAGCAACTGGCCACAGGTTTATTTTGAGTCAGCTATGGCCATATCTTTTATTCCCATATAACCCAGAACTGACTTTGTTTTAGATTTTATCAAAGGATTTTGACTGCATTTCATTTAGACTGGGAATAAAACTTTACCTTCAGTTTTAAAGACATTTTATCTGACTTGCTAAAACTGACTAGCCCTTTACCACTTGACATAGGGAAATGATTTCATACAAGATTATTCAAGTTTCAACAAATTGTTCAAAGTCTTGTGAGGGTTGGCATGTTTTTGTTTAGCATTTGAGCACCTGATGTCCTCTAACCATTGTCTGATCTGAATTAGATTTTACTGAGACAGATAACAGTGCAAGCCAGCTACCTAATTCACTCTCAGCCTGTTGCACCCATACAATCATCAGCCTTTTTTAGCCAAGGTCAATTTATACTATAAGCACCTAATCTTCAACATTTAAATCATATAGGATGTATGGACATTTCTCAAATACTCCCAGAGGCAACCTTGAGTGAATATTTGCAAAAGGATAATCTTTCTCTTAAGTGTAACATGAGACCCCTGTACTGAAATAAGAGCTTAAAAAGCTACAATTAACATCCATGTTAAAAAGTACAATCAGGCAATAAATCAGTTTACTTTAGAAACAGGCAACAAAGGATGGACTTTTAACTTCAAAGGGACACTACTTCAATCTACGTAGTTAAAAGGTCTTATTTAACTCCCTTCCTTTAAAAACTATGCTTTATCCAAATAAATCTTCAGGGCATGACTTTTTAAGCAAAATTTATGAGTATTTTTGAAATCATTCATATAATGACATATTGCATTGTAAATACACATTTGTTGCAAACACAAATTATTGCCTTTATATATAATTCATGTTAGAAAAATTATCACTCAAATCAATCTGAACAGTAAATTTATTTTAATAAAAAGGCCCAAAAGCCATTATTACAAGGGTGTACAAAAAATAGGTATGATACTTTACAAAGGGCAATAACTCCAAAATTATGCAATAGAGAAATAACATTCTTGTGCACTGCACTGCTTGTCAATGAGATCTATTGTAGGAATGAAGTTTCATGTTGATACCTCTTTATAGTCATTTAGTTTTGTGATGGACAAAAAAATAAGGTATGGAAATTAACAAAGGGCAATAACTAAAAAGTACACAGAGGAAAGTTAAAGTTTCTATGCACTGCACTTTTCCATAAAGAGATTTATTCACCTATCAAGTTTAATCTTGATATCTTTAAGTATTGTGCCAGAAATATGATATGAAAATTAACAAAGGGCAATAACTCAAAAATTACAAAATGGAGGTTACTGTTCTTATGCACTACACTTCTCTGTAATAAGATCTACCCACCTATTAAGTTTTATGTTGATATCTCTTTTCCTGTCATGCTCTGGAAAATTTTTAAGTATGAAAATTAACAAAGGGCAAACTCCAAAAAATGAGGGCATAAGATCTATCCACCTATTAAGTTTAATGTTGATACCTCTTAAAGTATAAGAGTTATTCTTCTAGACAAAAATTGAGTATGTAAAATCAAGGAAGGGTAACAACTCCATAATTAAAAAGTGTAAAGCAACAGTTATTGTGCACTGCACTTCTCCTTCATGAGATCTATTCACCTATGAAATTTCAAGTTGATAGCGTTATGCTCCAGACAAAAATTAAGTATAAAAATCAACAAAAGGCAATAACTCCATAATGAGGAAGTGCAGAGTAATGGTTCTTGCACACTGCACTTCTACTCAGTGAGATCTATCCACTTATGAAGTTTCATCTTCATAACTTTATAAGTGTGTGAGTTATGGTCCAGACAAAAAGCGTGATAGACCTGTGGACAGAGGAAACAATGGACGGATGCCGGACAGACAAAGCGGCAACCATATGCCTTCCCCCCCATGTTGCAGTCAAACTATCATGAGCGGCCAAAATATCATATGCCATGTGATAAAGGAAATTAAGAAAGTATAGCATTGTGGTTTGAATTAACATCTGACTTTTGTCTGAAAAAAGCTTATCATGAAAAAAACACGTTTGTGACAATTAAAGCTTTAATTTGACATCTACATTAACCAATCAGCCGACAATATCAGTAGACAAGCCATCATTATCACTCCATTTATGTGGAAACTGCTGCAGCACGGCCATCTCTCCCTTATTTTTCTTTGGGCACCAGAGGTGTGCGAGAATAGACTCACTGGCACAGTACTGTCCTGACTTGAATGTAAAACACTGGACATCCAACAAGCCAAAGAACAGCTTACCCACAGTGTCTGAGGTGGGTGTGTTCACATTCTGAAACAGACAAAGTCAATATAATTTTAATTTCTGGACATAGCCCATGCTAATTAACAAGTCTGACTGCAAATTCTTTTAGAACAAGTTTATCGCTGATTTGTTGAACCATGAATCGAAACAAAAGTCAAGTAAAGGGATTCTGTTTCCTTCAATTAGTGAAGAAGGTCCCTGAAAATACTGAAGCAGTGACAGATCTGACTTTTTTTTCTCATAGAACAGCATTTTTCTTTGTAAACTGTCTTTCATTTCTAGCCGTAAGTATTGAGGGGACTAAATAATGTTTTCCTTGCAGACTTAGTTTCTTCATACTTGATACCTTCCATCAAATTTTATCTTTTGTTTTGTTGTCTGTCATCTTTGCACCCAGCTTCTGATATGGCTGAATCTTAAGGTAAAAAGGTATCCCATTCAAAAGACAGCACTTGTTCCTACGTTCACATTCTGTGTAGAAAAGAGACATGGGATCGTAATTTCAAGTCTCAAGTAAAAACTGTCACTGTTACAACTGCCTCCTAAAGATACTGCCTGCATAAAAGTATCTGGCTTGAAGCAGTGCTTTTTAACTGAAATGACACATCCGGACAAAAATATACAGGAAGGCAACATGAATGATGGACAGAAAGACAGACAGACATATGGACAAAAAGTCTGTGACATATTGTCTCAATGTGGTGAACACTGTACTAAGTTATTTCAAAATCATGTAATGTACAAATGAGTTACAGAGCAAATGCAAACAAGTAGGTAGGCAGTATTCTATGTTATTTAGCGGTACAGGTAACATATGGACAGTTTGCAACTTACTGCCTAAATTTGCTAAACATTTTTTGCATACTTTCTTAAGATTAAAGACTTTTACTACTGTTGAAAAATATTAATGCTGTTGTTATTGTAAAATTATTGTTTGTTGAGGGTTTGGTTATAAAAGAGTGAATTGTAAAAATTGATATGACATTGTATGACTTATTGGTTGTGATGAGGTTAACATTTGTGTCAACTTATTTCAAAATCCCTTCATGTATGACAAACTTATAGCTCAGACACAAAAATATGGATGACCTTTAAGTGTGGCTTTGACCTTTAAGATAGTTGCTTAGTAGTTGTCTTTATTTGTTTAACATTTCGTGCTAAGTTATTTGAATATCCAGTAATCTATGGTGAAATTTGAGCTGAGACAAACAGCAGCACTCAATTTCTATCTTTGACATGTAAATATGACCTTGACCTTTCAGGTAGCAATCTGGTTCTTAAGCATGACATACCTTCTCATAAAAGCAAATATTTGTGTTAAGTTATTTGAGTCTCCTTCAATCCATGGAGAAGTTAGAGCCCAGACTAAGAAAGCAGAACTCAGTTTAGATCAAGTATGAGTTTGACCTTTAATAGCAGTATAGTTTTTGACACACCATTTCATCAAGGCAAATATTTGTGACAAGTTATTTGAAAATCCTGCAACCCATAGTAAAAATAGAGCCTAGACAAGTTTTGGGACAGACATACAAACAGCCTGACTGCAGACATACCAACAGGCGGACTGCCCAACAGACTGATGGAGACGATAACAGACAGAACAAGTTTAGCAATACCTTCAAGCAGTCATACAGATGCTGATCACATTCACAATGACTCAGTGTCCATGGATCATGATTAAAGTAATGATACTTGGTCTCAAATCTGTCGATATAATAGGGGCAGTGGTCATGAGTTCTACAGCAGGCATCAGTAGCATTGTGAACACCTAAGAGTAACAAAAATCACATTATTAGACTAACAGCTATTGAAGATTCTTATTTGTTATTACATGTATATTGCACAGCAGGATAGCTGTAACATGTCAAGACAGTCAACATCTTGTGCTGAAACATCTGGATGAAGACAAAAGACATGTTTACAATGGGATGGTATGCTGGTTTATCAGCACTGTGCAAATGACTGAGCTGTATACATCAAATTATACAGAGATATGTATGTGAAAATCATGAAGTCAGTGCAACACTATTGTATCTTTCTTATTATTCTCATTTTTCATGTATGATAATTTTGCACTTAACTTTTGAAATGGTTTGCTTAATTTTAATAGTCATTTCTAATAAAGGTCAGTTCTTAAGATCTCATTCACTTTCATAATCTATTCTGTCTGCAACTGTCACCGTATCTATAATTATAAAAAATAGTTGAGGTTATAATGTACAGGAAGGTTTCCTAATTATTAGTGTAAATACAAAATAAAATTCCCTTTAGTATACTTTCATTTTTTCCACATTCTGACAATATTTATGAAGGACTCTAGTTATGAGCAGAATCATGTTGTTGTTGTTGGCAATTGTTTAAGAAATATCTAGAGCTGTCACTAAAGGTGATTAATACCCCTGCAAGACTTCGGAAGTTATTAGTAACAGAATACTTTGTAAAAGAATTGAAATAGAGTTGTGGGCAATTAAAGATAGTTGTGGTTCTTGTACATTGAATTTCCTTTCACTGTGGTTGACCATTGTATGAAGTTACACTGAATTCCAACCATTAGTTTTCAAGTTATGCTCCAGACAAGGAAAACCAACAAAGGGCAATAACTCTGCAAATACTGAAGATGGAGTTATGGCTCTTGTACACTGCACTTTCTCCCATTGTGCTTGACCATTGTATGAAGTTGCATTGAATTCAAACCATTAATTTTCAAGTTTTACTCCAGACAAGGAAATTAGGAAATTGCAACAGAACGCCCGCCCGACTGACCGTCCGACCAACCGTCGGATGACTCCTATATACCCCCCCCCCAACTTCATTTAGGGGTATAAACACTACAATGTACTGTACTGTTTTGTTTATGTTCTTTTTTTAGATTAAAGCCTATGCAATTGTAGCTTTCTTCCTTCACACTGAGCGACTGTCCCCTTAAACAGCAGGCTGCTGTTACTGGTGTTCATACCTAGGTCCTCCATGTTTTCTGCCACATTCTCATAACCACACCATTTGGTCCCAGGAAAGATTGCAAAATGGCTTCCTGACCCACTTGGGGCCCCAGTTTTAAAGTCTCCTTGAAATGGCTTATTCTGAAAAGAGAAAACTAGATGGTAAATGGCCTTAGAATAATTCTTGTTTAAAATTGCAAGATGATAAATTGAATGAAATGAAATACTGTTGGTTCAGATAAGCTACTTTTTTGCAATGTACTATCAATTTCATCATAAAAGCTCTGAGCCTATACTTCCCATTCTTAAAGTAACAAGGGTAACATAAAACCACTTAGTTGGAACAAAAAGCCAGCATGTCCATTACTGAGAGCACATTATAGCATGGCTCCCAGTTTACTGAGTGCAAATCATAGCATGGCTACCAGTTTACTGAGTGCAAATCATAGCATGGCTACTAGGTTACTAAGAGCACATCATAGCATGGCTACAAGGTTACTGAAAGCACATCATAGCATGGCTACAAGGTTACTGAGAGCACATCATAGCATCGCTGCTAGGTTACTGAGAGCACATCATAGAAATGCTACTAGGTTACTAAGAGCACATCATAGCATGACTTCTAGGCTACTGAGAGCACATCATAGCATGGCTACTAGGTTACTGAGAGCACATCATAGCATGACTACTAGGTTACTGAGAGCACACCATAGCATGGCTACTAGGTTACTGAGAGCAACAGGGTACATCTTTTCTACAAAGTATGTAAGGAAGTGTAACCTTGACTAAGTCATTGTTGAATGAGTCACCAGGGTGTCCAGTTGAATCACGTCTGGTTCGAGTCTGGTACAGACCACACTTTTGCTTCATTAACTCTATCTGTTCCTCACCTAAATCATATACCATATAACGGTTAATAATATATGATAAATCCTGGTTCGATGAAATGTCAAATGTGTACAAGTCTACTGTTTGTAGTAGACTGAGGTCCCTGAAGGATGAAATGTCATATGTGTTCAAGTCTACTGTTTGTAGTACACTATGATCCTAGACTGATGAAATGTCATATGCGTACAAGTCTACTGTTTGTAGTACACTGAGGTCCCTGACTGATGAGATGTCATGTGTGTACAAGTCTACTGTTTGTAGTACACCTACGTCCCTGACAGATAAAATGTCATACATGTACAAGTGTACTGTTTGTAGTACACTGAGATCCTAGACAAATGAAATGTCATACGTGTACAAGTCTACTGTTTGTAATACACTGAGATCCCAGACTGATGAAATGTCGTATGTGTACAAGTCTACTGTTTGTAGTACACTATAATCCTAGACCGATGAAATGTCATATGCGTACAAGTCTACTGTTTGTAGTACACTGAGATCCCTGACTGATGAGATGTCATGTGTGTACAAGTCTACTGTTTGTAGTACACCTAGGTCCCTGACTGATGAGATGTCATGTGTGTACAAGTCTACTGTTTGTAGTACACCTAGGTCCCTGACGGATAAAATGTCATATGTGTACAAGTCTACTGTTTGTAGTAGACTGAGGTCCCTGAAGGATGAAATGTCATATGTGTTCAAGTCTACTGTTTGTAGTACACTGAGGTCCCTGACTGATGAGATGTCATGTGTGTACAAGTCTACTGTTTGTAGTACACTGAGGTCCCTGACTGATGAGATGTCATGTGTGTACAAGTCTACTGTTTGTAGTACACCTAGGTCCCTGACAGATAAAATGTCATACATGTACAAGTGTACTGTTTGTAGTACACTGAGATCCTAGACAAATGAAATGTCATACGTGTACAAGTCTACTGTTTGTAATACACTGAGATCCCAGACTGATGAAATGTCGTATGTGTACAAGTCTACTGTTTGTAGTACACTATAATCCTAGACCGATGAAATGTCATATGCGTACAAGTCTACTGTTTGTAGTACACTGAGATCCCTGACTGATGAGATGTCATGTGTGTACAAGTCTACTGTTTGTAGTACACCTAGGTCCCTGACTGATGAGATGTCATGTGTGTACAAGTCTACTGTTTGTAGTACACCTAGGTCCCTGACGGATAAAATGTCATATGTGTACAAGTCTACTGTTTGTAGTACACTGAGGTCCCTGACTGATGAGATGTCATGTGTGTACAAGTCTACTGTTTGTAGTACACCTAGGTCCCTGACGGATAAAATGTCATACATGTACAAGTCTACTGTTTGTAGTATACTGAGATCCCAGACAAATGAAATGTCATACGTGTACAAGTCTACTGTTTGTAATACACTGAGATCCCAGACTGATGAAATGTCGTATGTGTACAAGTCTACTGTTTGTAGTACACTATAATCCTAGACCGATGAAATGTCATATGCGTACAAGTCTACTGTTTGTAGTACACTGAGATCCCTGACTGATGAGATGTCATGTGTGTACAAGTCTACTGTTTGTAGTACACCTAGGTCCCTGACTGATGAGATGTCATGTGTGTACAAGTCTACTGTTTGTAGTACACCTAGGTCCCTGACGGATAAAATGTCATATGTGTACAAGTCTACTGTTTGTAGTACACTGAGGTCCCTGACTGATGAGATGTCATGTGTGTACAAGTCTACTGTTTGTAGTACACCTAGGTCCCTGACGGATAAAATGTCATACATGTACAAGTCTACTGTTTGTAGTATACTGAGATCCCAGACAAATGAAATGTCATACGTGTACAAGTCTACTGTTTGTAATACACTGAGATCCCAGACTGATAAAATGTCGTATGTGTACAAGTCTACTGTTTGTAGTACACTGACATCCTAGACCAATGAAATGTCATATGTGTACAAGTCTACTGTTTGTAGTACACTGAGGTCCCTGAGGGATGAAATGTCATATGTGTACAAGTCTACTGTTTGTAGTACACTATGATCCTAGACCGATGAAATGTCATATGCGTACAAGTCTACTGTTTGTAGTACACTGAGATCCCAGAACGATGAAATGTCATGTGTGTACAAATTTACTGTCTGTAGTACACTGAGGTCCCTGAGGGATGAAATGTCATGTGTGTACAAGTCTACTGTTTGTAGTACACTGAGGTCCCTGAGGGATGAAATGTCATACGTGTACAAATCTACTGTTTGTAGTACACTGAGATCCTAGACTGATGAAATGTCATATGTGTACAAGTCTACTGTTTGTAGTACACTGAGGTCCCAGACCGATGAAATGACATATGCATACAAGTCTACTGTTCGTAGTACATTGAGGTCCCTGACCGATGAAATGTCATATGCGTACAAGTCTACTGTTTGTAGTACACTGAGATCCCAGAACGATGAAATGTCATGTGTGTACAAATTTACTGTCTGTAGTACACTGAGGTCCCTGAGGGATGAAATGTCATATGTGTACAAATCTACTGTTTGTAGTACACTGAGATCCTAGACTGATGAAATGTCATATGTATACAAATCTACTGTTTTTAGTACACTGAGGTCCCAGACCGATGAAATGACATATGTATACAAGTCTACTGTTTGTAGTACATTGAGGTCCCTGACCGATGAAATGTCATGTGTGTACAAGTCTACTGTTTGAAGTCGACTGAGGTCCCTCATGGATGAAATGTCATACATGTACAAGTCTACTGTTTGTTGTACACAGAGGTCCCTGACAGATGAAATGTCATGTGTGTACAGGTCTACTGTTTGTAGTACACTGAGGTCCCTGACGGATGAAATGTCATATGTGTACAAGTCTACTGTTTGTAGTACACTGAGGTCCCTGACTGATGAAATGTCATATGTGTACAAGTCTTCTGTTTGTAGTACACTGAGGTCCCTGACTGATGAAATGTCATATGTGTACAAATATACTGTTTGTAGTACACTGAGGACCCTGACTGCAGACTGTACCCTGTTTATAAAAACCATCCTGCAACTGAAGTTGATCAGATTCATTTTTAAACACTCCAAACAAACATTTGAGCAGGTGAACCTCTAAAATGTGTGTATTAAAGTCCAAGGTGCACCGTCTGTAACAGTATTACCAAGACATTACTCAGGAAAATTTCCAAACACTTTTTTCAAATATACTGACCACTCTGGAAAGTAAATAAATATTGAATCGCCCTTTTTAGCTTAAAATATATATATATGCATCACATTTTTATCTCTGAGTATGCATTTTTTAGACTTTTTAATTTCATTGTATATTACCAAGAAGACCAGTCCTAACTGACAAGAGTATTACCAAGTAGTAGCACTAAGCACAGACTGAAGCATCTCACCTATG
Source organism: Cyclina sinensis (assembly GCA_012932295.1). NCBI lineage: Eukaryota > Metazoa > Mollusca > Bivalvia > Venerida > Veneridae > Cyclina > Cyclina sinensis. The sequence goes on along the minus strand of JAAONU010000019.1, from coordinate 31,681,318 downwards.
TTTTCAACAGAGACACCAGGACTCTTTGTAAGTTTCTGGACTTTTCTCTCATTCCAGTGTATACGACAAGATGTCACATCATCAAGCTGATGTGATATCATTGCCTTGATTATCATGTTACCATCGGTAATGTAGAACCGTAGGACATCATCAGACATCTTCCACACTTTATATGCTACCTCTCCTAAAATAAACAGCATTTTACTTATGTCAACTTTTCCCTGTTTTTAAATTCCTGTTACAGAAACTTTGCCAATGATAAGCTTTATCTGATATACATGCTATGAAACTTTAACTTAATAATCACGATCTCAATGAAATTCGAAAACTATATCAGTGAAAACCAGTCAAACACAGTATGAGTAAGCCAAGTACAAGATGGAAGTTAAAACAGAGTATGAGTAAGCCCAGTATATGATGGAAGTTAAAACACAGTATGAGTAAGCCAAAAACAAGATGGAAGTTAAAACATGTTTGGTTCCATAAGCTTAAGACAGAATTTTGCTGTAACATTCCAAATAGTCTAATGCAAGTAGACTATTATTTCACTGTATTGACTGAACTATTTTTTGCATCTAGAAATATAGAACTGTCACTCACCATTCTGAAGCTGACTGGTAACACATGACAACAGGCAAATAAAAGCTGCAAATACTAGAAATGTCATTATTTGTATCTATTTTGGTTAGACAAATACTTTAACCTAACAATTAACACAAGATATATGCACTTCAAAATGACCTTGGAGATAAGACAGTATCTGTGGCAACTTTTATATTTGCAGGGCACTGAGTAGGCATTCCAATTTAGAATTTCATGTTGATTTGATTTTGAAGACCTACTTGTATGAAATAATACCAGTTTAAACTGTTTAAATTTGAAACTTTTTTAAACCCAAAATAATTTAACAATAATAATGACTTTATTTATTGTGGATTTCATATTTGGTTCATGACCAATTTTCAATATGGTCCACAGATAGATCAAAAGCAGTTCACAATGAAAAGCAGTTAAATGAAAGCATAATTGAATACAAATAGAAATGAAAACAGAAAACATATCAAAATGTGTACTGAATTTATACCCAAAAAGAAAGGATATTGTTTCATACTACCTGCTAGAGTACCTTCATGTTAAGTACGTCATTTTGAATTGTTCAAGACTTTCTGATATTCTCACATGTTGACATGTTGTGGAATGTTATTCCAGATTACTGCCCCAGAGTAATAAAAAGATTTTTAAAAAATTCTATGTGTGGTTTAGGTATAATGAAGAACATATCTAACGTCAATCAATCAATCAATCAACTAGTTTACCATTTTCTTGTGATTTGAGTCAAGGACCTGAAGTTTGAATTAAATCAAGTTTGGGCACAGATTATTTAGAGATTTATAGACTAAAATTGCTTTTTTTATATTTGACTCTTTCTGATACTGTCATCCATTTAAGTTCTTTGAAAAGTTCAGCTGTTGTTGTGTCAAAATCTCTGTTAATTATGGTTTTTGCAGCTCACTTTTGAAACTTGTAGACTGTTTCTAAGAGCTCAGTAGTCCAAGAGGGGTAAGATGTGTGCAGGAATTATTTAATTCTAAATAAAAGATAAAGGTATGAACTGCATTTCTTAAAGCAAGTGACTCCAAAAATTTAGCCTAAAAATGTTTTTCATTAAAATTAAGAAGTTCATATACTATAGAAAACAGAATTTTATGCTTCTATTCATCATGAAAACTCAGAAGAAAAAAGAATTTGGTTTCAACCGGATTTGAACCCATACCCATCTGGTCAGTAAATAAAGAGGTGTGAGCTAACCCACTGAGCCACAGAGACTATTTATATACAAAATGCAAAATTAACAATATAAGCTAAATATCTACCCTGTGACTAACTGGGTAAAATTTTTTTTACCAATCAAATCGTGTAAAACTTTATATTAACAAAAAATGAGACAGAAACTTAGTTTAGATATGTTCTTCACAATTACAACTAGATTTTCTATATACAGAGACATTTTCTTTATTATGCATTGTCAACCCATCTGTGAGTCAGTCACTTTAAGTTTTTGTTCCACTAGGCACTTCCAGTTATGTTCATGAACATAAACACCTAGAAGTTTTTCATAGGATGAATATGTTCGTGATTGACCTTGCATTATAATAAAGTTTGATTTTTTTGGGTGTAGTGATTGTTTGGGTTGTTACATGAAGCAGATATGTAAATTGCTTTGGTTTTATGAATATTTGGAAGCACAGAATTGTGTACGCATCAGTTACTTCAATCAGTGTTTAATTCAGATTGTAGGGATTCATGTACTTCTTCAACTGAGCTTCCATGTGCAGATATTGTTGTATCATCTGCAAACATGTCTAGAGATTAATTTTTTATATGAAGTGGTAGGTCACTGATACAAAGGATGAACAGAATAGGCCCAAGAACAGAGCCCTTAGTTTCACCGACCGATGTTTCTTGAGCAACTGAAAAGTGTCCAGATACACAAACTGTGAGTGGTTTGTTAAATCCACTTAACCAAAGCAGCTGCAAAGTTACATAGCTTTAGTTTAGAAACTAAAAGAGAGTGATTCTTAGGTTAGGTCTAGAAAAACTGTTCCAACAAGACTTTTTATTAATAGAAAGAATGATTTGATCTGTTTTACAGGAATGATTTGATCGAAATCCAGACTCTTTAAAATGAAGTAATTTCTTACTTTCTTTGCAACTTTTCATGTGATTAGATACATACCTTTCTAAAAGCTCTGATTATGTTGGCAGTATTGAGATAGGTTGGTAACTGCTTTTATCTGATTTGGAATTCTTTTTGAAAATTGCAGTAATTTTAGCTGTTTTAAATTAAGTTAATTTTGTTGGAAATTTATACATACATAAGCTAAGATTAAAAATTTTAGCAATCGGTTTTGTGGTGGTTATATGGCTGATTTTCAAAGTCCTTGGTCCTATTTCGTCTAGCTCTCTAGCCTTGACTGACTGACTGATCCAGGGACATTAACTCTTTCAGAATAAAATTTTCTTTGACAGGAGGTATTAGAACAAGAGACACCGAAGCGGGGGCCACGCTCGACTTTTTCCTATTTCTAAAGGCAAACACATCAGAGGAAGCACATTGTGGTGAAGGGATTTCAAATGAAACATCATTTGGAAATATAATTATCAAATTCAGCCATACCAATTTTTGCAAAATTCAATAATTTGATCTTGCCTGTCAAGCTCATTTAAAGGTCAAGATCACACTTGAAAGAATCAAAATGTCGGATTTGTTATAAGTATAGTTTTGTCCACTTTGTCCAAACTTGAACGGTGTCATGAAACAGTTATCAAACATCAATGTATCTAAGGCCAGTGGCCCAGACAGTATTCCTAATATAGTTTTGAAAATGTGTGCACATGAACTTTCAACGGGCTTGAGTAAAATCTTTCAGTATTCGTTAAATACCGGTGAATTTCCACAGGACTGGAGAGATGCGAATGTAGCACCTGTTTTTAAGAAAGGGGACAAACACACAGCTGAAAACTTTCGTCCAATAAGCCTTACTTCAGTTACGAGCAAGGATCTTGAACATATTATATGTAGCCATCTTTTAAAACATTCTGAAAAACATAGTGTATTAACAACGTTAAATCATGGTTTTAGATCTGGATATTATACAGAAACCCAATTATTAATGACCATGCATGACCTGCTTTCATCGTTTGAGAAAAATCATTAAGTAGATATTGCAATCTTAGACTTTAGCAAAGCGTTTGATACTGTTCCGCACGATCGCCTATTGCAAAAAATGTCACACTATGGAGTAAAAGGTCATCTTCTTTCCTGGCTGTCGTCCTTCCTTAAAGACAGATCCATGAAAGTGGTAGTCGGGGGTGAATACTCGAGAAGCATACATGTTGACACTGGCGTGCCGCAGGGAACTGTACTCGGTCCGTTAATGTTTCTGTGTCACATAAACTACCTACCACTCAGTGTAAAATCCCAGGTTAGACTTTTTGCAGATGATTGCTTGTTATATAGACAGATACGTAATATATCAGATCATGTCAAACTCCAAGAAGACCTAGTCGCCTTGGAACGTTGGGCCTCAACCTGGGGCATGAGATTCAATGCAAAAAAGTGTTACATCCTTAGTGTCAAAAGTTAAAGAACTCACTTTTACGAACTGAATAAAACCATATTAAAACACGTGGACTCAAATCCCTTTCTCGGTTTACTTATATCAAACAATTTATCTTGGTCGAATCATATTACAAACATTTGCTAAAAAGCCAATTCGACGCTTGGTTTCCTTAGACGGAACTTAAAGCACTGTCCTCTTGAATGTCGTAAATCAGCTTATATAGTTTTAGCAAAATTCAATAATTTGACCTTGACTGTCAAGGTCATTTAAAGGTCAAGGTCAAGCTTGAAATAATCATAATGTTGGATTTGTCATAAGTATTGTTTTGTCCTAGTATGAATCAAATCCATAAAAAAATGAGAAAGTTATGACAATTTAAGAAAAATTCAATCATCTGACCAAGGTCATTTTTAGGTTATGGTTATATTCGAATTATTCAACATGTCCGTTTTGTTATAAGTGTTTTTTTTTTTCCAAGTATAAATCAAATCCAACCATACACAACAAAAGGCCAATTTTCGTAAATTTCAATAATCAGACCTTGACTATGAAGGTCATTTTAAAGACAAGGTCGTACCTGAAAGAATCATAATGTCAGATTTTCCTGTATAACATGTGCATTCTCAGTTAAAACATCCATATGTGGTATTTCAGAGGCTATAACTGCTGTTAAGAAATACAAATACATTGTATGCTGCAATATACAACTGTGTTTATTCCTATATTTTAGTTATAGATGTTTAGTTCAAACATCTATCTTTTTTCATTCCTGGAAAACTAGAGCTATCACTAAATGACAACTCTGCAAATCTTATTATTATGGTCCATTCTTATGAAAAGGAACTTAAAAACTCTGGATTTGATAACATATTTTGTACTAGGAATCTTGATATCTGATTTGAGTTATGAAATTTGATTTCTTATTTTCTTATGTATAAAATGACCTGTCATTGTTAATTTCATTTTTGGACTGATTATCACACAATGTTACTGAGGGCAGCAAGCTCATTACATATCACCTTTCAACAACCAGAATTTTCTACCTACCACCAAAACAAATACATGTAGTTCTATTGACTCAAACATTTAAAATTATAATTACCTACTTAGAAGTTAAGTGATCATTTTACAATATAGAAATTACCTATTTCAATATCTTTTTTACTTCTGTGGTTTGAGAGAAAGTTGTTTTTGATTTTCTATTTTTTTTAATACAAGTTTTCTGTTGAATGTTCTGTGTAGTGCAGAGATACAAAAACATTGCTATTTTTAGAATATACTTTATTTATCTTCTGCTAGCCTACCAATGTGTGTTCCAGTCATGCAACCCAAGAGCAGATGCTTATGACACATACATACCAAATATCTAAGATATACATGTATGTCAAGAAATGAAGATTCAAGCAAGTGGTCAAGTCACTATCCTAGCCCCATACCTCTGAAACACATAATGGGAGCAGGTCAGTTCAGGAAAAGAAAGGTGATCTTTTGTATATGAATTTTTTGTGAATGTTTGGTTGAAATTGAATCAGTTGCAACCAAAACACTATGATGTAAGGCAGAGAAATTTTTTCTAACCACTGTGACCTCTACCTTGACCCCAGTAACCTCGAACCCCACCCAGTGGTTGCGGTCCATGCATGGTAGCGTATGATATCAAAGATATCACTCAATTAATGACGGCTCCATTAAAATCGTATTCTTTTTATAAAAACTTGAAAATAATAGTCGCAAAACAGTCTGGAATCTGAAAAACAGACATTAATTGGCGTGACCATTCTTTACAGTAAATCAGGATAAAATGAAATGAAATTACAGTGTGAAATGAAATCATTATTTGGTCCCTTCAGATTGTTTTGCTAGGAAAGAAAGATAAGATAAAATGAACAATTTTTACTCAATGAAACCAAGTTTGATGGAAAGAACTGCATTCCGACATTTAAAACATACAAAAATCAAATGTCAACCATGTCCTTAATTTTCTGTGTTTATACCAGTTTATCATTTTAGTCATGGTATGCCCTCAAGAGAACAATTCAGTTTGTAACAAAAGCTGATATATGAAGCTTATGTCTTTAAACTGACCCTTGTAGCCTGGAGAAACAGTCTTTGAAATCATAACACCTTCCATCAGATTTTCTCCAAAAGCTCGTTCCAACCTGACCTTGACCTTGTGACCAAGCAATATGCTATGAAGTTTCTCCCTCTTCCTTGTCAACATAAATCACCTGTACAGACAGGGAGCAGGTGTCACAGCAAACTAGATCAAACTGTAATTGTACATCCAAACCAGTCAAAACATAATTTCCTCCACATCTACACTCATACATGTAAATGGTGTCATCATCTGAGAGGGGAGACAACTCAGGTGTGTCACCTGTGCCTTCCATTTGTTTATATAGTAGATTCTTATTTCTGGAACTATCACTGTCATTTGCACAAGGGGTATCTATTTCTGCCCCTTCTACTTTATTTTTAAGACTCTGTAATTTACCATTAATTGCTTCAGTTCTATCAGTAATGTTTTCATTTGTGTCTTGCTGTTGATTACAACCAATGGCAGTTTTAGTAAGCCGACACTGACATAATTCCTTACACTTCTGGAGTACATCAGTGGAGTTTACCTTGCAGGTCTCAAGTTTTTCAAACTCATCAAAGTAAACAGTGTCCTGAACTGGATATGCCTGTGCTAAACATCTCTCCTTCCATCTGGCATCATACTGTTGGCGTAACCGCATATCACTAAGTATTGTCCAAGCACGGTGTATCTTCACAAATTTCTCTGAACCATTCTGAGTAGATTCTGACTTGTCTGGGTGATACTGTAAAGCCAGTGTTTGGTAGGACTTTTTCAATTCTTGGAAAGAAGCTGTCTCATTACAACACAGAATTGTGTATAAATCTTCCATTGTTCACAACTACTGCTTGGTGCAAGCAGAAAACATTTATGATATATTAATAATTCCTGTTACAAATACAATATTTTCTTTCAGACTGTGTTCTGTATATGTATCTGCCACAAACTTTAGATCTGACCTCTGTGAAGATAGCTGTTTCACTGTGCATGTACTGGAACTTCAACTCTTCATCATATCAATGAAAAAATATACTTGAAGTATGCTTCTTCACCTGAAAAAAACCCACACCTTTTTTGAAAAAAAATACATGTCTTTATAATCTTGAAACAAAGATACATTTTCTTTGAAAACAATACAAACAAGGCAGTCTGAAGGACAGCTATATCCTCTGCCGCAGTAAAACATTGGAATGGATAACAAGTGTGAAGAGAGAAGGTTAGACCTCCCAATATGACATAGGATAATGATTTCTATGGAAAACGGTCAGCTACATTTGGACCTCACATTTTGTAAATGATGGAATCATGAAGATGAAATTGCGAGTTATTCAACTGATGAGATATTGAGAATATGGATTATAACAAAAGTCAATAAGTTATGGAGAAGAAACAAAATGTGGACTTTTTTCTATTTTACCTCTATGTGTGACCTTGACCTTGGTATAGCAACATGGTTGTTGCTCTTTGCACATTGTCTCGATCATTTGTGCCAAGTTATTAAAAAAACTTTTAGGCAGTTTAAAAGTTATGGAGCAGACAAAATGTGGACTTTTTTTACATATGACCTTTGAGTGTGACCTTGACCTTGAGGGTAGCGACCTATTTCTTGCACTCTGCAAATCGTCTGATAATGGTGATCATTTGTGCCAAGTTATTTTAAAAACTTTCAAGCAGTTAAATAGTAACGGAGAGGAAACAAAATGTGGACTTTTTTATGTATGACCTTTAAGTGTGACCTTGACCTTGGGGGCAGTGACCTGGCTTTTGCGCTCTGCACATCGTCTTATAATGGTGATCATTTGTGCCAAGTTATTTTAAAAACTTTCCATGAGTTTAAAAGTTATTTAGCGGACACGAAAATGTTATGGACTGACAGATGGAGGCCATTCCTATAATCCCCACCCATTCTAAACATTAAGGTCCCTGTGACCTTGACCTTTGAGCTACTGACTCCAAAATGTATAGGTGTCATCCACTCAATTTGGGCAATAATCAAATGAAGGTAAAAGACTGTAGGCCAAAGAGGTACTCAAGTTATCAAGATGGATGGTCGGACATCGGGCTGAAACTGGATAAGGGGCCTTTTCTTTTGTTATTTTCTTTTGTTTAATATAGGGCCATTGGCCCCTTATTCTATTGTTACGGAATGAACTCTGTTGTTCTCTTTTGTTATGTTTACAGTTAGATGGCCCCCTATTTATTTTCAGTAGCGCGGACGGATGAACGGATGAATGGACGGATGTCCGGCCGAAACTGGATAGGGGGCCTTTTCTTTTGTTATTTTTTTTGTTTAATTGAGGGCTCCTTATTCTGTTGTTTCGGAATGAACTATATTGTTCTCTTTTGTTCTGTTTACAGTGAGATGTTCCCCTATTTACTTTTGGTTGTGCGAACAGACGCCCTGGACCATAACATAATATGTCCCCTTCAGGCATATAACATGAGGGCCATGACGGCCCTGTATCGCTCACCTGAGTATGACTGCTTTTAACAAAGCTGCTATGGACCTGGTTAACTGACACCAGATGACCCATATTCGAATTTGACCTAGAAGTTATTGAAACAATCTTTCTGACAAATTTCCAGGTTATTTGGACTGAAAATATTACCTCTAGAGTGTTAACAAGGTTTTTCCGTATTTGGGCTCTATGACCTAGTTTTTGAACCTAGATGACCCATACTCGAACTTGAGCTAGAAATTATCCAAACAACGTCTCTGACAAATTTCCAGGTTATTTGGACTGAAAAAGTAGCCTCTAGAGTGTTGACAAGGTTTTTCAATATTTGGGTTCTGTGACCTAGTTTTTTTACCCAAGATGACCCATATCCAAATATGAGCTACAAATCATCAAAACAACCTTTCTGACAAATTTCCAGGACATTTAGACTGAAAATGTAGCCTCTAGAGTGTTTACAAAGTTTTTTGATATTTGGGCTCTGTGACCTTGTTTTTGATCCAGATGACCCATATTCGAATCTGAGCTAGAAATCATAGAAGCAATCTTTCTGACAAATTTCCAGGTTATTTGGAATTAAAATCTTACCTTTAGAGGTTAACAAGTTTTTTTCATATTTGGGCTCTGTGAACTAGTTTTTGACTCAAGATGACCCATATTCAATCTTGAGCAAGAAATCATTGATACAACCTTTCTGACAAATTTCCAGGATATATGGACTGAAAAAGTAGCCTCTAGAGTGTTAACGAGGTTTTTCTTTATGGGCCCTGTGACCTAGTTTTTCAACCCAGATAACCCATGTTTGAACTTGTCCGAGAAATTAATGAGACAAACATCCTGACCAAGTTCCTGACAATTGAGGCAAAAAATGTGACCACTTGAGTGTTAACAAACTAATTGTGGACGGACGGACGACAGACAGATGGACAGAAAAAAGGCAATCACAAAAGCTCACTCTGTCACTACATGACAGGTGAGCTTAAAACATGGACATCATAGAAAAGAAAGGAAAAACAGAATTGTATGAAAGGTCCCTTAGGGTCCTACATGTTTCATGGCAAGTCTTGACCCACTGGAATGTTGATAACGAAGAGCTTGTTTAGTTGGTCATGTTTGTACATGTATACAATGTGGTTGGATTGACAACTCTTGTCTGAGTTATGTGATCATTAACAGGGCTTCCAACGTATAGCGGTACGACACTTTTTTAAGCACGGTAAAATGGTACGATACGAAATAATGGCAGAGGAAAGCAAAAGTGGGTAAGAGCATGTTTTTTTAAATATTTGTTGTATATTGTATTTTCTGTTAGAATACCATTGTGCACGCTGAGCAGAATTTATAATTGTGAACGATGGTCAAAATAAAATTATGAATTTCATAGATAGGAGAAAGTTATTGAAGTATTTGTTGCTGCATATTTAACCGGCAACCTAACATGCACATTGAAACTAATGCAATATCAGAAGTTTTGAAACGGATATTTCATTAGTTAAAGCACCAAAATGTTTATTATTAATAACAGAACTAGATACAAATGAAGTTTTCAATATTTATTACACAGATATATACACTTTATCCATTTTCTTACTGTACACATGACAATTGGTTCGATAAACTAACTGTACGCAAAAATTTTGGTTCCTCCAGTTGATTGTTTTATATGTTAAACAAAACCAATGTTAAAATTTTTGTAAAACTTCTTTAACATTGTTTTTTATGTCCCTCAAGCTATAAAAAAATTCTGTTCGGGAGTATACTGTGATGGGTAATCCGTCCTGACCTAGGTCCAATTATCCATGTCCGAGCAATTACTTAACAATGAATATATATAATGGACATTGCCCATGGCCAGTAGATGCATGACCTTTATTGATTTTGAGTCATTAGGTCAAAGGTCAAGGTCACCATCTGTCAAAGATGCCACTGTGACAATTTCTAGATTTAATGCATTGACACATTTATTGTATATTTTAAGATTTTTAGCTTACCTGACCACCTAAGTGGTCATGTTGAGCTTCTGTAACTGCCTGTCATCTGTCCTTTTACAATATTACTTAAGTGTGGGAATGGCAATTTCATTTAATATTTGATTTGTTCAAATTCCTTTTGAAGTATCCGTGACATATGATCTCTATTTTTTCTTATTTTTTTCTCTTCAGTTAGCTGTGGTATATGTGGTAAAAAGTTGAGTACAAGGCCCTCTACTTTATGGATGTGTGGGGTGACTGTGTTTTCTGACTGTGGCTATTCCTGATAGGCATTCCCCCACCCGTCAGTTATACAATAGAAGAAAAGAAAAAGCCTACAGAGTGAAACAAAATTCTATGATCAAAGGGAATATAATTCTTAAAATAAACATGCTATAAATTTATGAACCTTGTCAAGCATAAGCAAAAAACAAAGAGGACACAGAACAAAAACACACATTTTAAACAAGATTCTTAGTTCAAAAGGGAGACAATTTTTTAAAATTTAGATGCAATAGTTATGAACCTTGTCAAATATAATGACTGTGTGTGTGTTGATGAAATATAAGCCTTTTATGTCTCACGTAATCCCCTTAAGAATCATAGAGGATAGAGTAAAATGCTTTTTTCAGCAGAACTATCATTTCAAAGATGTACATGTAAGATGCTGATCTATTATTCTTTAAATTTAGTTGAAAGAGATATAAACCTTGACATATATTATGTGAGTGGTGATCAGTATCTTGTATTTAAAGTTAAACATTGACGTAAGCAAGAAAATATAGTAAAGTTTCTTTTACTGCACAAACATTTTTATCAGAAATTTTGACACGGACAACAGTAGGATAGCTCTCGGTATACTTACTATAGTAAAGGTTAAATTGAAAGGAAGATACTTAGGAAGATACTTTTTAACTAAGAAAATCAAAAACCTCATTTAAAAACGTTCAGAATGTCTATAGACATGTAAAACATATTATAATAATTGCAGATTATCTTACCTTTTGTAGCGTACAGTTATTTTATCATACCAAAACCCATCATACACATGAATATTTGGACCATGAAGCATCTATGTATAACTACACAAAGGGACTTACAAAGGTACTCAATAATGATTACTTAAATAGGTTGAAATAGAAACAGGAAATGACAATGTCGATATAGGCTTGGATCTTATGATTTTTTCATCGACACAAAATCAGTTGCAGTCTGTTTACCATCAATTACTTTTTAACTATTGAACATAAGCTTATATGATTTTGACGAAATGTGCATAGGTCTAATCTCCACAGGCTAAACACAAAATATTCATTTTCATTCTGGTTGAGTGTAATTCTTTTATAAAAAACATTCACTTAGACATGTGTTTACTTTCCTATATCCGCCATTATTCCATATCATACCATTTTACTGTGCTTAAAAATGTATTGTACCGCTATACGTTCAACCCCCTGATTAAGATTTGATGGTAAGAGTTGTTTTTTGAAAACATAGGTCAAAACAACTTTTTAATCAATGGCAAAGATATTGCCCCATTAAATCATTTGTGTAAAATGTGTCCAAAATCATGTTTCTTCTGGGAAGTAACAATGACTAGTTGTGAAAATATATGAGAATTGTAAAAAAAAACCAAGAGGGCCATGATGGCCCTAGATCGCTAACCTGAATACTTTGCCTTTGGGTCTGCTATTGAGCTAACATCAAAAGCTTTTTTAAGAATCTCCCTATATGAATCTATATGAATACAAGTGACCCCCAGAGCAAGGGCCAAATTTCACTCAAGGGGCATGATTTGAACATACTTGGTAGATGACCTCTAACTGATGCTCCATTTAAAATATCTAAGTTCTAGGCCCTGTGGTTTCAGACAAGAGGTTTTGTAAAGTTTTGCCTATATAAGCCTATGTAACATCAACAGACCCCCTGGGCGGGGCCAAATGTTACCCTAGGGACATAATTTGAACAAATTTGGTAGAGGTCCACTAGACAATGCTACATACCAAATCTTACAGCTCAGGGCCTTGTGGTTTCAGACAAGAAGATTTTCAAAGTTTTTCCCTTTATAAGCCTATGTAAAAACAATTGACCCCCGGGGAAGGGCCAAATTTGACCCCAGGGGCATAATTTGAACAAACTTGATAGAGGTTCACTAGACTATGCTACATACCAAATCTTAAGGCTCATGCCCTTGTGGTTTCAGACAAGAAGATTTTTTAAAGTTTCACTATATAAGCCTTTGTAAAATCAACTGACCCCCGGGGCAGGCCCAAATTTGACCCCAGGGGCATAATTTGAACAAACTTGGTAGAGGTCCACTAGACAATCCTACATACCAAATCTTAAGGCACAGTGCCTTGTGGTTTCAGACAAGAAGATTTTTAAAGTTTCACTATATACCGTAAGCCTATGTAAAATCAATTGACCCCCGGGGTGGGGTCAAATTTGACCTCAAAGGGATTCAGACATAAACTTTAAATTATGACAAACAAAACATAGGGTCTGATTTACTTTCTTTGTTGACCTATTTATATTGTCATCCAAAGACAGCTCAGAGGATATATCCACGCTCAGGTATCTGGCTGATACAACTGATTGTAGTAGAATACTATTTTTTGTGATATATTGCCCATCAAAATGTATTTTTATGTATTGATTTTTCTTAAGCAGAAAGGTCATGTGGACTAATGGATTTAGTACCTTCTCCACAGAATTCCAGTATATCTATATATGTTTTGTCTTGTGGAAAAAAATGGGACTTTTTTCAAACCAATAAACTTTCAGAATCCGGTCAATTTGGCCCTAAAACGAACTCTGCCCCACAGTCATCTCGGCCCTGTACCAACTCGGCACAGGTCAACTCAGCCCATAGTTATATTTTAGTGGTAATAATAACGTTTATTCTTTTTTTTTATGTTCATCATTTCTTTCATTATATAATATTCTTTATGCTATACTAATGGATATTTAAAACTTTTATAGATGAAAATGCATGAATTTGTGGAGAAAAGGAGAGTTAATAAGTATGTAATTTTGCTTATTAGTAAACAATGATATTTCTATCAGTGGTAATAATAACGTTTATAATTTAATTTTAAATTTTCATTATTTCTTTCCTTATGTAATATTTTTCACGGCATATTTTTGATCAAACGTTGTTTCTTTATCATGACAAATCAAATTAAATATTTAAACAATTTTAATACAATTAAGTGAAAATCAAAAAGGGCGTGCAACTGCATTAAAAGACTACTATTATCACCCGCTGTTATAAGCAATAAAAAATACACCATATTAGCAATCTTTGATCACATATGTGTAAAGGGTACCAATTAATCAGGTGATAATTACCATTGACACAAACACACACAATACACCGATTGACACTTTGGAGTTAAACCAATCAGAGCACGCCATTAGGAAAGTTCCTGTGACGTCACCAATAAAAATTTCGAGTAAAAACACGGAATCGCCGATACGCCATCGTTACTTGCTTCATTTAAATTGCTTTTTCTTCGCTAAATGTCAAGCAATCTTCTTGAAAAATATCTCTTTTTTTTCAGGAAACATTGCTTTATTGAATTCATTTGAATATAAAAAAATTATATATTTTTAAACAACGGTTAAAATGAGTTTTAAAATGCCGAAAATTGTGATCGGAAAACAAGTCTGTAAAATGTCAATTTTCTTTGGTATTAAGATTAAAGGTTTGGTAAAAACTTCATAAAAATACAGTTTGATGTTTAAATGTATTTTCTCAATCAATAATTTACTCTCAAAAACATTTGTTCAAACTTTTCTCGTCAATTTAAAATTGGTTGTGTACGCTCTGTATGTATTGCGCTAGTCTCACTATTTCGCCTCCGAAGGTGAACCCATTTTACAATCTGATATTTTATAGTTGTTCACCTTCTACGTCTCACTTTGATCTGCATCTGGCTAAGCGGACTCGCCCAATCGTAGGCGATTGGGTACTTTTTATGGCTCGTTTGTCCAACAGTTCACAGAGTTTACGGCAAAAATGATAAAAATATGATAAAATATGATAACTAAATTCATACCTGATCTTGTAATCCAAGAAAACACACAAATACATAAGTATAGAACTGAAACACTTATTTCGTACCTGATTAATCCACCATTTTATTCAAAATTTGGCAATCGGAATACTCGGTGTTCTAGGTAATAAGTTAACTAGGGTAGGGTAAAGAATCTGCCGAACAATATCCGCTCAGTTATATGCAGTTTAAAATTAGGCTTAAAGGTTGAACAACTAAAAAACATCAGTATTATAAAATGGGTTCAACACTTTAAGCTTAATTAATTAGGCTAGTATTGCGCTTGACTTTTACTCGAAGTAGGTGGTGCTATTTGTGGCTAAAAATAGAACAGTGCAAAAGTGTCAATCGGTGTATTGATTATTGCCTGTCTATATTTAATTAGAAGATTATCAGGTTCATTAAATCATTACACTGTTCAAACAACACGCTGCCGACTTCCGACATTTTTTATTTGTTATTGATTGTTACTAAAAAAAAACCAACAATAACAATAAACGTTTATAAACTAAAGAATCTTTATCCTAAAGATTATTTTATTAGAGGGCCAAGTTGACCCGTTCCGAGCTGGTATAGGGCCGAGTTGACTCGGTGCCAAACTTTCAGATATCCGAACTGTACTACCATCCGAACTTCTGATGGTAAGTTATTGTAAAAACCCCAAATGTTGAAAATACCAAACTCTCATCTTCACTGTTTCGTTATGGAAAGTGGATAAAAATTTACCTTGTCATCAAACGTAGATCTATTTCAAATTCATAACAACAGTACGATGTCAAGTTTAGGGTTACTGAGTTACAAATGGCGGCATCAAAGTAAGGGGGGTAACATCTTTGGTATCAGGACACATCGGACCATGGCCATTTCGGACTTTGGTGATTCTATGATGTAATACATATTCAATTTATACAAAATATATCTAAAACATTTGTTGCAGATGAATTGCCAATTTATTTGGTCTTGAAAGGTATCTATAATTCCATAGTCAATGACGACCTACTTAATACTATTTGGGATTCAAAGTAGGTGGATAATTGCATGGAACACATGTGCTACCTATCTATGTGTGATGAAATATGTTCATCTTTTCGTTAATAATTAAATAAAACAAAAATAAGCGAGGTTGCACTACCTTGTGTATGGTCCATAATGTAGCAAGATATGTGGTCCGTAACGTCCATCACAAGGTCCGTAATTTTTAGAAATGAACTACATCGGTTTAGTAATCTACACATTCTGGACAACTAAAACTACAAGAATTCGCTGTGATCTCCCATGGTTAACCCAAAAGATCCTTAGGCAAATTTACAAGCGTGATCAAATGTATGCCAAATTCAGAAAATCCAAATTATCCCCAAGTAAAAGTAAGTCCTTCAAAGCCCTTAAGTCCAGCATCCAAAAGCAACTGAGGATTTCATATTGGGCTTACTCAGAATCAGTCATATTCATGGACGATTCACAATCAGGTAAAAACAAGAAATTTTATTCATTTATAAAATATAAGAAAACAGAAAACTGTGGTGTAGCACCCCTTTAGCATGAGGGTCTGACCCTACTACCAAAGCTAACATCTTAAATAGGCAGTTTGAGTCGGTCTTCTCTAAACCGCAGTCACTCAGTATGAAGCAGCTCAGTAAAAGAGCTACCTCAAACAGCTCAGCACCCAAAATGCCCACGATCTCCATTACAGTTAAGGGTGTTGATAAACTCCTGCAGGGGCTTTCTCCTGATAAAGCCTCGGGTCCAGATGAACTCTCACCAAGAGTTCTAAAAGAACGACACCACGAGATAGCACCCATTCTTACCATCATATACAGGTCATCTTTGGAAACTGACTGTGTCCCGCCAGATTGTAGAAGTGCAGCTGTAGCACCAATAAAAAAGGCCAAGGCCAGTAATTACCGGCCAATCTCTCTGACTTGCATCGCTTCCAAACTATTGAAACACATTTTAGTCTAGAACATAATGCAACATTTGGATAATAATGACTTTATAAGCCAGTACCAGCATGACTTCAGATCTAAGCATAGCTTTAAAGCACAACTGATCAGCTTCATTCAAGAGGTCTACAACAACATTGAGAAAGTTCAACAAACAGATGTAATAGTAATGGATTTTAGTAAAGGATTTGCGAAGGTTGATCAGAACAAACTGATATTTAAACTCAATGAGCTAGGTGTACACCCTCTGGTATCACGGTGGATTATATCATTTCTAAAGGGCCGAACTCAAAGAGTAGTTGTAGACGGCAGCACTTCAGACACTCTGCCTGTCCTGTCCGGCGTTCCCCAGGGTTCCGTCCTAGGTGCCTGCCTTTTTCTAGCATATATTAATAAAGCAAAACAAGACTGTTTGCAAATGATAGCATGGTATACCTCATCAGAGGCACACATTCTACAAATCGATCTGCATGCACTTGAGCAATGGGAACGGGACTGGTCAATGAAATTCTACCCAAACTAGTGTGAGGTGTTGAGAGTTAATCGCAAACGAAATCCTGTCATGTTTCCATACACCCTGCATGGCATGGAACTAAAATCCACCGATACCGCTCAATACTTTACAGGTGATGGATACTGGGTGATAGTTCTCTGGTTGATGGCGGTCACCTTTTTTTGAAGATAAGGGATACACTAGCGTTCCTCTAGTTTGAACTGACATTTAAAAAATGTTGCTACGGCAGGTTTTATCTCAGTGGCACAATACTGGAGAACTTTGATGGGCAATTCATCAGTGCCACAAGCTTTAATTACATTCTTTAGACTGACCTTGAATTTTTCCCAGATATTAGCCTTTGAATTTGCTAAAGATATTATGTTGTTGAAGATAATCGTGGCCTGATTCTTTAGCTCATCCCAGTTAGCCTTTGAGAAAACATAGCATTTTCTAGGTTTCTGTTTGACGTACTAGTATACTGGTTTTGTCCCGGAGTCCGCAACCATGATAGCGTGATCAGATAGACCAGAAGCATTGGCGGTTGACTTTATAAGGGATGCGTTGGACGTGAAGATTAGATGTAAAACATTATTCTCACGAGTTTGCTGGTCGTGTACTTGAGTAAAATTAAAATCAGTTGATAGGTCGATCAAAGCTTGTTGAATTTCTTTATCTTGTGCATTTCTCTCGACTGATAAGGTCTCCCAGTTGATATCGGTGCAGTTGAAATCGCCTGGGTATGATATGTTTTTCTTTCCCGCGAGTGTCAAGTTCTTAGGAGTTTCTGAGTTGCTGGACGTAGTTCAATTTTCCTGTGGGGCATAAAGAATGATGATAGTAAAGGGTCTTTATTGCCTTTAAGTTTGTTGTAAAAATGTTTGCCCATTCAGTTTTACATTCAGAGACAAAATCTTTTTTTGTTCTGATATTAGGTCTTGGTGTGCTAGTATGAAAAAAAAACGCCTCCAGTATGCCTCGACTATTTCTGTAAACATTATAACAAGGAGGGAAGATTTCGCTCGATTTTATTGCGTCTGATGCTGGATCTTTACCCGATTTTATGCCTATAAGCCAAGATTCAGTCCCACAAACGATCTCTGGGCGGACGAAGTTTAGAGCTTTTTGGAATTCTGTACTTTTACTACCACGTTAACTTCTACAGTTGATATTTATGAGCCGAATGTTCCTTTTCTCTGAAATGCGATAAAGAGATGGTATATTGGTGTTGCTCGTTGATGATATTGAGCTAGTAGAAGTAGCGAGTTCTCGACTTCTAAGTCGGGCTACTTGCATTGATGGGGCTGAATAGGTGCTTTAATGATATTTAGTCGAAGGTAGAGGCAAGGTGGGATTAAGGTTCAAAATAGTTGCTTGAGTATAATTCATAGCTTCTAAATGTAAAGCTGTCAATGTTTATATTATTGCAATTGCAGCATACCATTGGATATGCAAGTGTTTTGCTAGGAGATCAAAATCAGCAGAGCAGAATTCAGTACATGATGTATGATGCTACAAAGTGCAGCCATTACAACAGATACCTTCAATATGTACCCAAGTAACGGGCTGATCTCAAAGGCCACAGTGAAAAACTTCAGCAAGTCGGGTAGGCCCCGGGTTTACTTCGATGTCATTACAGAGCAATAATATGCAAATGTGTAAACTTTTCCTTGGGAATGATGTACTCTAAGAAAGAAACTGATCCCCGAAGTGAAATTTCCTAAGTCTCAAACTTAGAGTGGCTAAATTAAAAGAATGAGGGATCTCTTTCCCTCGATGTGAGTGTTCTATATACGATGACAGTTCCCAAAAGGAACGTAAGTAGGATGATAAAGTTCGAGTTGATCTTCCCCGCCATGTTTGAGTGCGGTGGGTGGGGTAACACGATGGCTTCCAGACAGGTACCAACTGAAGGGAGACATTAACTAATGATGGAGAGCGTCATAATTTGCAATAATATGGTTCGGGTTTTATACATAAAACGTTCACGCTGTCAGAGAGACAGCTTTAAAAGAAGTTAGAATAATACATTGTTAAAAGTAAAAGATACAGGAACAGTATGTTAGACAAAATAAAAGAATTACATATTGGCCATCGCCAGCCTCTCAGTAAAGTTATTGAGGGTTAGCTTTGACAGATGTGTGGAGAGATTTGCAGAGACGAATGATACTAGGGAAATAGGAATTAGCAAAGAACTGAGTGCGTGACTGAGGGATCAAGTAATTAAGATTTCTAGCGGGGATCAAGTAGTGTTGGTCAACTGCGACAGCCTGGGCTCTGATCTTGTAAACAGGAGTAAGGAACTGTTTAACCAGCGGCATTGTAGAGTTTTCCATTCAAAGATGTTCAACATATCAGTAACACTGCTTGTGTAGATGTAATCATTCATTACATACCTAGCTGCTGACCTTGGGCACGTTCTACGTTAATGGTGAGGGACGTCTGCCAAGGGTGCCTCACAAGTGAACAATACTCAACTGGGGCGAACATAAGTGGTGAATCCGGCTGGTTTGTCCTTTATCATTTCACTGGATAAAACGAAAGGAAGAGGTTGTCTAGGAGGTTATGTTTTCAATATGTTGTGACCAGTTCGAATCATTGGTGATTGTAATACCTATAAATACTTAGCAGATGAGGCGGACTTTAATTCTTTGTTGTTTAACTGTAGAGATAAATAATTGAAATTTATTCCTACTTACTTCAAGTACTTCATATTTGTTGTTGTGAATGTAACGTTATTTGCCGCGCCGCGCTTTTCTATGTAACGTCTTTGACGTCACGTCGTATAATTATATTGTTTTGTTTGTCGTTGCTATTATATGTAGACAGTTGGTAATTTGAACCGAGAGTAAAAGGAAGAACCTAGAACACAACGCATTTGTTTATTATTCAACCCACGCTATACGATATTGGTGCCGTGACCAGCAGAAAGGATATGAATTTACAGAAGTTACAAATACAGAGAGAGGGTCACCGACGTTTCATTGAGAAATATTTGGAGAAAATCGAACAATCTAAAGAAAATGATTCACTGACAGATTTCGATTCAATCCTCAGCGCTATTGAAGCCAAAGTCGGAATTTTAGAGACATTGAATGAGAAAATATTGTCGCAAACGGAAATAGACGGATTGGAAGAGGAGATATTTCAAACTGACGAGTATACAGTGGAGTTAGATATCAAGCTGTGTCGCTTACGAGCTTTCCGAGGTCAACATGAGAAGAGAACCGAGTCTAATATTTCACAAGATGACCAACGAAATTCAAGGGACCAGCAGTACAACAACAATGGTTTGAATCCCGACGCTCCAACTTTCCTTCCCGACAGAACCGTAAGTTATCCTTCTAATACCTCAGTAAATTCGGCACAATTTTACAGACTACCTAAGATATCATTACCAAGTTTTAGCGGAGATATGTTAAGATGGCAATCTTTTTGGGATTCCTATGAGTCAACCATTCACATGAACGCTAATCTCACGGATGTACAGAAGTTCACGTACCTCAAATCTCAACTTGAAGGAAACGCTGCACGAGTAATTGAAGGTTTTGCTATGACGAACGCAAATTATACCCGAGCCATAGATCTACTGAAAGAAAGATATGGCCAGCAACATAAAATTATTCACGCATCAATGCAAGCGCTATTACAATTACCTGCCCCGTCCAACAAAGTATCCAGTTTAAGACATTTTCATGATAAGATGGAGACGTACATTCGAAGTTTAGAAGCTATGGGACAGTGCCAAGACACTTACGGAAATCTATTAGTGCCAATAATTTTAGATAAGATACCAAGTGAAATTAGAAGGCAGTTAGCACGTGAAAATGGAGATAACAATTGGTCGCTAGAAAATTTGCGTCGTGCAATCAACAGAGAGATTGGTATTCTTGAGGCCGGAAGTGTTCGTAGCGAACCGGAAGTGGACGATTTCAATGCAACAGCATCATTTCTGACAAGTGCAAAATACAGGAAAACCGTGCCAAAACATCCAAAATCCGGAACCGGAAGTGCATCACAAAAACCGGAAATCAAATGCGCATTTTGTGACAATCAACATAAATCAATTGACTGTGAAAAATACGCAGACATTGAATCAAGACTGAAAATAGTGAGAGAAAAACGCTTGTGTTTTAACTGTCTAGGCAATCATCCTGTAGTGAAGTGTAATTCTAGTAAGAGATGCCAAAAATGCAAGAGAAAACATCATACAGCGATTTGCAAATCGCGAGAAAATAACCAGACGATGTTGACAACCGTTGATTCCGCGTCACCGGAAGCAGCCGTCTTACATTCAAACACGATCCTACCAAATAAGAATGTTCTGTTAAAAACCGCCATAGCAACCGTATCGTCACGTGATGTTCAGACTGAAACAAATATTCTTTTCGACGAGGGAGCCCAGAAATCTTTCATTACAGAACAATTAGCCCAAGAACTTGAACTTACCCGAGACAGTACAGAGACAATTTACTTATCGTCGTTTGGAAGTACCAATAACAAAGTCCAACACACAGACGTAGCTACAGTAAATGTTGTTACAGACAGAGGCCAGAAGATCCCGATTAGAGTTTTAATAGTGCCTACAATTTCAACGCCGCTTAACCAGAAATTTCAAACCACAGTGTCAAACTTACCGTACTTACGTGGACTTAAACTCGCTCATCCGGTTACAGGAGATTCTGTATTTAACATTTCTATGCTGATTGGTGCTGACTATTACTGGGATATTGTAGAAGACCATATAGTACGAGGAAATGGACCTACTGCTGTAAAGTCAAAAATCGGTTATCTGTTATCCGGACCTTGCCAAGCACAGAGTTCTCGAGTATCAGATCACGTGTTCAACGTTATGGCGTCGCCTATGGCAACGGATGTTTTAGAACGGTTTTGGAGCCTTGAAAGTATTGGAGTTACACAGACCGCCGATGATATAGACAAGATACGTTATTTCAAGGACTATCAAGATTCGTCCATAGAATACGATAATGGACGCTACACCGCCAAATTACCTTGGAAATTAGACCATTCACCCCTACCCAGCAATTATGAGATAGTGAAGGCAAGAACCGAAAGTACAATTAGAAGATTGAGAAAAGAGCCCCATTTACTGAGAAAATATGATGACATTATCGCTGAACAAGAACGCCGTGGTTTTATTGAGAGAATAGATAACGATACCCCACCCACAGGACAAGTCCATTATATTCCACACCACCCAGTAAAAAAAGATTCAGCGACCACACCCATCCGGATAGTTTATGACTGCAGTTGCCGCACATCTCCCCACCTCCCAAGCTTGAATGACTGTTTAGAATCAACCCCACCCATACTGAATGATCTTACCGCCATATTAGTGAGATTCCGTCTCCATGGTTACGCCATCACTACAGACATTGAAAAAGCCTTTCTACATGTCGGTTTATATGAAGGAGACAGAGATGCTACCAGATTCTTGTGGACAATTGACATTGAAAACAAAGACAGTCCATTACGCACTTACCGCTTTAAATCCGTATTGTTTGGAGCTACCTGTTCGCCGTTCATGCTTAGCGCCACCATCCTGAAACACCTAGAACTTAACAAGCACGTACACGCAGCCGAGATCATTGAAAGAGATATATACGTTGACAATGTACTTTCAAGCTTCGAAAAAGTATCAGATCTACTTACCTACTTTACAGAGTCGCGAGAGTTGATGTCCAGCGCAGGTATGAATCTACGTTCATGGACCTCTAACAGTAAAGCCCTTAGAGACCTTGCAAAAACAGAGAATGTACGAGATAGTGATGAAGTTGTCAAGATACTTGGAATGAGATGGGATCCCCTCAGTGACGAAATGACATTTACACGAAGAAATATTCCAATACAAGACGTAGTTACGAAGAGAACCATTCTAAAGTACTCATCACAAATCTATGATCCCCTTGGTCTACTTAGTCCCGTTACCGTCAGTGCAAAAATCTTACTACAAGAACTATGGAAGTCCAACTACGACTGGGATACACCTTTGCCAGATGATATATGCGAAACTTGGAACCAGTTAGCAGAATCCCTCAACAAAGCTACTGACGTGAAATTTTCCAGACAATTCCTACCCGCAGCAAGCATAAACAGTGAAACAAGACTTCACGTGTTTGTAGATGCAAGCGTCAAATCGTACGGAGCAGCAGCTTACATTTGCGATCTTTCACACGCTAGACTGGTTATGGCGAAGAACAGAGTGGCACCGGTAAAGACATTAACCCTACCTCGGCTTGAACTAATGGCAGCATTAATTGGCGCAAGACTTGCATCCCATCTTCAAGAGAGCTTGCCCATACAGAACGTAACATTTTGGTCAGATAGCCAAATCGTACTCCACTGGCTGACTACATCAAAATCCTTAAAACGCTTTGTCCGAAATCGAGTAGACGAAATACATCAGCTGACAGATCAATCACCATGGAGATATTGCCCCACAAATGACAATCCAGCAGACTTACTGACACGTGGTATATCAGCCGATACTTACCTTGACAACGAACTATGGAACGCCGGTCCAACATGGTTATCTAACAAAGAAATATGGCCTACCTGGAAATACGACCAGTCAGTCTTGCAGACGCCCGCTGATGAAGATACGAGTTCGAAGCAGACGACAAATGTAGTAACGTTGAAGTGTACGGAGATCACGGGCGTTCATAGACTTATTAACCTAGATAGATACAGTACATACCTGAAACTACGTCATGTAACCGCCTATGTACTAAGATTCATCAACAACTGCAGACGACCAAAAGAAGACAGATTAACGAACAGCTTATCAGCAACCGAACTCAACGAAGCAGAAGTTACATGGCTTAAATCGTGTCAAATAACAAACTTTCAAGAAGAAATAGAAAATTTTACATCGAACAGTACCCGTTTACCGTTGGTTCGACAACTTAGACTGTTTCTAGACCCACAGGGACTATTACGTTGCGGTGGAAGAATTCACAACGCCCCCGTACAGTATGACACTAAATTCCCTTACCTTCTACCAAAGAAGCACAGACTTACCGAATTGATTGTGTTAGATGTCCACAAAAGTCAACTACACTCCGGAGTAAATAGTACCATTACGCAGATCAGACAAAGGTACTGGATACCGTCCATCCGCCAATGTGTTAGATCGGTTTTAAAGACGTGCGTGAATTGTACCAGAGTAACCGGCAAACCATACCTAGCACCAGACCCACCACCCCTTCCTAAAGTCAGAGTGAATGAGTCTCCGCCCTTCAGCGTCACAGGTGTAGATTTTACGGGTGCACTATTTGTTAAGAACGCTACCGGAAGTGAAAGAAAATGCTACATCTGCCTATTCACATGCGCTACAACAAGAGCCGTTCATTTAGAAGTAGTTCCAGACTTATCTACAGACTCATTTCTTCAAGCGTTCCGGAGATTTGCTAGCCGGAAGTCGTTACCGATGGCGATGATATCAGACAACGCAACGACGTATATTGCTGCTACTAATCACCTGAAGAAACTCTTCAACTCAGAAGTCGTGCGAGAAGAGCTTAGCAGAAAGGGTACAGAATGGCGTTTTATCCCCAAACGAGCACCATGGTACGGAGGGTTTTGGGAACGTTTGATTGGGCTGACTAAGACGTCATTAAAGAAGATCCTCGGGAGACGCTATGTATCCATGGAAACATTACAGACTATAGTGACAGAGATTGAAGCAGTGATAAATGATCGACCGCTAACTCATGTATCATCGAACATTGACGATTTGGAACCGTTAACACCGTCACATTTACTTTACGGTCGTAAGGTGACGTCACTTCCGCATCATGAACATTTATCAGACGACGATTTAGCGCTAATTCAAAGTGACCAGACGACACTCACCAACCGAGCTAAGAAACAGTCTGAAATCATTGAGCAGTTCCGAAGACGCTGGAAGTTCGAGTACTTAACCGCTTTGAGAGAATACCACACAATTACGGGTTCAGACGAAAAACGTATCAAAGTCGGAGATGTCGTGCAGGTATACGATGAGGGACCACGGATCCGCTGGAAACTTGCTGTAATCCTAGAGCTGATGACCGGAAATGATGGTTGTGTCCGTGCCGCGAAGATAAAAACGATAAACGGAATTACAAACAGACCGATAGTGAAACTCTATCCTTTAGAGACTGTTAGTGAAGTTAATGATTAATGCCTTAAACGAGAAACTGTTGGTGTATAGTAAACAGAGACTATTTAATAGCAATAAAGATTTATTTACCTTACTATGTGCGCGAAGTTTACGTTGAAATATGTTTGAAGCACCAGAGACAATAATTCGGAAATTATGAGATTCAATATTCATTTTATTGAAACGATAAATTACATTTAACATGTGTTAATTTAAGTATTTGCAAATTTACGTTTCTCATAATTAGATTGCTTATTCTTAAAGTAAGAATTTCATGATTAAGTATTTCATTCACTTTTAAAAGTACACGCTTTCAATTTTCAATTATGAGTCACTTTTCGCGGCCCCCAGAATGTTGTGAATGTAACGTTATTTGCCGCGCCGCGCTTTTCTATGTAACGTCTTTGACGTCACGTCGTATAATTATATTGTTTTGTTTGTCGTTGCTATTATATGTAGACAGTTGGTAATTTGAACCGAGAGTAAAAGGAAGAACCTAGAACACAACGCATTTGTTTATTATTCAAACCACGCTATACGATATTTGTCCAGGCTAAACTCCATTTGCCAGACTCTTTCCCAGGTTCCTAGCTTAGGCAGGTCTTGTTGTAGAGATAGGTTATCATTGTTTGTCTCAACGGTGTCATCTGCAAACATTCTGGTTTACCCCCCCGCCAAAGGCAGAGGGGATATAAGAAATGGTCTCCGTCCGTGCGTCCGTCCCAATTTTGTCCGGAGTATAACTCCAAAAGTACTTTAGCAATTTACTTCAAACTTGATACACTGACATAGCACATTAGTAGGAAATGCAATGTATAAGAACAATAACTCTACCTTGCCTACTTTTAGAGTTATTCCCCTTAATCATATATAATTGAAAAACTTTGTCCGAAGCATAACTGCAAAAGTACTTGAGCGATTTTCTTCAGACTTCATACACTGTCAGGGCACATTGGTAGAAAGTGCAGTGTGCAAGAACAATAACTCTATCTTTACTGCTTTTAGAATTATTCTCCTTTATCAGATTTACTTAAAAAGTTTAGTCCAGAGCGTATCTCCAAAAGGAGGGATTTACTTCAAACTTAATACACTGACAGAGCACAATGGTAGGAAGTGCAGTGCGCAAGTACAATAACTCTACCTTTACTACTTTTAGAGTTATTTTCCTTTATCAGATTTACTTGAAAACAATTCCAGAGCATAACTCCAAAAGTACTGGAGTGATTTTCTTTAAACTTAAGACCATTAAATTTACTTGAAAAACTTTGTCCGAAGTATAACTCCAAAAGTACTACAGTGTTTTACTTCAAACTTAATTCACTGACAGAGCAGATTGGCAGAAAGTGCAATATGTAAGAATAATAACGTTACCTTGCCGACTTTTAGAGTTATTCCCCTTTATCAGATTTTCTTGAAAAACTTTGTCTGAGGCATAACTGCAAAAGTACTTGAGCAATTTTCTTCAAACATAATACACTGACAGAGCACATTGGCAGAAAGTGCACTATGTAAGAACAATAACTCTACCTTTACTACTTTTAGAGTTAATCTCCCTTTATCAGATTTACTTAAAAAAAATTGTCCAGAGCATAACTCCAAAAGTACTTGAGGGATTTACTTCAAACTTAATACACTGACAAATCACATTGGTAAGAAGTACAGTGCATAGGAACACTAACTCTACCTAGCCTACTTTTATAGTTATTAACCTTTATCCGATTTACTTGAACAAAAGAATTCTAGAGCATAACTCCAAAAGTACTTGAGGGATTTTCTTCAAACTTAATACACTTGGTAGGAAGTGCAGTGTCAAGAACAATAACGCTACCTTGCCAATTTTTTGAGGGATTTTCTTCAAACTGCATATGCGCATTATTACATTTAGTTTTTGAAAGTACAACCTTCACGTAACTTCTGCCCGGCGGGGGAATGAACCTACTCTCCTGCACATCGCTCGAATGTTTCACTTAGTAACGGTATTTTATCCACATAGCTGCTGAGGGAGCGTAGGATTAACTATGTGTAACATGGCTCTTGTTTTGCATTTGACTGAGTCTTGCAAGTCATTAATGTAAAGCAAGAAGAGACAAAGTCCATGGAAAGACACCTATGGGCTCCAGAAAAGACTGGAAGTTCATTAGACAGGTGACGTCCGTTTGCGATCTTCAGAGAGGCAACCTCAAACGGTCGACTTTATCAAATGCCTTTGAAAAGTCTATAACTATGGCGTCAGTTTGGTGACCTAGTTTATCTCGCCGCCATAGGCGGAGAGGATATTAGAAATGGTCTCCGTCCGTGCGTCCGTCCATCCGTCCCATTATTGTCCCGAGCATAACTCCAAAGGTACTTAGGCAATTTTCTTTAAGCTTCATACACTGAAAGGGCACATTGGGAGGAAGTGCAGTGTGCAAGACAAATAACTCTACCTTGCCTACTTTTAGAGTTATTCCCTTAATCAGGATTACTTGAAAAACTTTGTCCGAAGCATAACTCCAAAAGTACTTCATCAATTTTCTTCAGACTTCATGCACTGACAGAGCACATTGGTAGAAAGTGCAGTATGCAAGAACAATTACTCTGTCTTGCTTACTTTAAGAGTTATTCCCCTTTATCAGATTTACTTAAAACTTTTGTCCAGAGCATAACTCCAAAAGTACTTGAGAGATTTACTTCAAACTTAATACACTGACATAGCACATTAATAGGAAGTGCGGTGTGCAAGAAAAAAACTCTACCTTGCTGACTTTTAGAGTTATTCCCCTTTATCAGATTTACTTTAAAAACTTTGTCCGAAGCATAACTCAAAAAGTACTTGAAGAATTTACTTCAATCTTAATACACTGACAGAGCACATTAGTGGGAAGTGGAGTTTGTAAGAACGATAACTCTACCTT
Source organism: Cyclina sinensis (assembly GCA_012932295.1). Lineage (NCBI taxonomy): Eukaryota > Metazoa > Mollusca > Bivalvia > Venerida > Veneridae > Cyclina > Cyclina sinensis. Next base: position 31,653,142 of record JAAONU010000019.1, on the reverse strand, counting down.
GCCTACTTTAATAGTTATTCCTCTTTATCAGATTTACTTGAAAAACTTTGTCCGAAGCATAACTCAAAAAGTTTTGAGGTATTTACTTCAAACTTAATACACTGACAGAGCACATTGGTAGAAAGTGCAGTGTCAAGAACAATAACTCTACCTTGCCTGTTTTTGAGGGATTTTTTTTCAAACTGCATACGTGCATTATTACATTTAGTTATTGAAAGTACAGCCTTCAGGTAACTTCTTCCCGGCGGGAGTATTAACCATGTAACATTACACTTGTTCTAGATTGGTATAAAGTTCCTGAGTAAAATTAATAAGCTGGGTTTTGCACAAGAAACTATGACCCGACCTAAAGTCCTGCTGGAATGGGCTGAGGATGTTGTTTTTGTCAAAGAAAGACATAAGATTAGAAACTACAATGTGCTCAAGTAGTTTGGATGCAATACAAGTCAGAGAAATGGGTTGATAGTTGCTGGGTTTGAACTTGAAACCTTTCCTGAACTCTGTAGCTTTTTCCGGTCTTTAGGGACTAGCTGCCCGGCGTCTGAAATACGGAGCTGTATATAGAGGTCGAGGGGACGTACGTAGTGCATCGACAACCAAGACGAGGAGACTATCCGCTTGAAACCGATTTATGTGCTAGCAGCGCCAGACCACTAAAAGATACAAGCTCTGCGACTAATAAAAACCCTGGAGGCGGTTGGACGGGAAGATGGTAGAAGCCCACGCGCCGAAGCTGAAAGACTGCACAAAATTCCTCAAGATTTCGGAAGACATCTGCAGACGGTAAAAAGAAGATGCGCAGGACAGCCATCGCCGGCCTCCAGGTCTAGATAACCACGACGACGTTCTCGGAGGAGCTCTATGCAGAGCCATCGAGCCCAATCAGAAGAGGTTCTTTTTTCCAAGTGCATTTTCCATATGTCAGCCTCTCCCTCAGTGAAAGGCAACACACAGGCATTCGGGGTTGTAAAAACACAGGATAGAACGTAGAGGTTTCCATGTTTGCACGAACCACAGATTGACGTAGCTTCCTGAGAAAGAATTACCCCACTTTCGTTATGTCGGATGCAGCGGGCAATAGGGTGAAAATCCTCCAAACAACATCGATCTTTTTGCATTCTTCTATACATTCTTAAAGCTCGATCTTGGGCACCTGGCCTTCATTGCGAAGTAGTCGCATGAAATGCTATACACAATCTACCAATATATTTTATTCAGAAATTTCGGATGTTTTCTGTTTGTGTAGCTACTCCATGTAGAGAGGTCCTTTTTCCCGGTGGTCGAGAAAGAGGGTTTTGCGGGGTGTAAAAAATATACGTTTTGTTCTTCTGTAGAAGGGTCAGGAGCCCTCTGCAAGGGATTTCCATTCCTCGAAGATGGTTACAGGACCTCCCCGAACCGGTTTTTACAGATTCCTTCCGACAGAGACCATTCATTCTGGAGCGATGTCGCTGCCCATGAGTTCTGGCTTCCCGTTTGAGTGACTCGAATACGCATGTATCCACTCTGTTTCTTCGCCTCTGGGACGGAGATGGAGCCCACCCGAATCTCGACGTATACTTCGAATCATACAAATATCTTCTTCAATCTAAAGACATGTTCTCTTTTTTCCTTTTCTTTTTAGTATATATGTCTGACAGAATGTGAAGGTAGAAACCCCCAAGCAATTGGAACTAAAATATCACCAGCTTAAAAGCGACTGACTCACAGAATTTAAATAGCTGATTTTTTCTCTTTAAAATTTAAGAGTTTATATTCTATGGAGAAAAAAACCCATAATAATATGCTTCTATACACCATGAAAACTGAAAAAAAGTAAAGTTTTGGTTTTACTAGGATTCGAACCCTTTCGGTCAGTAAAACATAGAAAGACGATCTACACCACCACGGGGACATGATATCAAGGTTAGTCAAAATAAAATTTATGTCTAAAGTATCTACCCCGTGACAAAGGGGGTAAATTTTTTACCGATAAAAGTGTGCAAAACTTTATATTGTAATGTTTTTCTGTAACAAAAAAAAAAAAAGAGAAAAAATGAAAAAGAGTCAATAACTTAGTTTAGATATGTTCCTCACAATAACAGCTGGAATTTCTAGATGTGTAAATATTTTCATTTTTTCATCGTCGGCCCTTTAAATTATGCTGACGATCTACATTCATATTTGAAAAGGTTCTTTCGGATTTAAGAAAGTATTAAATGACCAATGATTGTTACTGCCTGTTACATCAAATAATGTCAGCGTTTTTGGAATCATCTCGACTCTTTTGCGTCTGTGTTTATACTTTGATTTGTAGAAAAGCTATAATCAAAAATAATTTTAGTGACCCCCCCCCCCCCCCCACACACACACAGAGAAAGTTTTTTTTAAAATTTTATTTCTGAACTACGTTAAAAAGGATATCTTTAATTCTGTATTTTTTCTTTTTTTAAATTATTATTATTATTTAATGGTAATAATTTATGAACAAAAGTTAAAGAACAATCGTCGATGACAAAAAAGAAAGTTCACAAGTATTTGTTTTTAGGAGTTTATATTATCTTAAGTCGCTTTCCCAAGCTTTCTGCAAACACTCGTTTCCTTATTTGGACTTTACGTGTAATGCAGGTATAAGATAGAAATAGTATCTTCTGAAGCCTGAATACAAAGACCTTAAACTCGGCATCATTCATGTATGTCAAAATTTTGAAAGATTCATACCCAGTTTCCACATGAAAATAACAAAGTTCAAATGAAGCTTTTCATATAATTAACAAACAACTTCGTAAACAACTGACGTGTGTGGATTTTAATTTTGTATTCTGCAGGTTAAACGAATTACGGAGGTTTCGTCACACTACCGGTTCGTCACACTTATTTTATATAGTAACAGAAAAGAGGTTTCGTCACAATGATATTATAGAGTAATTCACACCTATTGTATATTGAATGCAATCATAAAATATTTATTATTAAAGTAGTAAGCTATTAATGCACGGGTGTTATTGAATTATGATGAATCAAACTGCGGCAAATTTAACATAATTAGTGTTGATTAAAGTTAAAATTATGCTGGAAACAGTAACAAAAATATATACTGAATATTTTTTAATTTACTAGAAACTGGGGTTTAAAATGATGCTGGAAACAGTACCAAAAAGATATTGAATATTTTTTTTTAATTTAATAGAAAACTGCTAAAAGATTGCCTTTTTAAGAAATATCATCCAGAAATAACAACTTTAGTATTTAAATTCTAAGCATTTTCGAAAACATCTTTTATTTTGATGCATAAAAGATCATTAAAGAGCAAAACATGACTAAAATTTGTGCAATTATTGCAAATTAAAATTATATTATTAAAGTTTCTAAAAACTAGATGAATTAAGACATCCAGATCATATAAAATAATTGCTTATTATTAACACCTTGTTGCCGTCGGCAGTTTTCTATTACCGTATCTACTATATAAATTAATTGTGACGAAACCTCAACCTGTTTTGTACAGAAAAATAAGTGTGACGAACCGGTAGAGTGACGAAACCTCCAGCACCCGGTTAAACCCAAGTGACTCCACATAATAATTATCGTTCGCTTTGCATATCCGTTTCGTTTATTGCCCGAAAAAAAAAGATTTGTGGTTTGAAAATTTCATTTTTTTCTGCTTCTGCTCTGAGATAGAAAAAAAAATAGGAAAAAAATTCCGTCAAAATATTTTTTATTTTTTTTTTTCGTCTTAACTCTTCATCGTAATTTTTGATATGTACACAGCCATTAGGTCGAGGCGAAGAACTATTTCTTGGCAATGATTGTTGACACAGCGTAAGTTTTGCTTTCAGTTTCGTATATTTTCTAAATACCTGACTAAATGAAATGTAGAAATAAATAAACTAACTGATAAAGCAAGTTTCTAATATGGCATCAGAACTTTATTGAAGAAAACTCATTTTCTGAGAAGCGTGTTTAGACAAAAAAATTTGGGTCGCCATCGCGCGTGACATTTTTTTTCTAGGACTTGACCCAGTTTGCAGCACAGGTGAGATTATTTGTTTTATAAACCTGCTTTTTTTCATGAAAATAGAGATTAAAGAAAATTTTTCTGAGAAAGTTATATGTCAGTTAATTTTAAGGTACAGTTAAAACAGTCTAGAGTAGTTTAAGAAATTATTGCTGCGACCTAGGTAGCAACCACCATTTGTGACATGTGCTAAACTATGCAGTTTCTGAAAGAACTTAAAATAAAAAGTGTGAAAATGTATGGTGTGGCTATGGAGGCTTATTCTGACACTTGGGTGATCTGAAATAGCAGAAACTCGGTCAAAGATAAGGCTATTATTACTTCAAAGGAAATTCTGACCTCATGCACTGTTCTAGCAAATCAAGACACATGAAACTGATTCTGATTCCTTTCTAGCAATACCTGCAGGTTTTCAGCAGTTATTTTTCTTCCTTGTTATGGAAATAGGGTTGTGGTCCTGAACTTAAAAAGTGCAGTTTAAGAAGTCAGCATGAGCAGATCATACATTTTTTACCTAAAATGAATTCCCTTACACTATGACAGATAATCAATGACACTATTCAGAAAAAAAATCTATTAATCAGTGCAGTAATGCAATTAAAAATGCAAGATATACACAGATGATGAGGTTTAAAAAAATCCCTATATTTGGCATCAAATTCAGCTGTCTCGATTTTCATCTAAAATTCCTGATATTCTTATTAACTATAAAAACTTGCCCCATCATAAGGAGAATGAATATGCAGTAACACTCAAATAAAGGTGGCATAGTTTTTGCTTAATGGTAGACCTGGGGTCAAAATTTTTATAAGCTCTCTGCTGTAAATGATAAACAAAAGTGATTTGGGTGACCTTGGGCAATTATTGGATTAATTGTTCAAGAGGAGGCACCGTGGCCCAGGGGTAGAGTGCAGGGCTCAGGATCCAGAGGTTGCTGGTTCGAATCCTGTCAGACGCCAGATTCTCTCACGATCTTCACGTTCCTCACCGCTGCGCGAATACTGGTATGGAACCCAGGAGGCAGTCATCGAACGTGGTGAATCTAAGTTGTAAGAACTTGTATCGCAGTCGATGTAAAATAAATGAGTCTAAACTAAACTAATTGTTCAAGACACAGTAGACTGCTTGTATACATGATTTGATGAGCGTGTATCACAATGAAAAAGAGATATAATAAGGTGTGATCACTGGAGAGATGGAGTGGATTAATAGGAAGATGAAGATACATATCAAAGATATTCAGGATGCTTAATATTCTGGTCAATAATTCAGCACCTTTAACAGTTTGATTTTACCTCCGATTCCTTATAAATATTGATAAAGGAAGTGTTCATTTTTATCATCAGTTAGCAAGAACTAGTATTAAAGCTTTTGTTTTATTGATGTTACCTTTAGAATGTTACAGCTGAAGGGTGTTTTTTATCTAACCTACTTAATATGCAACAAAATTTGCTTTTTTTCAATTGTCACATATTTTCATGACCCTGGTTTTTTAAAAAAAGATGTATTTACAACTGGAGATGAATAAAATTATGCACAAAAGACCATCCAGAAGCCAAAAAAAACAATATCTTATTCATTTTAGGAGAACTTAAGGCATTATGCTCAGATTCCCTGATAATGGCCAGGGAAATTTGACATGTGTAATTGTATATACCTGCCTGTTACAATGAGTAATTTTGTCATAATATGTATGTACATTATTTGCATGATATATTGCATGAAAAATCACTTTTTGCTCAAGGTGAGCTTTTGTGATCGGTTTTAGTGCGTCATCCGTCGGTCGTCAACTTTTCATTCAAACCTCCTCTGAAACCACCGGGCCAAATTTAATGAAACTTGCCTGGTTGTTCCTTGCATGAAGCTCTAGCAAAATTTGTTCAGATGGTTCTGGTCCATTGCATTTCTGGGTCACTGGAGCTAAAAATATATTTAAAAGTTGGATCTTTTAAATCTTCTTGTCCGAAACCTCGAGGCCTGGCGCTTAAGTTTGTTCAGATTATGACCCTATGGTCAAAACTGGGGTGGAGTCAGGTGATTTTACATAAATTTATATATGGTAAACTTAAATGTTCTTATCAGAAACCACAAGGCATAGAGTTAAGATATTTGGTGTGCAGCATTGTCTGGTGGACCTCTACCAAGTTTGTTCAAATCATGGTCCCTGGGTAAAAAAAGGCCCTGCCCCAGGGACCACATGTTTTACTTAGAGCTGTTAAGGAAAAACTGTAAAAATCTTTTTGTCAGAAACTACAAAGCCTAGAGTTGAGATATTTGGTGTGTAGTATTGTCTAGTGGACCTCTACTACATTTGTTCAAATCATAACTTCTGGGTCAAAATAGGCTCCACCCCAAGGGTCACTTATTTACATATACTTAAATATCTTCACATCAGAAACCAAAAGGCAAAGAGCTTAGATATTTTGTACGTAGCATTGTCAAGAGGACCTCTACCAATGTGTTTAGAGCATGGCCCAGGGTTACAAATGGCCCTGCCCCAGTGGTCACATGTTTTACATAGAGTTATATAGGAAAAAACTTTAAAAATCTTCTTTTCAGAAACTACAAGGTCAAGTGTTAAGATATTTGGTGTGCAGCATTGTGTATTGGACCTCAGCCTATTTGTTCAAATCATGGCCCCTGGATCAAGAAAAGCCCCACCCCAGGGGTCACATGTTTTACGTACAGTAGTTATATAGGAAAAACTTCAAAAATCTTCTTGTCAGAGACCACAAGGCCTAGAGTTTAGATATTTGGTGTGCAGCATTGTCTAATGGCCCTTTACCAAGTTGGGTCAAAAATGGCCCTCCCCAGGGTGTCACTTGTTTTACGAATAGTTATAAAGGAAAAAGTTTTTAAAATCCCCTTGTCAGAAACCAAAAGGCGTGCAGTAAAGATATTTGGTATAGGGGTCCCACGTTTTACCGGAATCGACCATTTTTACCGGAATCGACCTATATTTCATACATAAGCCAATTTTTTTTCAAGGTAAACAACCTTGTTTATTAATATATTATATAATTAACATACTTACAAAAGGAATTTGAAGTATCTTCGAGTGAAAAGATTTTACATGAGAAAGAAAATCGACGAGTTGGGGAAAATTTGCGCATACGTATAAACACCGGAATCGGCCTGTAATTCATACATGAATTGTATTTAAGCCGTACAAAGTTATTTTTCGTTTCTTTACATCAGATATAGAATATTTACCAAAGGAATTTGAAGTTCGAGTGGAAAGATTATATTTTTGTCCGTCGTCCGTCAACAATTTCATTCAAACGGCATCTCCTCTGAAACCTCTGGGCCAAATTTGATGAAATTTGTCTGGGATGTTCCTTGCATGAAGCTCTACCAAAGAATTCAATTCCATCAAGAACTCTGGTTGCTATGGCAATGCAAATTTGGCCCCACCCACGGGGGTCAATGGAGGCCCGCATGGAAGATTGGGAAACCAAATGGGTAGCCTCGTTAAATAAAGACTTTACTTACTTACTTACATAGCAGGGCTCTCGCTAGACTCAGAATTTTGGGAGAAGTCACTTCGCCCTGGGTTGAAGGTTAGGGAGAAGTGGACAGACTTCAGAGTGAAGTGGTTATTGTTTCGTTACTCTTTGTTTCGGACAACGTATGCTTATGTAATAATAAATTTCCCTTTAATAATTGATCCCTTTTATCAACCAGTTTTCAGAAACATAATGAAACAAATATTAACTATTGATACGCAGACCTTTTGGAAAACAATGATCGACGATTAAAATGTACAGTACTGTAACACTTCCGATGATCAACCTTTCATTGCTGACTTGTTTTTCACAGAAAACCTGATAGATTGCACCTTTTTTGTCTCGTGAAACATACCTACACAATATAATCGCCGTCATTGCTCAGAGGGTACCTGATCTTAATCAAGCCCATAATTGCCGAAACATCGCAATCAAATAGTGATCAATTAGTGGTAATTTATAAACACTGAAATAAGCAATAAAAATATCTGACAGGAAACTCATTATTATTCATTACTCAATAGTGCTTTTTTAAAAACTAAATGCTGATTGGTTTATTTCGTCTAAGTGTCAGTATCGAATGTTCTGGTTGAAAAGATATAAATAACATGGGCGGAGTCTTCGCTCTGTAAGTCAGACATGGCTATAAGGCAAGAAATAGCAAGAGGCAGAGTTTTACGGGGATTCCCTAATGAGTGGCTGGCAAGCGATTGTTTGTGTATTGTAAAAAAAACTGTGTATCTTAAAAAAACTGCCACATTTTATGACACCATTGACTCTTATTCATGTTTGCCAAGGGCAACTAAATTTTGATAAGGCGACTTGATTTTCGCTTTGATCTTCAGGTAAGGTGAAATTTGAGACAGCGAGGCGACGGCTTCGCCCGAATCGCCCCCTCGCGAGAGCCCTGCATACGCTTATATATAGTGAAACTTTAAAAATAAAGCCGAAAATGTGAGTTCTTCGTGGCGGGTACTGTAGGGCCATCATGGCCCTCTTGTTTGTTTTTGGGGTCTGTAGGTCAAAGGTCTAGTTCAGTTAAACTATTTCTGCTAAAAAATTTGAGTACCTTTACATCCAGAGTCTTCAAACTTATTGCAAACTTATTCAAACTTTCGAACAACAAACACCCATAACAACCACTTACACTTGTAACTTAGCAATGAGACTCAGGTGAGTGATTTAGGGCCATCATGGCCCTCTTGTGTCTTTTATTGCTGTTTTTATGCTCCACAAGGGAGGTATATAAGTTTTGAACTGTCCGTCAGTCTTACCGAAAACTTTAACATTGGCATAACTTCCTTATTAGTAAGTGAATTTATCCATACTTGGACACAGTATCCCTTTGGACAACAACTTCCAAAGGACCTACATTAATTTGACCTTGACCCCTGAATGACCTTCACCTTGAAGATCCAATTGTCCAAAAACTTAAACAGTGACCATAAGTGAATTTTCATACTTGGGGATAACACTCCTTTGGACAACACCTTCCCACTGACCTACAGTACACGCAGCGCGGACTTTGAAGTTGTTAACATTGTCGCGGGGGCGGGTATCGTCTCCGGGTGGCCAGTCGTGGTGGACTGAACACTTGAAATTTCGGGTGTCCGCTTAAATGACCACCTCGACAACCACCGAGGGGTATGATCACCGCGTGTCGCGGTGACAAAACGCCACGCGTCCCCGCGATGTTCTGACTTGGAGATTACTGCATTTAAACATACTCAGACAGTACATGTTCGTGGTTTTTTTTACTCATTCTTATTTTACTTACATGTATTTTGTGGCTAACTTCAGTTGGTCAAATTAAAACCAAATTTCAAGTACATATGCGGTGTAGGTTTATTGTGTACTTTCGTTTTTGGAATTTTTGAAAAACACTTGTTCCTATAAAGCAATAATTTTTGCCAAGCGCCTAGACAATACAGATGTTGAAAGAAGTGAAACACGTGTTGACCTAAAAACACAGACAAATCATTTTCTGAAAATATGATCAGCTGTTTCCAGAAGCAACTGCTTTGAATGGTCATTCTTTGCGTAAACAAAAAGGAGCGTTCGTACATAATTAGAGTGGATTTGTTCTAATTTTGACAGTTTAAATTAGATCTATTAACTTTTCGCAGTTTGATGATCGTTAGTAATTTATTTGCGAGTTGATTAACGCAAGCGCGGCACCGATTGAAGACTTGAAAATATATTAATTGCAGCAATTAAAGTTAACAAGATGACATGTAGGTGTGTAAATCTATTCATAATCGGCTGTGTTACCCTCAGTCATACACCAAACATCGAACGTCAACAAATAAAAGTTTAACCGGAAGGGGTATTAAAAAAAAAAAAGAAACAACTTCAACAGGTAATAATTACGTGTTTTTTGTAACTCATCTGAAAAAAAATAGGGGAAAGTAAAATTGTGTTGCGATTTCGTTTTTTCGGACACCGCAACATAGCGCAGTACTGAACACCGCGGACGGCCGCGCTGACCATCGGTTTTATACGAATGAACACTCGACGCGGTGGTCATTTTGGTTTTCAACGCGGACAGTAAAATCGCGGGGACGGGTGTTCGTTGTCAAAGTCTGCGCTGCGAGTACTGTATATTTATTTGACCTTGACCCCTGAATTATCTTCATCTTGAAGGTCCAGTTGTCCAAAAAATTGGCCATAACTTCCTTTTTAGGAAGTGGATATACTTCATACTTAAACACAAACCCCCTTTGAAAAGGAGACTAAGAAAGTTTCAGTTTGTTAACAAAAGTTGCTCATCTTTACTGTTTCATGAAATGTCTTGCATGATGCCGGTCAAAGTATGGTTGCTGTATTATAATACAAACTCATGAAAAATCATCTGTTTGAACTAATACTTTTTTAACTGTCAGCAGTATTTGATTCACAGACTTTTAAGTCAAAACATTTGCTTCATATATTTATGCTTCTTTAAGTAAATGGATGATTTAGCAGGCACAAAGTAGTGAATTTCTTTTGTATGGTTACCTGACATTTAAAATTTGCTCACTTTATAGTAATGATTTAACAACTTTGAGTAAAATTACATGTTGTCTCTTTCAGAATGATCTCCTGACAAGGTTATAGTATAAGGATTAAAGAATGGGGACCATAACAGAAGAGCCAAAACATGGCCTGATATACTTACAGTGTGATGTCTCTGGAGAGTTAGAGAAAGTGCTGGCCACTTCTCAACACAGCTCTGTTGACACCTTTTTGGAACACCTGTTAGAGCTATATACCAAAGCATCTAAAACAACACAGTGTGTGAAAGTTCGTCCCGATGTTGCTCAACGTTTTACAGCTTTACAATGTGACACTCGATTTCAGACAAGTGATGATTTGATGAAGCACCTCATAAACTTACATGTTGAGTAAGTTCAATTTTCATTCATTTTACAGGGGTTCCACTAGACTCTGAAACTCTAGGGTCAATGACCCTTGACCACAAATTTTGGAGGGTCATTTTCAAAACTTCAGGAATCAATGCTAACATACAAAAATCAGCTCCTGATAAAAAACCACAATGTAGCATGTTGCTCATAAGAACAGGCTTTTACTTTAACAAGTTTATTTACTGTTACAATAGTACCAATGCAGTAAGAAAATTGCTTAAAATAGCAAATACAAAGATACATATGAACAAACAAGCACTCCGTCTCTTATTGATGATGAAGTCAGTCTTTTCTTCTGTGGCCAAATTCAGTTTGTAAAATTAGAACCAAATTTCAAATAGATTTGCTGTGTAGTTTATTGTCTACTTTTGTTTTTGAAATTTTATAAACGCTTGTTATTATATAGCAAAATCGATCAATATTTTTGCCAAGCTCCTAGACGATACAGATGTAGCAGCAGGGTTTTATGTTTTCTCTAAATAGGAAAGCATTTATAACATTCTCAATCGATACCAGTCAATTTATTTTTATGCCACCGAAGGGCGAGCATATAGTTGCCGCTTTGTCCATCCCGTACGTTCGTTCGTCCGTCATAATTTTGTCCAGAGCATAACACAAAAACTATGAGAGATATCAAGACCAAACTTCATGGGTAGTTAGATCTCATTAAGGAGCAGTGCAATGCCCAAGAACCATAACTCTTGCTTTATTAATTTTTGAGTTATTGCCCTTTGAAATTTCTTATGCTTATTTTTTGTCAGGGGCATATCTCACAAAGTATTTATAAGAGATATTTACATGAAACTTTATTGGTAGATAGATCTCTATGAGGAGAAGTGCAGCGTGCAAAAATCATAACTCTATTTTGCATAATTTAGGAGTTATTGCCCTTTGTTATTTTTCATACTTTAAAAAGAATACATATTAAACAATAGCCCTTTTGGAATTGGCATTTATTTGGGGAGCATCCATCGGTTCTACCGATTTCTTGTCTGAAAATATGGTCAGCTGTTTCAAGAAGCAATTGCTTTGAATTGTCATTCTTTGCATTAACAAATAGGAGCATTCATAAAAAAATGCATCAGAATGAGAGTTTTATACATTTATTTGATATTTTTAAAGTGTTTAATTCGCCGAAATGCATGTAATCAGGAACTGTGAGAGCCTCGATATCAATAATTACTTGTGAAAAAGTTCATGGAACCATTTAGCGGATGTCCGCCACAATATTTTGTGACAAAGTCCGCGGCGGGGAACCTTGAAATGCGGAGGATTTGGTCGCATTTTACGGAATAGGTAGTCTGCGATGACCACGAGGAAAACGAGAGTTCCTCCTGGCATGTACTGTACATACTCAATTTTTCAATTTTCAACTTGTGTCGCTTGTACCTGCTAAAGCGCTGCACCTACAGTCAAGAAACTTTACAGGAATGTTGATCAGCATGTAAAGTTGTGCACCTGGGGTTTCCCGTATAGATTTATTCAGAATTGTTAGAGTTACAGCCCCTTACATACTCAAAATTTGACACTGTAACTGCTAAAGCGCTGGAGCTAGAGTCACCTAGTTCTGTGAAGGTTTGACATACTTTGTCCGACTGAAGCAAATGTCTATGAGAATCAAGTACAGTACCGTCAGTGTGTTGAGTGGAGCTTGACATGTTTGCCTATGTCACAGAAAGACAACTGCCATGGTTTGTTGTTCTACACACGAGATAATTTGCAAGTGACAACTTCCAGTGTTTCACATCAACCTCCTATGGAACAAGTGTCAGTTACCATCTCATCAGAGCTCTGTCCAAGGTCTTTCTGTCTTCTCTATAGATCTCCATCCTCGAACATAACAGACTTTATTAATGATCTAACACATATTGCAGAACAAACTTCTCCAGATGTACTTCTTGGAGATTTCAACGTAGCTTTTAATTCTACAAATTATACAAGACTGACTATTCCCAGTGTGTGCAGCTCCCAACTCACAGAGGTGGTTTTACTCTTGACCTTGTCTACATACAGAAAAATATTCTACAACCCAGATTATCCTGCCTGTCAACCTACTTCTCAGACCACAGCATTGTTGCCCTACAGTTTGATACCTAAAAAATGTTCCTTCTTCTTAGTGAGTTTAATGCTGTTCTGATGGTCAAATTGCAGACTCAGTTTGATTGAGCATGTTCATGTTCAATGGAAAATGCAAGTTACCGTCCAAGCCCGTTAGCACCAGCTTAAGCAGAATTCAACATTTAAGTATGGAAATGGTGAAATTTTGTTCCAACAATTGCTTAAAATTGTTTGCTATTTAGATGACAATGGACATTTTATAAACAGCCTGGCTTACAGAACATATGACTTAAAAACTTAGTACTAATTAGACATGGAAACACCTGTTTACCATCTGCAAACTCCAAGAATGTCCAACTATGCATACAGAATTGTGAAGGATAATATTCATCCATTGGTCACAGTGTTGGAGACAGTATTATGCAGCAGTTTTTTCAGTATTTTAGTTTTCTTCACAGACATCACAAAAGTAGATTTTTAGAAATATTCATTTTGCTTAAACCTGAGAATGATAAATGAGTAATCTTTTGCTTCTTTTGACATTTTTGCATTTTTGACATATAAATTCTGTTTTTTTTTCAACCATGTTAAAATCTTACACTCTAAATCAGAATTTGTTAAGAATTTAAATCATAAGCAGATGGCTTGGTGAGAAAATTATCTCACCTCAATCGTCAGTTATTACTTAGCAGCACCTACATGTCTCAAAAACTTAATTGTTACCTTTCAGTGTTTTCTTAAATAATCAACTAGAAATTAGTATTTCAAAGTTCAAAGGAAAGGTGTGATTGACTGTTTTTATTTATTGATTACCTGTTGCCAAAATTCTTATGTTAAGTTACACTTCTCAGTATTTCAAATTCCTTTGGCTTTGTTTCTTCTTGTATATAAACAGTTTGTTTTCTTGACTTAATATAAGAATAATATATAGAACCTTCTTGATGTGACTTACTACGTGATATCTGTGTGATTCCTAGAGACTCTTTGTGACTTTAAATTAATTCTAAGTAAAATCTTTGTGAAACTCGTGGACTTTTAAAAATAACTTATAATTATCTTTGTGTTGAAAAACTTTGTGACATTTGCTTTGTGGAACACTATTTTAAATACAAGTTGTTATTAAATAAAGAAATTATTAGTGACTTCTACAGTGTGGACTTCAATTCTACAACAAAGACACGGTGCCAAGCTAGTTCCCCACAACATCAAGTAAAAGGGCTAATTCCCCACGTGCCCTGCGCATATTAACTGGCGGAGAAACCGGCCGGACAACTTTTTAGCTTGTCTGACGATCCTGATACCTCAATTTGCAGCCAAGCAACATGAATTTCATGAGAAGAACTCCATTCATCATGATGGCACCTATCTTCAGTCACCCACTATGGAAGAAGTCGACCTCACAGCAATGTCTTCATTGTTGTGAGATTTATTCTGATAGGCACTTCTGTAAGGCACTGACAAGGAAGTGCTACTCATGCAGGCATTATGGACACATCAGCTCCTCAACTTTGTGTCCAAACAACAAGACGTCTACCAAACTTAATTCAGAGAAACCTGCTTCAACAAACACCTCAACCAGTGAAATACCACAACAAGATCCAGCTGCTGTGTGCAAATTAATGCCTTTTTGTTCAATTACAAATGATGAGCTTGTCAACTGTGTGCCTTCACTTTCACATCAGGACAATTTAATAAGCCAACTGCAACAGAGAAATAACCACCAACAGACAGTTATAGCATCTCTTCAAGAATCTGAAACCAACCTCCAGAAGGAACTTAGAGAAACACATAACAAAAATCAGGTACACCTCTCAGCTTTATCTGAAGCAACAAATACTATAGAGACACTGAATAACAATATTCAAACACTGTTAAATTTTGTGTCTGACTTTGATAAATTCTGGTTTGACTCTTCCATGGAAAACAAGCAAATTCGAGATGAACAGTTTGAAATAATAGACTACCTGTGTGATGCTAATCAAAATAGATCACGACTAAATTTAAATCCAAAATTCAAATGCAATCGTTGTGGACTTTTTATGAAACACTCACTGAAGGAATGCCCAGCTGAGGACAACAATTGTGCCAGATGCCTTAAGGATAATCACTTTACTTTCATGTGTAAAAAGCCTGAGGACATTCCACAACTGACTTTCACACAAGAAACTGAGACTCTGTTTAGGGAAATTCATCAAAAGAACCCCAGATGGCATCAAAGATATGCCGACTTATATTTCCTTACGGTGAAAGAACAGGACAGTGCTGGAGTGTATTGCATCTCAAATAAGTAACTTAAATAACTTTATCAGCAAGTGAAACAAGTATCCTATAGTCATATTTACAGGTATTTCTAATGATATTGTTTTAATTATAGGAAATGCTTTATTGTTGTTTCAAGCACTTGTGGCAACTTGATTTATTTTCAAAAATGAATTTAATTCAACTTAAACTGTTAAGATATTTTAACATTAACAGAACATCTTTACTTGTAATAATGCTGCTACTTACATGATTATATTCTATTAGACTTTGCTGCATAATCTAAACATCATTTTTCCTCTTCAGACATGTTTTGAGCATGTACATGTATATTCACCGAAAGCTATATTTTCTTATAAACAAACTTTGGGGACCAAAGTAAAGAAGGCGGGGGAAGTTATTATGCAGCAGTTTTTTCAGTATTTTAGTTTTCTTCACAGACATCACAAAAGTAGATTTTTAGAAATATTCATTTTGCTTAAACCTGAGAATGATAAATGAGTAATCTTTTGCTTCTTTTGACATTTTTGCATTTTTGACATATAAATTCTGTTTTTTTTTCAACCATGTTAAAATCTTACACTCTAAATCAGAATTTGTTAAGAATTTAAATCATAAGCAGATGGCTTGGTGAGAAAATTATCTCACCTCAATCGTCAGTTATTACTTAGCAGCACCTACATGTCTCAAAAACTTAATTGTTACCTTTCAGTGTTTTCTTAAATAATCAACTAGAAATTAGTATTTCAAAGTTCAAAGGAAAGGTGTGATTGACTGTTTTTATTTATTGATTACCTGTTGCCAAAATTCTTATGTTAAGTTACACTTCTCAGTATTTCAAATTCCTTTGGCTTTGTTTCTTCTTGTATATAAACAGTTTGTTTTCTTGACTTAATATAAGAATAATATATAGAACCTTCTTGATGTGACTTACTACGTGATATCTGTGTGATTCCTAGAGACTCTTTGTGACTTTAAATTAATTCTAAGTAAAATCTTTGTGAAACTCGTGGACTTTTAAAAATAACTTATAATTATCTTTGTGTTCAAAAACTTTGTGACATTTGCTTTGTGGAACACTATTTTAAATACAAGTTGTTATTAAATAAAGAAATTATTAGTGACTTCTACAGTGTGGACTTCAATTCTACAACAAAGACACGGTGCCAAGCTAGTTCCCCACAACATCAAGTAAAAGGGCTAATTCCCCACGTGCCCTGCGCATATTAACTATTTAGAGTCTTCACACCACAACAGGTTTCTTATAGTTATCATTTTGTTAAACCAATCTTATTAATGATTCAGCATGTATGACTATCTCGTGGCCATATTGCTAGCTATATGAGTAGCTAGGTTGAGTGGGGGCATCTGTGTTCTATGGACACATTTCTAATTCTTCCTCAGTTTGATATATGCTAATTTCGAAGTTGTTTAATCTATTGTCTATTTCCCTTATAATGCTGCCACTCCAAACAATTCAGTAGTGTTTACACAGCAATAAAACTCTAATTAGGCGATTAACTTGGACAGCAGCATACGCGCTGAAACAAGAGTGAAGTCGTTATTGGAAAATCACTGACTCAGAGCATTTTGATTGGTGTGGCAGATGAATAGGGCTGTCTACATTACTGTGGAACGCCACGGGGGAACGTGGTGGTCAGTCACCACGGATCGCGGTGAAAACTGTTGAATTTTACTATTAGTTATTAAAACTTTACTCCTTACGTTGTACATCTTTTGTTATTTTATTGGGTTATGTACAAAATTAATATTCGACATCACGGCAAATAGTTGACGTATTAAATTGGAAAATAGAGTAGATACACGTTCATAGTTGTGAAAACCACTTTAAGTCAAATACTGAATAATCTACGGCATTTATTAAAAAGTAACAAGAGATAACAATGAAGATGTCAACTTGTGTTTCTTATTTAATATATTATGAAAACTTAATCCTTGTCAATTTCTTCTAAGAGAAAAACTAGGTACAGATTTTCCGAAAATGAGAATTTGTCCGCGATTAAAAAATCGTCCGCATGGGTATCGCTAAAAAGGCAGAATCCGCGCTGAGCGTACTGTATACAAAGTCTAGGATTTTACTAAGGCACAGTTTCAGATTCTCATTGAGATGAAGTTATTTACAAAAACTTGTTGTTTTCTCACCTAAAATTTCTTGTTTATTGCTATTGTTCTATTTCAGAAACCTCAAAACAGTCAGTAACAATAATAATGCCAAAGAAAAACGTGAATGTTCAGTGCCAAGAAAAAGTCGTAAGTCAAAACCAAAGCGCAACATAAAACACTCAGCTTTACTTGATTCAGAAGACTCAGGTGACCATCTAACTGTACAATCCCATGAAGATCCTTGGCAAGAAGTGTCCATAAGCAGTGTTGAATCTGAAACTGAGGCAGAGAGAAGTGAGGTTGACCTGTCAAGAGTTAAAGAGGAAGTGCTTGATCCAGATGAAGCAAAGTCAAAAAATTTGGAAAAAGGTGAGTGAAATCAGTATATCGTGACTTACTCCACCACAGACATTGGTATAGGCATCATGATTTATCACAGGGGTCAGTCTAAATTCATGAACAAAACATACTGGCAACATTTTTTGATTTGTGCTTTTATTAAAGAAAAAAACATTACTCATGTCATTGTTCTTTAGTAAATGTACAAGTAGTAAACCTATTCTCCATTCTTCGAGTTATTTTTGACATTCATATCTAAATACTTGGGATTTCTTAGTTATTTACTTAGAATACATTGACTCAAACTGACTGACCATTTGAAATATAACAGTAACACCTTTCAATTTCTTTACCCCTGGCCATGGATTGGTGTTTGACTTAACCTTAGTATTACTCTCGGCCATTGAATAACTGATACAGAAGGATCTCCATCTATTTGAGTTTATTTATCCTCGATACCAGTTGCTCATATGACCAACGCGCCCTGCAGAGATTAGTTATTTCATGTTGTGGGGGTTAGTGCAAGATACAGAAAGCATCCCATTCTAGAAACACCCTTGGTTCTTCAGCACTGATACATGGGACCTGTGTTTAATGTCTCATCTGAAAACCAATTAGTAATGTAACATATATTAGTTGGGAGTGCGCGACCTCCGGTTTACCAGTCCTGCGAGTTACATCAGGACCACTGATCCCCCTCCTTACTCAGAAGGACTTGTTATTGTTTATTTAAAGTGATAAAGGCTGAATAGATAGGAGATGATGGAGGGTTTAACTGTATTGTGAGTGTAAAAAGAGCACATTCTCAGCTCTTAAATTTAACCACAGTGAAACATGAAAACGATCATCACCAGTACAGATTTTGTTTGAACTTGAATGAGTTGAATGAAACTGGTACAGGTGATCGTGTGCATGAACCAGTTGCATAAATTTGACATGCTTTTTAGCTGTCTCAGCTGTTTGCTAGTAAATACATTGATATTTAAATGACTGGTTTATTTCTGAACATTAAAAACAAAATTAAGAGGTTTAAAGATTGAAATGAACTTAGAAATGGAAACAGGTTGAAAGCATTTGATTTTATACTTAATATTCTGTGCCAGTTCATGAAGTTATTATGTTTATCTTTATTTCTGACATTATTGGGTGATGCAGAAGTCGCATTATAAGGAGACTGATTAGAAAAATAAAATTAAGATCTTTCATTTTGTAATCATAATAAGGCTAAAAGGTTTTTAATTCAATTTATAAAATGAAGACATTTATTTTTATCTCCTTTTAATGGGACTCCTTTGAAACTGATGTCTTCAGTGACCTGAAATAGTTGGACTTGTCTCCTCTGTGGTCAAGTGGTAAAAATGAGTGAACCTCTGAGAGCCACTACCAACCATAACTTTTTATGTGAGAAAGTTGGCAATTCTTTGGAGGAATGAGTCTAGTATTGGTCCTTCTGAAGAGTTAACCCTGAACATGCTGAAATTTTGTAACGGATTTGCCCAGCTTTGAATTTGGAACAGTCCATTCAAAGTTTAAGGGATTTCAATATCAAAATACAAAAATGGAGCTACCAACAGTATAGAGCCTGGTCAGACTGCACGGATGTGCAGGCTGGCCTGGCTCTATACTGGTGGCAAAGGCTAATCACTTTCGGTTCCTGCAGGTTAAGGGTTAATAGGTTAAGTGAAGCTGATATAACTTTGTTAGAGGGTGCTATATAACTCATTTAAAGCGACTAACTCACACACAGGTCGATGATGCATAATATAGAAAATGTTTATAGATATGTAAAAATTCTGCTTGTAGTTGTACAGGACATATCTAAACTAAGTAACTGTCTCACTTTTTATACAGGAACACTTCATGTTAAAAAGTTTTTCACCCTTTGTTTGGTAAAATTTTTACCCTGTTAGTCACAGGATAGGCAATTTGTTTATATTGTTAATTTTGACATCAGTAAAGAACATTCCATAGTGGCTTAGTGGTCTAGATTGCTGATCCATATTTTACTCACCTGAAGGGCATGGGTTTGAATCCTGTTAAAATCAAATTCTTTTTTCATCAGTTTTCATAATGTATAGAAGCATAAAATTATGTTTTTGTCATAGTGTATTAACTTCTCTTTAATTTTAAATTTTGTGAGTCAGTTGCTTTTAACCAAAATCAAGTTGAAATATCCCAGCTCAGTTCCACATGGTCAAACAATATGTCTGTACTCATTTCCTAGAGTTCTGTTTGACTGCCAGCTTTTGAAACTTGGAGTTCATTGTAGTTTGAAGAGTTGATTAATGTTCAAGTACCAAGTATAGAACACTTACTGTTGATTTTCAGTCTGAGCATCTTGACACTAGTACTTACCAGATGGCATATAATTCAGGCTTTATTGTGATCAGTCTCATAGATTTATTTTGACATTTTGTCACAGTGTTTTTTTGTATAGAATTTTATCATTTAAGCAGAAATAAATATGAAGGTTTAGAAATTAAAACCATGATATTGTTATTGAAGTGCATCAAATTTTATGCTCATTGTCCATTTATGTTCTATCTTTAACCAAGATAATTTTGCCAGTGCACATTTCTGGCCGTTCACACACTGATAAACTTGAGATAAAATTGTTTAAATAGGTATAATCTAGGTCAAATCTTCAAGAAGTTGCATTACTTCGTATAACCTGTGTTTAAAAAATTGTGTCACTGTAAGATTATACTTCCCTAGTTTTGTATTACTGAACAAAACAGTTGAATCATACCAGTTGTTTTGATAGAAGCAGTAAGGGGATTGGATGAGAATACACTTCTTTACCATGCAACAAGTTACAACAATGAAAAAAATTTTTTTATGAATCATCTTGAAGACCTCTGTCACATATAAGTATTCTTCAAAGTTTTTATTCATGTGTGACCTTTACCAGTATATGATTTCAAAATTTCTGTCAAAAGCTTTTTGCTCTTCCTTATTTTCATAAGGTGTCATATCAAATTCAGCTTAGAAAAAATCAATACACCGTTTTACAAATAAAATTTCCAGGGGACTTTTGGTTTATCATAGGTTCTTTATTTAGCATAAAGGCAAACTGAATACAACCATAAACAGTTTACCTAGATTTTGTGTATTTCGGAAAATTTTCTTTGTGCCTTTTGTAACTCGTAAAGGTTTTATGATCACCGATATTGAATTGTTAAGAAATATGTTACCTGGAGTAGTTTAGTTTTCTGCTTGACTGCACACAAACATACCTGTAGAGTTAGTCTTTGTTTGCAAAGGTCACTGGTTTTGATAAAGATTATAATTCTAGAGGCATTTCCTTTGAATACATTTGTAAAGGTGAATGTCAGGGTTGACTAAGTTCTGTGGAAATGTTTGCCAAATACCAATACAAGTTAAGATTACTATTAGATTTGGTTTACAAAAAATAGGTCACTATATGCATTAGGTCGTTACTTAAAATTATCCTTGCAGTTAATGAACTGATAGGAGTTTAAGTGCATTGCTGTTGAAATGTACAAAGTAGATGATAAAAAAGTATAACAGGCACTCAAGCTTACTTTAAGTTGCATTTGATGTTTCAGATAGATTACTTGCAACTTGTAAATGAAGTTGCTTTTGAATATGATAATTCATTGAAGTATCTGTTGCGTTTCATGACAAAATTAACTTGTCATAGTTGAAGTTCTGTGTCTTTACATAGTGTAATATGCACTCACTAGTCACATAGCATGGTATTTTAAGGGTAACAGTTCGTAATCCAGAAATTTTACAATAATGTCACTGTTACAGTTCTCAGATAAGAACATGCACACAAATTTCCTTGAGTTTACAATTGATAGTAGCTGAAGACTGATAGATTTATTCATGGTGGTCTCATGATAGCTGAAGACTGATAGATTTATTCATGGTGGTCTCATTGTTTACTAATTGCCATTTGTTAGTTTATTATGATTGAACTGTACTTTTTCAGAAAAAAAGTTATTTTGAAAAAAAAATGTACATGCCAGTGTAAGGCAGCTCTTCCAATCTTTAGTAGTCAGTCAGTAGTCTTTTCCTTCACATATTATTGTCACTTTATACAGGATGAGTCTAGACTAGTGAAGCAGAGTGAGTATTTCTGTAGCTTGTGACATATGGTATTGATAAAGATTTTTTGTTAAGAAAAAAGAAGTTCTTCGGTTTATGCTCTTTAAGTTTGTACGTTGGAGGAAGTTACGCATGGAAGCTTTTGTTGAAATGCTTGTGTGCATGGTTATTGACAAGATTGAAAGGCTTGTTGACTCACATCAGCTGTTTCATTAGTTTCCTGTGTTCAGACTCATATGAGCTTTTAATTTCCTGCTTGCAAAATAACATGTGAAGAAAATGACAAAATGAAACTACAGCTAGTTGACACAGGTGTTACAAGTGTGTATTCATTGAAATTCTGTTATTGACTCTCACTTTCGTGTCTCTCTTGAACTAAAGTGCATCACATTTTGCTTGTCTGGGCACAAAAAGACACACAGGTAATAGTGTCATAAGTGGTGTGTTATACAACAAGGGAAGGAACTCTGTTATCTAATGTTTCTGAAAGTAAAGATTTGCTTTCCTTGATATTCATGAGGGTTAAAGTTGACTGAAGGTCTGTTAGGCATAATATGACATTGTATATGATTACCCTGTTTATGGCATTAAGTGTTGCTCCTGTCAGTCTGTCCCTCCATTCATGTTTTGTTTCTGCTAAGTTAAGGAAAACACTTAATTTTCATTTATATTTTGCACGTTCATGTATTGAATGAAACTACTGGCAGGGTTTCCTCTGGGTCAATTTTAGTTTGCGCAAGCAAATTCGCCACTCAGAAAAAGTTGGTGCCAATTGCTCAAAAGTTGGAGCCAGTGATTTTGTAAGAAGACATGCCTTTCTCTGTTAAGATATTACAGAAGTAGTATCATTGTGACAACAAACACTATTTATATATTTATTACAACTGTTTATTAACAAAAAATAAGCACATTTGCATATCATTTTTAAAAGATACATAACATGAAAATATGAACAATATCTTTATAAGATTAAGCATGAACCATTTATTTTTACACTTATTTAATCTTCGATACAGGAAAACGACACCTGCAAACAGCGACGATTTTTCTTTTCATCACTGTAATTTGCTACAAATACTAACTGACCACGCGTGGTTAATTATCTTATTTTCGGACGATTAAAAATGGCAAATTAATCCAATTAACCGATTTTCAGTTTCATCTCAACACGTTCTCAAAGTGTCATAAAGTTTGATAAACAAACTAGTCACACGGGTGACCTTGTACTAAACATCCGGGCCGTTTATGTAATTTTGTTGGCCGCTTATTGATTTTTAATCGTACTAGTTGTCAGATGCTTTCTTTTACGTTGGTGCCAGTAAAATTCGCCAATGGAAGATTTTTTGGGCCAGAATTAGTATTTTGGTGCATTTGGCGAGCGACAGTGGGAACCCTGACTGGTTCTTTTTATGCTCCCCCCCCCCCCCCCCCCCATCGAAGATAAGGGGGCATATAGTTTTGCAAATGCCGGCCTGTTGGTAGAAACTTTGATTTCTTATCAACATCTAGAGAACTCAGACTTGGTATGTAGCTTGGCCATGACTAGTAGATGACCCCTGTAGTTTTTCAGGTCACCAGGTCAAGGGTCACAGTGACCTTGAAAAGCAAAATGGTTTCCGCTGAATAAGTGTAGAATGCTTCGGCCCATGTTCCTCAAACTTAGTATGTTAGTTGTTCATGACTTTTAGATGAACCCTTAAGTTTTTCAGATCAACAGGTCAGAGGCCATGGTCACAGTGTTCTTGAATAACAAAATAATTTCCCATCAATAACTATAGAATGCTTGGTCCCAGCTCCTCAAAACTTCATGGCTGCCTCTAGGGATAAGGCGCTACAGGGGCATATATGTTTTACAAACATATCTTGTCTAAGTTTGGCATGAAACTTCAAGTTTTGTCAGAGTTATAAACCTTTTCTGGAATTTCTGATAAAAAATACATTTCTTCACATTTAAAGGTCTATGTATTGTAGCTGTTACTTCAGTAAATACCTTCAACAGTTATACTACTCTGCACATTACACCTACCTTGTCTTCACAATTTAACCATCTACTTACGTTTTTCTGTCAACATTTGAGCAAGGTGGGGGCATCTGTGGCCCATGGACACATATTTAGTCTTTCTAGCTCACCTGAGCACTGTTCAGGGTGAGCTTTTGGGATTGTTGATTGTCCGGCGTATGTCGTCAACAATTTTACTTGAACGACATCTCATAAACCGCAAAGCCAACATTGATAAAACATGCCTATAATATACTTGCATGAAGCTCTACCAAAGTTGTTCAAAGAATTCAATTCCATCAAGAACTCTGGTTGCTATGGCAACTGAAAGATAAAACTTTGAAAATCTTCTTGTCTGAAACCACAAAGCCCTGAGCCTTAAGATTTGGTGTGTAGCATTGTTTAGTGGACCTCTACCACGTTTGTTCAAATTATACCCCTGGGGTCAAATTTGGCCCTGCCCCAGGGGTCAATTGATTTTACATAGGCTTATACAGTGAAACTTTAAAAATCTTCTTGTCTGAAACCACAAGGCCCTGAGCCTTAAGATATGGTGTGTAGCATTGTCTAGTGGACCTCTACCAAGTTTATTCAAATTATGCCCCTGGGGTCAGTTTTGGTCCTGCCTTGGGGTCAGTTGATTTTACATAGGCTTATGTAGGCAAAACTTAAAAAAAAAACTTCTTGTCTGAAAGCACAAAGCCACAAACTTAGATATTTTTAACGGAGCATCAGCTAGAGGTCATCTACTAAGTTTGTTCAAATTATGCCCCTTGAGTGAAATTTGGCCCTACCCTTGTGGTCACTTGAATCCATACAAATTTATTTAGGGAGAATCTTAAAAAAGCTTCTGATGTTTTCTCAACAGCAGACCCAAAGGCAAAGTATTCAGGTGAGTGATCTAGGGCCATCATGACCCAGGTGGTCGGGCGGTCGGTCAGGTTGTTCTTTGTCCGGAGCATAACTTGAAAACTAACAGTTGGAATTCAATGCAACTTCATACAATGGTCAAGCACAATGAGAGGAAGTGCAGTGTTTAAGAATCATAACTCCATCTTCACTATTTGTAAAGTTATTGCCCTTTATTGGTTTTCCTTGTCTGGAGTATAACTTGAAAACTACTGGTTGGAATTCAGTACAGCTTCAAACAATGGTCAAGCACAATGAGAGGAAGTGCAGTGTTCAAGAATCATAATTCCATCTTCACTTTTTGCTGAGTTATTGCCCTTTGTTGGTTTTCCTTGTCCAGAGCATAACTTGAAAGCTACTGGTTGGAATTCAGTGCAACTTCATACAATGGTCAAGCACAATGACAGGAAATGCAATGTACAAGAACCACAACTATCTTTAATTGCCCACAACCATAACTCTTCTTCAATTTTTTTACAAAGTATTCTGTTAGTAATAATTTCCTCAGTTCCGAAGAGGTCTTGTGGAGGTATTAATCACATTGATAGCTCTAGTAAGATTAGGTTAACAGTCACCAAGGCTAAGAATAGATCTATCTACTTTACTTCATAGAGCTTTCATTTATACACCAATATCTTTGATATTTGGTATATAGGTTCCTTGTATGGACCTCTACCCATAGGTAGGGTTTGAGGTCACTAGGTCAAGGTCACTAGCTAATAATAAATATTACTACTTTGTGTCATAGAGCCTTGATTTATCGACTGATATTTTAGATATTTGGTTTGAAGGCACATACATATTAGAAAATACCTACATATTAGAAAATGAAATACTGTTTCTTACATTTGCTTAACAGCAAACCCACAGCCAAAGTTCTTAGGTGAGCAATCCAGGGCCATCATGGCCCTCTTGTTTGTTATTATTTTTGCTCTGTTTAAACAGTTACCAGTATTAAATTCTTAAAATAAAAATGTTTTATGAAAAATTAAAAGTCATGACAAAATATACAAATGTAAAGTTTGTCTCTCTGTCAACCAAACTAATCTTGTGTATACATCGGTTGAAGTTGAGTTTGTGTAACAGCAGTACCTGTAGGGTAAGATCAGATCAGTGAACATGACAGACTAGGGAAAAGGTGAAAAGTGCCAGACAATTTCTTAACTAAATTTATAGGGGAAAAGAAAAGTAAAACAACTTCCATTAGACATTATAGAATTTATCTTTTTCTCTATTTGAATTATTTTCATTTAATATATTCTGTATTAAAGAAAAGAATTGTTAAAATTCAAATGTTTCAATGTACTTTTTTAATAGGGATAATCTTGAGCGTGTTAGCAGGGCGCGGTGCCATGCCCCTTTTTGCCGGCACCCCTTTGTCCGATGTTGAGCACCAAGCTGCCCCTCCTCCAGTGTCCTTGTGCCCTTTAAGGACTGCCCATTCGCCTGTTGCATTGGCCGAGTTTAAATATGTCCCATCCACTGCTTATTAATTTGTTAAATTGATTGATATATGATTGATCTGCACACGCCTAATCGTGTGCGTCGTTAGATTGTTTGTTTATTCAGTTGACACCAGTCAACCAATTAACACTGTGTGATGTACAGGGATTAAGCAAACTGCGATACCTAAAATTATGGTCGTTATGAAGATTAAATGGGACAGGAGTTAACACATTTTCAGGTTTTCAGTACCGCCCATATCATTAAAACTCTTAATTGCTGTTACGAGTAAATCAAAAGAAATTAAAAAAAATAATAATAATACGTTTTAGTTAGAAATATGAAATTTTCTGATCACCTTTTCACTGCAAACAAACGTGTATGCATGAAACAAAAATGCCATCAGAAAAAATGTAAAATGGCGGAATTGGCCCCAGAATGTGAAAAATCAGAATCCTTCATGATCAGAGCTGGACTCTCACGAGGGGGCCATCTGAGCGAAATTGTCGCCCAAAACTCCCTGACTTCGCCTTTATTTGTTTCAATTCTCGGATTTATTTGTAAGGAAAGTAAAGTAGATTTAGCAAATTGAAGGAAACCAGTTTCAGCAGTTATTTATTTCATTAAACATGAAGCAGGGAGTGAAAATCTCGGATATATTTCGTTTGTCATTTATTTCCGCGACCCCATCGTATTTAAATATTAATAGAAAACAGTGTTTTGGAGACTTTTCATTGGACAAACTTACAACATTCAATTAATTGATTTAGATAAGTGGTCATGGTTTTATTATAAGGTTTTATTATAAGTGCCAGTTTTTCATTGGAAAAGTTTCCTATTCTCTAAGAATTGAATATGTGTGTTTAAGGCTACAGTAACAGTAATAATTTATTTGGCAGATCTTCAGTGCCTGTACATTCTCACTAAATAATGAAATAAAACATTTCATATCAGTATGAAAAATAAACGTTTTATTGAATAATATATTTCTTTTTGTTCAATACAGCACAAAACCTATACTAGTACCTAGAAATATGCAGATATAACAATGCTTTCAAGTTGGAACGCGCGCAATAATGTGCTGCCCATACACCTTAGCACCCTGTCCTAATTTTGCAGCACACTGCCCTCTTGGGGTTCTAGATTATTTCTTATTTAATATTCTAATTTAACCCTTACCATGGTGGAAGCAGTTGTCTCAGCCTTGGCAACCAGTGCAGACCACGATCAGGCTGCACATCTGTGCAGTCTGATAATGGTCTGCACTATTCACCATTCAGTCGGTAAATTTTCATTAAGCACCCCTGTAAACAATTAATGGATCAGTCCAAACTGAAAGATGGACAAGTCTATTTAAGATATTTGGCAGGCTAAGGGTTAAATATTCTACTCGTAGGTTTATTTGGCAAAACTGTTACTACAATTTTGTGTTGAGAAGTCACCAAAAATTAACCACAAATCAACCAACAGCAAAGCAGTTGCGATGACCACAGACATTTCATTTGGTTTTAAAATTCTTTAAGTTTTTTTTTAAATATTTGAAGATCTATTTTAGTGTGCTACCTTGACATACCTAGTTAAAAGTTGGTATTCCACGTCCTGGTAGCATCAAATGAAAATGGCTATTAAAAAAGATGTCCTAAAGTTAAGAAAAACAGAAGTTTGTTGCTAGTTGTTCTTTCTGTATTTATGCTCTCCCCCTCCCCCCACCATGTAGTTATAGGGGGAGACTTTTTAGCTCACCTGAGCTGGCTCAGGGTGAGCTATTAGGATCGATGAATGTCCATCGTCTGTCGTCCTTCGTCCGTTCACACTTAGTTAGTTAACACTCTACTGCTCCAATTGTCACGAAACTTGGCCAGGATGTTTGTCCCAGTAATTACTCGGACGAATTCGAATATGGGTCATCTGGGGTCAAAAACTAGGTCACATGACCTAAAAATAGAAAAATCTTGTTAAGGCTCTAGAGGCTACTGTTTCAGTCCAAATGTCCTGGCAATTTGTCAGAAAGGTTGTTTGGTTGATTTCTAGCCCAAGTTTGAATATGGGTCATCTGGAGTAAAAAACTAGGTCACACAGCCTGTGTATGGAAAAACCTTGTTAACACTCTAGAGGTAACATTTTCAGCCTAAATATTCTGGAAATATGTCAGATAGGTTGTTTCGATGATTTCTAGATCAAGTTCGAATATGGGTCATCTGGGGTCAAAAACTAGGTCACACAGCCTGAATATGGAAAAACCTTGTTAACACTTTAGAGGTAACATTTTTAGCCCAAATATCCTTGTAATATATCAGAAAGGTTATTTGGATGATTTCTAGCCCAGGTTCGAATATGGGTCATCTGGGGTCAAAAACTAGGTCACTGAGACCAAATATGGAAAAACCTTTTTATCACTGTAGAGGTAACATTTTCAGCCCAAATATCCTGGAAATATGTCAGAAAGGTTGTTTTGATGATTTCTAGCTCAAGTTTGAATATGGGTCATGTGGGGTCAAAAACTAGGTCACACAGCCCATATGGTAAAATGTTGTTAACACTTTAGAGGTGACATTTTTAGCCCAAATTTTTTGAAAACTGTCAGAAAGCTTGTTAAGATGATTTCTAGCTCAAGTTGGAATATGGGTCATGTGGGGTCAAAAACTAGGTCACACAGCCTGTATATGGAAAAACCTTGGTAACACTTTAGAGGTCACATTTTAAGTCCAAATGTCCTTGTAATATGTCAGAAAGGTTATTTGGGTGATTTCTAGCCCAAGTTCGAATATGGGTCATCTGGGGTCAAAAACTAGGTAACAGAGCCCAAAAATAGAAATATCTTGTTAAGGCTCTAGAGGCTACTGTTTCAGTCCAAATATCCTGGCAGTTTGTCAGAAAGGTTGTTTGGTTGTTTAAATTATTAGATTAGCTTAAAGGTCATGGAGGTTAAAAATAGATTTATCTACTGTACCTCATAAAGCCTTCATTTATAGACCAATATCTTTGATATTCAATATATAGGTTCCTTGCATAGACATCTACCCATGGGTAGGGTTTGAGGTCACTGGGTCAAGGTCAATGTCACCAGAGCTTATAATAGATATTTCTACTTTCTGTCATAGAGCCTTTATTTATTGACTGATATTTTACATATTTGGTTTGTAGGCACTTATATATTTTCAATTAAAAAAATGAAATACTGCTTAACAGCAAACCTACAGCCAAAGTACTCAGGTGAGCGATCCAGGGCCATCATGGCCCTCTTGTTATGTTGTGCTTTTTGTCTGGATGGATGATTCCTGGATGTCATCAAAAGTTGTGTCTGCTCCATAACTTTTGTCAGTCCTTGAAGGATTTTAAAGTAACTCCATCATGAGAGATGTGCCAGGCACAAGAACCAGGCCCGTGACTCCAAGGTCAAGGTCACAGAGGTAAAAGGTAAAAAATGTTGCCTTTTTTGTGTCCTCTCTTTAACTATGTCTTTCCTTAATGGACTTGAAATTATTTGTCACAAATGTCAATCACCTTGACAGATGTGTCATAAGCAAGAAACAGGTCCACACTTCCAATGTCATAACTTAGTATTCCTTGATGGACATTGAAATAACTTGGCAAAAATGTTAACCAACATGAGACGAGGTTAAAAAAAAATTTCATGTCCACTCCATAACTTTTTCCTCGATGGATTTTAAAATTATTTTGCAGAAATGTTAACCAACATAAGATGATATGGAAAGAACTAGGTAGCACCTCCAAGTTCAAGTTCACACTTAGAGGTCAGAGGTCAAAAACTTAGTCTGTTTTTTGAAGTGTCTTTTTTTAAAGTAACAAAACTGATACAAAGTTCTTTAGATAGTGCTCTTAATTTTTGTCTAAGTTCCTGAATTGAATTGGTGAGGGTGGGGGGCCGGGGTGAAGAGGGGAGACATAGGTTTTTGTTTCAAAAACAAACTATAATTATTATGAAGTTTTACTGTTAGTTTCTTTACAGTCTTGTTTTAAATCCTATCAGTTCACAGTGTTCTGTTTTCATCTTGATAGCAGCTAATATGCTGTCATCTTGGTAAAATAAAACAGATTGTATAGCGTTTGTTTCAGTTTTGGAAATAAGAACATAAAAATGTAGATTTTATGTCACAAGTCATAGAGACTTGTTAGACAGTGGACTTGATTGTAATATAAACATGGGGATCTTCTTTGCTTGGTTGGAATGGATTTGTTATGATCTAGAAAGTTACTGTAGAAACCTGATTTCTGTCATGTGTGGATTACATTACAGAGTGCAGTGGTCTCTGGAGATAATGATGGGTGAATATAAAGTTCCCCTTTCATTAATGTTGTACTGGTTGTTTTATTGTGATGTATTTTGTTTGATGTATTATTGGTGTACAGACAGGGATGTCATTGATAGTTCTAGTATATTGTCATGTTACAGATTCTTTTGTTCTTGCATTTCCTTGTTTGGTTGCTTGTTGTTGTTTGAGTTAAAACTTTTCTTTTCTTTAGATATTGGTGAAAAGCTGTTAGTATTCTTTATTTGCATTTTTCTGAGTTATTTTTATTTCTTTTATGTCTTCTGTCATGTTGTGAGTATATATATTGTTCAAAGAAAATGATATATTAATAGGGCCACATTTTAGCTATGTTTGAATCATTCAGTTTTATTAAGCTGAATTCATATAAGAGAACTAAATATCAATAATAAACCAATGATTTAGTTTTTTTGTAAGACAACATTTCATTTGACCTGGTTTCTTTTTTGTCAAAGTACAAACTGTTTGTGTTTTCATGGATGACCTCGTGGGCATAATTTTAATATAGAAATCAAGAGACCTTTTGTAGCATCCAGTTTAGTTATTTTGAGAACTTCATATCTGAAATGAACAAAAATTATATATAGACATATATATAAAGACATATTTTGGATGAGTTTAAGCTTTTACTTTCTTTGATTTGTGGTTTATTTCTGCATGTATTTTTATTTGATTTTGGTGCATTTTCATGCCGATGTTGTTTTGTTGCAGATGCACTCAGGGATGCAGCACCATTATGTCTAACACTTCAAAAATCAACATTGGCACAAGAATCATGTATTAACAACATAGACAAATATGTTTTGGGCAATGAGAGAAATACTGAGTACAGTGCCAAATCAAGCAGACAGTTTACTCAGCCGAATTGGAGAAGTCGCTCAGAACCCACAGGTCCCAGCAACATTGATGTTGGTATTAAGCAAGATCCAGGAGCGCTCCAGCTTTGTAGTCAGGGAAACAACTATGAGATGTCTATGCATGAATCAGTGGAGACAACGGCAGATAAAATGCAAGATGATGACGAGCGTTTAGGTTACAACTATGTGTTAAACAGTCTTGCCTCCAGTCCAGGTCCAGAAGGGCAGCGATCCAATAGTCTTCCAGCAAGTCCAATGCACATTCCTGTACAGTATCCGAAATCCAACTCTTATATCATATCATCTGAAGAAGAAGAGCCAGAAGATTTAACTGTTGCTAGTTCAGAGCAACCTCATCATTCATCAGCAATTAAACCTCAGAGTGTTGGTACTAAAGGACAGGAGAATCTTGTCAAGTATGACAGTAATGCTAATGCTGTCCCAATTAATCAGTTCTCTAATGGACAGTTTATTTCACCAACACCAATTGCCATACCTCAGAATCTGATATTTCATGAGCAGCCATCCTCAAGTAGCCTTGTAGGACAGCCACAAGTACTTCAGTTTGCTCAGAGTAACCAAGGCTCAACTGGCCCGCACATGGCAGCAAGCAATGGAAAACAGCTGCATCCAGGGAACCCTCCCCCATTGTTTGTGAGTGGCATGCCTCCACTCCAGTTGGTCAGTATGCGGGGACCACCACCACTTACCTCACCTGTTCAGATAAGACCAGGACAAAACTTCAATGTAAAACTTCCAGAAGGTTCACCTCAAATGTTGGTTCCATCTAAGGCAGTAATTTCTCCTCAGAATGTTCCCCAGCAGACTGCTGTAACAAGCCCAAGCAGTGGAGGACAGAGTAGTGATGGCACTCCCCAACTTCATAGAAGGAAACGAAAAAGAATAGAAGACACCACTGTCTTCCGCGACCAACAGGAGGCATCACTACCATTCAATGGACCTAACAAGTACAGATTTTACTGTGATGTTTGTGACACTGGTTTCACTAGAAAATACACATTCAACCGCCATAAATGCAAGGGAAGGGTAGAGAAGCATTATTGTCAACTCTGTGACAAAGCCTACCTCTCTAAATACAAGTTAAAGGATCACATTCTGGTGAAGCATGAGGGTCAAACGGTCAGTTGTCCAGAATGTGGTAAGAAGTTTTCATCACGATCTTCGATGGAGATGCACAAGAAGCAGCAGCATGAGGGCCAGTTCAGCATCTTCTGTAAAATCTGTGGAAAAGGTTTTAACCACACAGGCCACTATTATGGTCATATGAATAAGCATACTAATACGAAGCCATTTTGGTGTCAGCAGTGTGGAAAACGTTTCTATGGCTCTTCCTATCTTCATAATCACAAGCAGGTATGCCGTGGAAATAACGACCTCAACTATGCATGCAACGTCTGTGATCGGAAATTCAAATGTGAGCTGTACTTGAAGAAGCATATGAAGATTCATGACAACACACCCATCATTTCCAATCCAAATGTTGCTAAGGTAAAAGATGAGGATCTTGCTAAGGCTGGTGTTAAAGTTGCTGATGCTACTGCAGTGAATGGTGCAGTTTACCCTGAGGCTGATCAGCCAGTATTTCCAAATGGTCCAGATGGCTCTGACTCCAACTCCAATTCTTTTTCGGGAGATCTGATGATTGACGAGGGAAGTAAAATGGATATAGATTCATTTGAGAATGAGGAGTCGGCAAAGCAAGCTGTAGTGGCCTAAAAATGAATTCCTTTGATGTCTTTTAGATAAACATTTACCTTAATTCCTTTTTCTTTCTTTTCTATTGGTGTGGGATTTTTGTGTGTTTTCCTTTTTCTCAACCCAGACAATTTGCATTTAACTGATTATAAACATGCATCTTACCAATACAAAACAACACCATGTCAGTTACAGGGGAAGGAAACATTCAAGTTTCAGAGAACTGTGCTCCAACAACATCAAGAGAAGGCATTTTCCAGCTGTAAATTGAAACAGTGGATCATAGGAATGGGCATTATTGTTAAGTTTTCAGTTTCTTTTGTTTTTGCATTATTGTCTTCTTTTTTTTTTTTTGCATCTTTATAAATTGACAAATTTACTTTCCCTGCCTTAGGATAATCTACATTGTGGTTAAATCTGAATATGTTATGAATATGTAAGTTAAAAATGATAGTGATTATCCATTTGTATTACATTTCCAGGGATAAAGTTTTCTAATGTGTGTTTTTTTTTTTGAGTTTTTAGTATGCTATTTTGTCCGGCATCCAGTGTCTGTTCACATTTTGCTTGTGAAGACTCTAGAGGCTACAATTTCAGATGGATCTTAATGAAACTTGATCAATAAAATCTGAGACGAGTTCAAAATTGGGTGACATTGGGGCAAAAACTAGGTCACTGGGTCCAATAATGAAAAAGCAATTTTTCACTGTAGAAACCATATTTTTGATCAGATCTTCATGAAACTTGACCTTGATATTCATCTCAATGAAACACTGGAGGAATACAAGGTCTGGACCATGTGGGGTCAGAAACTAGTTCATTGGAATAAATCATAGGAAAACATTGTAAACACACCAGAGGGAAAATTTTTGACCCATTTTAAATGAAACTTGGTCAGAATGTTGAATTCTTGGATAGTTTAAAAACTTGGTTACAAGGAATCAGAAATTAGGTCACTCTTGCTTTGATGGATTCTTTGGCTTATTCAAAACTGGGTCATATGGCCTCAGAAACTAGGACACCAGGTTAAATCATAGGAAAACCATGTTGATTTGTAGAGGTCACATTTTTGTTTGATCTTAATGAAAATTAGTCCGAATGTTTGCCTTGATGAACTATTAAAGTAGTCAGAAAACAGGTCTTGTGGGATCAAAAAGTAGGTCATCAGGTCATAGTAAAAACTTGTTTGTATTCTAGAGGTCACATTTTTTATCCGATCTTAATGAAAATTAATCTGAATGTTTGCCTTTATGAATTTTGTTCTATGGCCATGTGTTCCTTTGGACCTATTACGCCTTCATTTGAGTGACCCAGGGCTACTTAGCCCTCTTGTGTGACGTTCTACAAACATACTGTATTCTTCAGTATACCCATAACTGGATCAGTTTTTAATTTTGTATACATGATGAGGATGCATTCTTTAGACATTCAATTTATTGTCAGTTTTATGTCATCCAAGAGTGATGGACTTTAAAATTACAAACTTTGTCAGCTGTAATACAAAATGTTTTCTTGTTATGTATCAGTATGAACATTTCTGTTTAGTTGTATTTCTTCACCCTTTTATCTGCCATTTTTCTCAATAGATTTGTCTCTCCATAGGACAGGAATTTCACTGACTAGTAAGTCAACCCTGGGCATCAATTTAACTAATCAGATTGATTGATTTACTCTTATTTTTATCAGTTAGGTTGCTTGTTGTATATTTTATGTGAAAGTTTTCAACTTTGTTTACCTCTATCTGACAGGAACCCAGAAGTGTAACATGGGCATTATTCCTCAAACCTCTTCTGAACAAAGTTTTTGAAACTTTGGTCTATTGTTAATAGTTTGTTTTTACTTTTGAAAAAAACATCTTTTGTATTATATATTAATCCAGACAGTATTTTTTGTACAAATATGCAGATATGTAATTTTTTGTGATTAGACAAACATTCCATGTATCTTGTTTTTACACCAGTTTTGTATACATCTGTATATCAAAAACATTTTGTTTGAAAGAAACAAATTTGAGCTTACCTGCACATACAGTGCTGGTTGTGAGCTTCAAGGATCAACTCATGTCTGTTATTTATCCTTGTAACAAGCATTGGATTAGTCATGGTCCTCAAAGATGCTGCTTTGTTAGAGCAAGGTCAGCCAAACTTGTGTGATAAGTATCAGGCTTTATTGCTTCAATACATTTTCAGTCAGATCTGAAACTCATGGTTATGCAATAAAATTTTGTATATTACTGTTCAGTACTCAGAAAGAGTTAAATTTTTAGTTTAATAATTTTACACTTCACTTTTAAAGTTTTGGCCTATTCTTCTCAAACTTGCATGGTTGGTTGGGAATAAATAGTAGAGATTTCCTATTCTTTTAAGGATCAGTAAGTCAAAAGTCGTGCCCAGAGATGTTGAACAGCAAAACCATTTCCAGTCAACTTCTGCAGATCACTTCTGCTCAGGTCACTAGGTAAAAGGTCAGCTTCATAGTGAACATTTCTGATTAATATCTGGAGAACACTCAGACTTGAGAAACAGCTTTGTCTTGACCAGAGGATGGCCCCTATTCTTTTTCAGGTCACCAGATTAAAGGTCAAAGCCACACTGGCATTGACCAACAAAACTGTTTTTGATCAATATCTGGAGCAAGCTTGGGCTTAAACTCTTAAGACTTGATAAACCAGTTGATCTTAACCAGTAGATGACCCCAGTTGTCGAATGAACAAAGATCAGTGGCCTTGATTACTGAAATGATTTAGGATGAATAACTACTGAGTATTTGGGCTGAGCTTCCTTAAATTTGACAGGAAGGTTGGTCATGACCAGTACACTACCTCTATTTTTTCGGGTCAAAAGATAGTGGCACTGTGACCATGTACACACATTCTTAGTCACAGTCTGCCCATCATTAACAACATGGCCATCACTGATTAGCTACCACCAGCAATAAGGCGCTTCTAGGTTTTGCAGAAACGTCTTGGTTCATTTTACTGTAAATGGATGAAAGTTATTGTTCACTTTTCAGGTGTGCAGTTGGTGAAATTAATTTCTGATGTACTGAAATTTTTATGCTCCCCATGAAATTTTCAGGGTAGCATATAGATGGCAATTTGTAACTGAAAAGTTTCTGAACTTCTGTTTTGAGAGAAGAAGTGAAGAACTGGTACAAAACAGAGAAGAATTGTAGTCAGTGACATAAAGTTTGTACAGAAATAAATTAGCAAACTAAGTCATAACAGTTACCACAGAAAAACATTTGCATTATAAAATCATTAGGTGAAGGCAGTGTTTTACCATGTCCCCCTTTCAAGAAGTGGGGATATATAACTTGCTCATGTCTGTTGGTCTGCAGGTAAGTCCATAGACCAATTGATTTCAGATTTATACCTGAGAATGCATAGGCTCAGAGATTACTGATGTGGTAGGTGGGTTATGAATTTTTTCTAGATAAACCCTATGGCTTTTGAGCCAAAATGGTAAAAGTCAAGCTCAAAGAGACATGCACTTTTAAAAGAAGGTGATCAATATCTCAAGACCGAGGATCTCCAAACTTTACAGGATGGTTGAGCATGATAAATGGATCTTTTTAGCTGCCCAAAGGGATCAGAGATCAAGCTTAAAGAGGCCTGCACTTTGAAAATGGTTTCTGGTCCGTTACTGAAAAAAAATCCCTCCAGAACCTTCAAACTTTATAGGATGGTTGGTCATGATGAGAATATGGCTTTTAAATTTTTTGGCCCACAGGGTCAAAGGTCAGGCTCACAGAGGCATGCACTTTAAAAATAGTTTCTGATCATCTGCTGAAAAACGAATGCTCCAAGGGCCTTAAGACTTTACAGGATGGGTAGATGGATCCTGTTGTTTAGACATCCATGGTCAAAGGTCAAGCACGCAGAGGCCCACATTTGAAAACATTTTCCTGTCAAAAATTCAAAAACACCTGTCCAGAGGCCTTGATTTAGATGTTTAAGTATGATGAGTAGATGAACCCTTAAAATTTGCACCCACCAGTTGAAAGGTCAGGCTGACAGTGGTCACACTATGAAATAGTTTGTAATTAATAATGCATATATATCTGCACTCAGAACTACTGCAAAAGATGGCGGGGCATGGTCAATTTGTTACATGGACTGTTTTTGAGATCTAGTGAACATGTACCCTCTGTCTTTACAGGAGGGTGTAGATAAATCATACTGGTTTTGTGCTGTCTGTGTCGGATGTCAAGTTCACAGGGGCCTGTACTTCATAAAGAATAAATGAATCCAGGGATTTTAAACATAGTTCATATTTATGTGATCCTATTGTTTGAAGCTCACCATGCTGAGTTGTCATTCCGTATTGATCTTTGGGATGTCAGGTATGTGTAAGGGGGAACATAGTTTCATTCTGACAACTTGTGTTGTAAAATTGAATATTTTGTATATATAAGTGAATGACCATATTTAAATTGCTCAGGGCAGCTTTGTGAAATAGCACATTGTTTTTTAAACAAAAAATTTACAATGAATTCTTATTATAGTGTTTATTCTCAAAGAAACATGCATAATATATAACAAAGTACTAACTTAGTATATTAGGTCAATAAAAGTGTTAATGGTTAAGGTGATATTGGTATTCAGATTAAATTAATAAGTAAACTGTAAATTAGGAGAGATTTATTTAGGGATTTTTTCTGGTTATATTAGGCATTTGATATATTTGTCATAATTTAAGTTATATTGTGTTTTTAAATCAGATCTTATCATCAAAAGTGGCATTTTTTGTTTAATTTTATTAGCTCACCTGAGCACAGCGTGCTTATGGTGAGTTTTTGTGATCTCCCTCTGGTCCGTCCTCAACAAATTCTTTAAACAACATCTCCTCTGAAGCCAATTACTGGATTTTGACCAAACTTCAAAGGTCCCCTATCAAAGTTGTTCAAAGGGTTCCAGTGGCTTGCATCAGTATGTCACAGTCAATAAAAGGGGATTCAAAAATGCAAATTTCAAAAATCTTGTCTGAAACTAAAGAGCTTTGACATGCAGTATGTAACATCATCTAGAGGTCCTCTACCAAATTTATTCAAATTATGCCTCTGGGGTGAAAATTGGCCACACCCTGTGGGTTATGGGTTTTCTTTATATGTATATTTTAAAAATTTCAAAAATCTTCTCTGAAACTCTAAGGGCTAGAGCTTAGATATTTCGCATGAAACATTGTCTAGTTGACCTTCGCCAAGATTGTTCAAAATCGGTCCTGTCCTGGGGGGTCATGCCACAGGGGTCATGGGTTTTTGTTTCTTAATGGATTGTCTTCATACTTGGTCACAACAACCCTTTGGACAAGACCTTCAAGGAGACCAGACTGAGCTTGACTTCGACTTTTAAATGACCTTCACCTTTAAGGTTAAGTTACTGAATTTTGCTAAAATTGGCCAAAACTTTGTTATTAATAGTTGAATTTGATTCAGTCTTGGACAAAACAACACTTATGACAAAACCAGCATGTTGAATAAATCAAGTTTGCCTTGACCTTTCAATTATTGAAATTTGCTAAATTTGTCATAACTTGGTCATTTATTTACAGATTCAAAACCTTCAGGGTCAGATTATTGAATACTGCTAAAATTGACCTGAACAGTTATGGCAAAATAGACAGGTTGATGTTGACCTTAAAATGACCTTGACCATGAAGGTCAGGTTATTGAATTTTGCTTAAGTTGCCATAACTTTGTTATTTATGGAAAGATTTGATTTATACTGGGACAAAACAACAACTGAGAACAAAACCAACATGTTGAAAAATATAAGTTTTACCTTGACCTTTAAATGACCTTGACGGTGCTAAAATTGGCTACATCTTTGTTATTAGTGGATGTATTGTCTTTATACTTGAACATAACTACCCTTTAGACAATACCCTCATGAAGGTTAAACTGAATTTGACCTTGACTTCATTTGACCTTGGCCTTCAATATCAAATTATTGAATATTGCATAAATTGGATTTGATAATAATAATTTTAAATGATGTTGCCTTTTGAAACCCTTCCTCTGATTGTTAGCCTTTGGAAATAGGAAAAAGTCCAGTGTGGCCCCTGGTTACAGCGGCTCTTGTTCAAATTCTTGATATACACACTTCCATTAGCTAATAGCATTTTACACCACTACCATTCTGTCGTCAGGTGAGCGACCTGGGGCCATTGGCCCCCTTGTTTTATGTTGACCCTCTGTATAATTAATTAAATTGCAATCCATGAAAAAACATGGCCATGATTAAAGTGGGGTTGGTTTGTGTTCATAATACGTCTATATGGGAAATTTCTTAAATCTTCTTTAAACCTGCTGGCTCGATATTAAGGTAATTTGGAAGCAATGACCCTTGATGATCTTTGTAAATTGCGAAATTTCTATCAGTCCCTGAAAAAACATGGCACATATGGGCTTATTGCCTTATATGTCTTTATTCAAGACACAAAAGTGCCATGGGTTTTGCTCTATAGAAATTGTGAAATTTACATTTGTTCATGAAGTAATTTGGCTGCAAGAGGTTGGGGCTTATTTTCATTACATGTCAGTATGAGAAACAAAAAAAAATCTGTACTCTGAGACATATATATATATGAAATTAAGGCCATAAAGACAGTTATGTATTAACATTGGATGAACACTTCTAAGCTTCAGCATATAAATTGGAACTTAATGCATAATTTTGCCTGCACATTTCAACTTCTTAAATTAAGGAACTCGCCAGCAAGTGAACATTATTTTGGATGTCTGAGTATGCGGAGATGAATATTTTTCATTGGTAGTGCAATTAAGAGCAGTGGTACTTAGGTGAGTGATGTAAGGGTCATCATGGCCTTCTTGTTTTCATATTACCTAACCCATATAATATCAAAATGTATTTGATGAAAGGAGTGGCCATTTAAAATGACTTGGTAAATTCTTCTTCATTTGTGTATGATTTGCTTTTGTTGATAATTAAAGACAGATATAATACTTGTTAATTAGGAAATACTTATAATGTTTGTAATGTTGTATTTTTACAAATCCGCAAATGAAATTTTTGCTTTAAAAACATTCCTTATAAACTATGCAAGAAAAAAGAAATTTACATTTATATATTTTTTGATCATTTTGAATGTGATGAATTTGTAAATATATTTGTATTTGAAGTTGTATATATATTAGAATTTATATTTTACCTTTTTATGCCCTCCCATCAAAGATGAGGAGACATATTGT
Organism: Cyclina sinensis; assembly: GCA_012932295.1. Taxonomy (NCBI): domain Eukaryota; kingdom Metazoa; phylum Mollusca; class Bivalvia; order Venerida; family Veneridae; genus Cyclina; species Cyclina sinensis. The sequence continues at coordinate 31,612,953 of JAAONU010000019.1, read as the reverse complement.
TCTGCAAATGTGAGTTGGTCGGTGGTCGGTAGACACTTCGTTTCCAAACAATATCTAGAGAACCCTTGGGCCCACCTTCCTTAAACTTGGTTTGTAGGTTGGTCACGACATGTACATGTAGATGACTCCTGTAGTTTTTCAGGACATTAGGTCAAAGGCCAGTGTCACTGTGTCCTTGAAAAGCAAAATGGTTTCCGATCAATAACTTGGGCACAAAACCTTTTTTAAGGGATAACTAAATAATCCTTGGGCTCGGGTTCCTCAAACTTGGCAATTCGTGACAAGTTGATGACCCCTCTAGTTGTCAGGTTACTAGCTCCCGAAAACTTAATGGGCAGGTTGGTCATGACCAGTAAATGACCCCTATAGTTTTCCATGTCATTAAGACAAAGGCCAAGGTCACAGTGACCTTGATAAACAAAACAGTTTCTGATCAATAACTATAGGATGCCTGGACCCAAGCTCCTCAAAACTTCATAGGCAAGTTTATCATGATTAGTAGATGACCCCTATAGTTTTTCGGGTTATTAGGTCAAAGGCCAATGTAACAGTGACCTTGATAAACAAAACCTTTTCTGATCAATATTTATAGCATGCCTGGGCCATGGCTTCCAAAAACTTCATAGGCATGTTGGTAATTTTAGATTTTAGAGTCACTAGTTCAAAGGTCAAGGTCATGTTATTAACTGAAATAATTGGGTTCTGATGAATAACTAGAGAATGCTGGGGCCTAGGGTCCTTAAAGTTGCAATGCTGGTTGATTATGACCTTAGATGACTTATATCACTTTTGGGGCCACTTGGTCAAAGTTCAAAGTCAGAGTGGCCATTAACAGAATAATGGTTCCCAGTCAATAACTACAGAACCCTCAGGCTTGCCATGCAGGTTGGTCTGTTCAGGAGATGACCACTATTGTCTTAGAGGTCACTAGGTTAAAGGCTGAGGTCACAGTGGCCATACACCATAAAGAGAAAAACAGATTCTGATTGAAAACTGGATAACCTTTGGGCCTTGCTGCCTCAAAACTTCCTACCTACCCACCCTCCCACATTGCTACCTACCTGCCCATGCAGTTCCTGTACTCTTTCCTGTTCTCCAGTAATTCAACTTATACATTTTATAACCAGAGTGTCTTTGCCTCTAGGGATAAGGTGCTAGGGGGGCATATATGTTTTACAAACATCTCTTGCTTTTTATAAGATTGGTGTATTATAGCTTGTTTGTTAAGTGAGATAATATCAGTTACTGTAGATGTTTTTCAACTAATGAAGTGAGAACAGACATCACTTTTTGCAGTCAGGTGATGAAAAAATCACTACTGAAGTTAAGTTTTCAAAACAGCTGGTAGAATGATTAGTTACTACATTTCTCTAAAAAAATGCTTTGACAGCAAAAGTTGTCGATCATACCGTATATACTCGCTTATAAGACGCATTTTTAGGAATCATATTATAAGGTTGTCGAGGGGGGAGCGTCTTATAAGCGCGTCCTTCAAAAGAAAGAAAAAATCCCAACAAGAATCTGGCTCCTACAATCAAGATTTTGGCAACCGTAATGTGCTGCAAACTGTTCAGTAACTTACCGGGGCTAAACAAAAAATAACAAGGCAAAAAATTACCATTCTTGTAGAAATTGATCAACGACTTTTAATTAGTATTAAAAGTATTGCTAGATGTTCTTGTTTTGGTTTAACAAAAGCTTTTTTCTCCTTTTTAGACAGCGTCAGCGGTACTTTCATTTCAACATCAGCCATTTTGCTAGGAGTGCTAAAGCGCATCCCGGGCCGTACCGCACCGTATTAAATTATGCTCAATCGGCGTATACTACTCGTTCTTTTTTTAACATTATTTTATGTTTTTAAATAAAAGAATGTTTGGCAATAAGTTAATTTTTAATTCTTTTTTTTTCAATTAAAACATCACTTTAAAAACTGTAAATCGCAAGTATTGCTTCAAGTCACGCTAACAATAATGTTAAATTCACACATTTAAATAACTGTGAAATTTAGTAAAGGGGTCTCACTAATGAAAAGACTGTTATTTCAGTGATTCGCAGGAGTTAATAGCTGAGACCCTTTTATTGTTAATTGACTGGCATTGTATATTAATTATACGCCAATTAGATGCCAATTTTCAGCAATTTCTTATCGAAGAACGTAATTGTTGTATAAACACAACCAGCTTGTGATTGCCTAATTGTGTCTTCTATTGATTGGTTTGAATTTGCTGATTGACAGTTCACTATGCATGACTACCTGCTCAGACCGCAACATGATTGGATAATATATCGATATGGGCATGTTTTATTGCTGATACTGCCGTTGGCGTTAGTGAGAAAATGGTTCGTGACTGGCAATCCAAACAAAATTAATTGATGAATGTGATAGCGCCGTCAGTAAAAAAAATCGCGATTGAAGTTAAATTGAAAGACTCGGTAAATGATACGGGAAATAGTTGACCGATTATGACTACCTGCTCAGACCGCAACATGATTGGATAATATATCGATATGGGCATGTTTTATTGCTGATACTGCCGTTGGTGTTAGTGAGAAAATGGTTCGTGACTGGCAATCCAAACAAAGTTAATTGATGAATGTGATAGCGCCGTCGGTAAAAAAATGACGCGGTTGAAGTTAAAGTGCATGACTCGATAAATGATACGAGAAATAGTTGACCGATCATTACTTGTGCTAAAAGTAAGGGCATTTCAGCTTGCCAAATTTTGACTGTGGTGTAGTGAAACCAATTAATTGTCATTGTTATAATTGGTAATTATGGCAATATGATGAATTTTTAGTGCTACGGCTTGTATGATCATACCTTTAGGTAATTATATATACAAAAATAATTAAAATACGGTACCGGATGTATACAGTTGCTGTTAATAAATGGATGTCACTGTATTTGTAGGAAGTTTTTCTTGGGGTTTAAGAAATGAAATTAATTCAGACCTTGTCAAAAATTAAATAAAATATGTTAAAATTATTTTTGTTTAAATATTTTTAAATTACCAAAAACAAATACAGCAGTTGGGTTTCCAAGTGAAAGTTCAAACTTTCATGAACCCCTTGACCTCGGACGATGTGAAAATCTGCCCGCGTCTTATAAGAGGGTCAATGCAAAAAGTACAGATTTTCAACTCAAAGTTAGGGGTGCGTCTTATAAGCGAGAGCGTCTTATAAGTGAGTATATACGGTAATAGCATTTTGAAGGCCAAATTAAGTCAGATTCCAATAACTTTAATAAAGAAGGGTCACTTACTACCCCTTGTTTACATATTAATGTAGTTTTCTCCCACTTTGACTGCACTAGGAATGTCAAGATCTCAAGATCTTTTTATAGCTAAAAACACATTTGCATACAGTAGAGTCATTTGTTTATTTTATACAATGTTAATTGAAAATTAACAGAAGTTATGAATATTTGTTACCATTACATATTGATAATTTCAATGTCATAGGTACTTGAGTGCCTTATTAGCCTTGACCCCACCTTATTTTAGCTGAAGTAAAACAGAAATTTTATACATTTTATTGTGAGTTTACATTTAAATGTGCTTTTTGAAAAATGAAGGCTTGTTGAATATGTATTGTCACTGGGAATGTCTTACTTAACTCACAGTGGAAAGTTTCGGTTGTTTGAAATATTTTAAGTTATCCGTTGTGTAAAAAGAGTGTTGTGTTCACAGAGATTACTTAACTATCTAGAATAACAACTGCTCTATAAATTGACTTTAATGGTTTTGAAAATTTATTTTTATTTTGTAAACCTTCTCCACAATAAGAAAGGACTGGCATTCTTCTTATCTCTTGATGTAATTCTGTAAATAATTCATCCCAGGCATTCTCTTCCTTATTTCCCACCTATGTACCATTTTATTACAATGCTCTGAAATGAATTTGTATTGAATATGATTAAGTAATGATGTAAGAATAAGCTCTTTTCAAATTTTAACCATGTTACATATATAAAAAATTTTTTTTAAAGATAAATGATGACAAAAGTTAAGTAAATATATAGATTTTGAAGCTTATATATCATATCAAAGTGCATAAGAAGCTCATTCAGTGACAGTGCACATTGAGCATGCCTTCTATATTGTACTGTATTTTTATAATGTGATAGATTAGATTTATGCATTCCATTTTTGTATTAATCATATGACTCACCTTAGCAGAGAACTGTTCATTGTGAGCTCTTGTTATTACTTAGTCAGTCTGCAAGCTGTCAACAGTTTTTTTTAACCTTCCTGGAACTTCTTGAGCAATTTTTATCAAACTTGGTATGTATGTCACTTGCCAAAGCTTTCCTAGGATTTTTATGCTCCCCGAAGGGCAAGCATATAGTTGCCGCTTTGTTCGTCCGTCCATCATAATTTTGTCCGGAGCATAACACAAAAACTATGAGAGATATCAAGAGCAAACTTCATAGGTAGTTAGATCTAATTAAGGAGCAGTGCAGTAAACAAGAACCATAACTCTTGCTTTATTAATTTTTGAGTCATTGCCCTTTGAATTTTCTCATACTTATTTTTTGTCCGGGCATATCTCACAAAGTAAAAGAGGTATTAACATGAAACTTTATTGGTAGATAGATCTCTATGGGGAGAACTGTACCTCTATTTTGCATAATTTAGGAGTTATTGCCCTTTGTTATTTCTCATACTTTAAAGAAAATACATATTAAACAATAGCCCTTTTGGAATTGGCATTTATTCAGGGAGCATCCATCGGTTCTACCAATCTCTTGTTGATGAATATAAGTTGATTTAGATTCATTCCTTTCTGTAGAATAAAAGGCATACAAGTGAAATTTGGCATTCCTGATAGAGTAGTAAAATGAAATGTAAAAGATGTGTGTACGAAAAGGCCCTAGTATGGGTTTGGCTGTATTGAAATCCCAGACAGGTTGAAGATTCTTTTTAGAACAATGAAGTAACTTAGGTGGGCAAAGTTAGTCATGGATATTATAGTTTATGCTTCAACATTTGTAAAGTATTTAGTTAGTCAAGATCAGTAGAATGATATTATGTAATAAGACAGAAAACACAGATATGAAAATGGTATCTATGTACATTTAAATTAAAACAAAACATTGAGAAAAGATTTTATTAAGGTCTAATTTTATTGATAGCACCTGAAGTGAAAACTGAAAGAAATATTCCAGAATTTCTATGTTGTTGTTAGGCTTGTTTGGTAAGCATATACTTTTTTCATGAACGTTCAAGTCATTTCAAGAAAACATGAGTCTCCAAGTCTTAAAGGCAATCAAATAATAGCAAATCAATTGCATCACTTGTGGTAAGGATAGATTTTTATTACTCTCGTTTTTAAATTTTTATTTTCTTATTTTCAGAGTACTGCTGAAGTTCTGTGACTCGATGTTTTAAGCTTTGAATGATTCTGAAAACTTAAAATTATTAGAAGAAGATTTAAAGATTTTTTTTTTCTGGTTTTGGTATTCATTTCCATTCATAATGTTGGTAATACACATATTACATTATTTGTAAACAGACTTCATCTTGTATATACCAGTCCATTAATATCATGTCCGTTTTACCTCGGGTACTTTTATCAGGTTATTCTTTTATTTAAATACATATTGTCGCTTTAACAGCTGATAGAAATTTTAGCCAGAATTTAAGGACAATATTTGTTCATGTAACTATGAATTTAAAGAACTATAATTGTTGATGGATCCAATGGGTTTTATGTGTTACAGTAAGGTTTTGGTTGTTTGTGTTGATACACAGACATCACCTCACAGTGACAATCAGTGAAGTTTTACTTTTGCATTGGATTTCTCTTTACATTAGTGGAAGACACACAAATGCCATACTTACTATACATGGTTTGTATGCTTAGAAGTTGTCATTTTGATTAGAAGCAGAGATATTTGAAAATGTACTGACAATCTACCAGACTTACTTGTCAGGCAGTTATGATACTTTTTTCTTAAGTTTGTATTCTGATACATGAAAATTTATTTTGTAATTTTAGATTGTTTTTAAAAATGTATAACATAATAATAACTAGCAGAATCATTTTTTGGTCTAACAAGCACCATAGTTTGGAATATGCTTCCCAAGAACAGTGAAGGAAAAAGAGACAGGAAAATTGATCCTAAAGTCTCAATTTTTAGCTTACTTGAGCACAAAGTGCTCAAAGGTGAGCTATTGGGATCATTGATTGTTAGGTGTCCGTCAGCATATGTCATGCTTCGTCAACAATTTGACTTGAATGACTTCTTTTCCTAAACCGCTGAGCCAACTTTGACGAAACATGGCTGGGATATTCCATGCATGAAGCTCTACCAAAGTTATAAAAAGACTTGAATTCCATCAAGAACTCTGGTTGCTATGGCAACTGAAAGGAAAAACTTTGAAAATCTTCTTGTCTGAAACGACAGGGCCCTTAGTCAATTGATTTTACATAGGCTTATACAGGGAAAACTTTGAAAATCTTCTTGTCTGAAATCACAAGGCCCTGAGCCTTAAGATTTGGTGTGTGTCATTGTCTAGTGGACCTCTACCAAGTTTGTTCAAATTATACCCCTGGGGTCCAATTTGGCCCTGCCTGGGGGTCAGTTGATTTTGCATAGGCTTATATAGGGAAAACTTTGAAAATCTTTTTGTCTGAAACCACAAGGCCCTGAGTGAGCCTTAAGATTTGGTATGTAGCATTGTCTAGTGGACCTCTACAAAATTTGTTCAAATTATACCTCTGGAGTCAAATTTGGCCTCACCCCGGGGATCTATTGGTTTTACATAGGCTTATATAGGGAAAACTTTGAAAATCTTCTTGTGTGATACCACAAGGCCTTGAGCCTATGATTTGGTTCATAGTATTGTCTAGTGGACCTCTGCCAAGTTTGTTCAAATTATACCACAAGGTCTTGGGTGTAAATATTTGCATGGAGCTTTATATAGAGGTCCTCTACCAAGATTTTTCGAATTTTGCTTAATATGGGATCAATATGGACCTCGTCCAAAGACTTGCATAAGAAAAAACTTTAAAAATTATTTTGTCAGTAACCACAAGGCCTATTGTTAAAATATTTGATGTTTAACAGGAATAAGTAAATTTCTTCCAAGTCTGTTGAAATCTTGGCCCTGAGGTCAAAATTGGCCCTGCCTCTGGGGTCACCAAGGCTAGAAATAGACTTTTCATTATAGAGCCATTATTTATTGACTGATATCTTAGATATTTGGTTTACAGTCACCTTGCATTAACCTCTACCATTCACAGAGATCAAGGTCAAGTTTATAGAGGCTAAAAATAGATTTTTATGCTTTTCCCAGTAGCGTCTTCATTTATTGAGCGATGTCTTAGATATTTGTTATGTAGGTAACTTGCATGGACCTCTACCCTTAGATGGGGTTTGGCAACACTTGGGTCAAGGTCACCTAGGCTAAAAATAGATTTTTGTACTTCCTTAGAGCTTATATTTATTGACTTAAACCTCTGGGATTAACAGGGTCATGGGCAAAGAGGCTAAAAATAGATTTTTCTGCTTTACCTCATAGAGACTTCATTTATTGACCAATAACTTAGATATTTGGTAATGTAGTTTCCTTGCATGGACCTCTACCCTTAGGTGGGTTTGATGTAAATGTGCCAAGGTCAAAAAGGCTTTCAAAAGATTTATTTTGTTTCTGTCATAGAGCCTTTATTTCTTGACCGATATTTGGATTGTAGGCACCTTCCATGAACCTTTGCCTTTCACTGGGGTCAAGGTCACCAAGACTAAAAATATTTTTTTCTTTTTGTTATGGAGCCTTCATTTATTGACTGATGTCTTTGATAAATGGTATAATGCATGGACCTCAACTGCTGCAAGGGGTTTTAGGTGCCTGGGGTCAAGGTAAAGGTCACAGAATTTAATAAAGATTTCTCGCCTTGTGTCCTAGTGTTATGCTTACAGTTTACCCAGTTTCAACCAAAGTTTCATAAAACATTTGTAAAGAGAAGTTCTTTCTTTTCCTGAACCAGCCCGATTCCATCATGGGTTCCAGAGGTATGTGGGCCAGAAAAGGCTGTTTTTGCCATGTGTGCATGGTTTCACAGCTTTGATAATTTTACAAACCACTTGCCTGAGTCTTTCATTTTGTGACTGACATTTTAGATATTTGGTATGTGTGTATCATGGACATCTGCCCTGGGAATGGATTTTAGGTCACTAGGGTCAAGGTCACCATGGCTAAAAAATCAAAATTAGCCCAACTCCAGGGGTCACTAGGCTTTATATGGACTGACATAGGTAAAACCTTTACAATTTTCTTTCAGAAACCATAAGTCCTGGAGTTTAGATAATTGGTGTTTGAATGAAAGTAGTTGCAGTTTTTTCCAGGTGAGATAAAAGGGTTTGCAAATACTTACATAGCAAAAATCTTCCAATGGGAAAGCACACAGTGTAGAACTTGACTATACTTGACTATTAACTTACATGGGTTGGGTAGGACTTCCTTCCCCCGCCCTCATGGGATACTGCCCATTGTTACCCCCCACCTCTCCCAAGCATGTTACTCTCCCCCCACCCCACCACCACCACTCTGCTACAGGGGTCATTTGGTTTTGTATAGAAAAAAAATTCTGATGGGAAAGGTCAAAGTCTATAAGTAATCTATTTACTTACATGGGATGGATAGGTACTTGTTTCAGGAATGAGAGAGGTACTTCCTAGTTTTGTATGGGCAGGTACTTGCAAGCTGGTTTCTGATTATTAAAACAGATGAGGGTTGGTGCTGCTCTATAGTGATCTTTTTAAGACTTAAGTGTGTGTGTAAGCAGAAAACACAAATGATCTCTTGAAAACTACAAACAAAGCTTTATCATTTAAATACAGTCATGTTAGTTAACTATTAATTAGAGCCATGATTGAAGATAAAAATGACTGGTGTTTTAGCATAATGATTAATTACAATGTTAGTGTGTTTTTACAGTTGCTTTTGACTGTATGTTTTAGTTTTATGTAGGTTTTGGTTAAGCTAGATTATAATAAAATCATTAGATCATGAGACGTTAGAGGTAGATACCAGAGAGTTCAGATTGAGGGAATCGGGTGGGTTCTGGGTTTAGGAATTGAAATTGTATCAAGCATTTGCTCCTGGGCTCCAGGGTTCCCTGTTAACTCTTCTTAACTCAACAGCGAGTTACAGCTTTGGAAGAAAAGTTTTGATCTATTTTTGTTCAACTTGAATTTGAAGGCTGTCATGCCCAGCAAGCTGTGTATGATATAAATGTGACAACAATGCTTATAATACCTCATGATCAGTAGTTTATTTAAAGCAAGTATTACCTAAGGAAGTAAAACAGGTGAAAAAAAATATTTGTCTTTATTTAGATATAGTTTTAGAACTAGAAGTAGATATTTTATATTTCATGCAAGATATTTTTGATAATATAGAAGTATTTAGATGATTCACAAATTTTGTGTCTTATAAACTCTCTAATAAAGATTAATTGAAAATGGCTGTGTTTGATTTAATTTGAGCAAGAAGTAAGAAGTCATCTAATAAAACCGGCATCCTCTCTCCTGGCATCTTTGTTATACTTTGGGTTCAGTGTTGAACAAGTTTGATTGTACCATTTAAAAGTTTACTTTGTCTTCACAATCAACGTAATATGCAAAGGTGTAGGAATGAGCCCAGACTGTAATTGATCAGCAGAATTTGTAAGGACTTTTACAGTCTCATTTGAAAGGTATCAGTACAGGTCACAACACCAGGAAGCACTGTTACTGAAGACTTGCATTTATTATCTCGCCTGAGCATATGCTCAAGATAAAAAAAGACAGTTTCCAAATGATAACTACTTTAAAGGGTGATGGATTGAAATAATTTTTAGCTCAACTTTTTTTGAAGAAAAAATTGTGTTATTGCTATAGTCATGGTGTCGCCATTGCCCTTCCCCTCCGAAAACTAATTTTTTTATGAACCAGGTTTTCAACAAAAACCAGTTATTGTAATGCTGAAGTCTGCCATCGGTCAGGCGTCAACGTTTGGTGTGTGGGTAACTTATATCAAGAGGCAGCTTGGGATTGCTACCCAGGTGTCTGTGATCAAGGTCAAGGTCATTGTTGCTAAAAATAGAAATTCAGTTTCCACAGAAACTTGAGTTTGCCTTTGTTTATTGAAACCAAACTTGGTGTCTGGGTAGCTTATATCAAGGGGCAGCTTGGGATTGCTACCCAGATGTCTGTGGTCAAGGTCACTGTTGCTAAAAAAACCCAAAACTTTCTGCTCAATTACTTGAGTTTGCCTTGACCTATTGACTAAGTTGTGACCTATTAATTAAGTAATAACTTCAGTTTGCTAAATTAAAAATTAAGTACTTCAGTTTGCTATGACCTATTGACCCCAAACTTAGTATGTTGGTAGCTTATATCAAGACGCTACTTGAGATCGCTACCCAGGTGTCTGTGATCAAGGTCAAGGTCACTGTTGCTAAAAATAGAAATTCAGTTTCCCCTGAATAATGTGTTTGCTTAGGCCTATTTAGGCTAATCTTAGTCTATCGGTAGCTTATATCAAGAGGCAGCTTTGCATTGCTATCCAGATGTCTTTGGTTAAGGCCAAGGTCACTGTTGCTAAAATTAGAAATTAAGTTTCCACTCAATAACTTGAGTTTGCTTTGGCCTATTGATGCCAGGCTTGGTGTGTGGGTAGCTTAAATCAAGAGGCAGCTTGGGATTGCTACCATGATGTCTGTGATCAAGGTCAAGGTCACTTTGCTAAAAATAGAAATTAAGTTTCCACTAAATAATGAGTTTGCTTTGGCCTATTGACGCCAAACTTGGTGTGTGAGTAGCTTATATCAAGAGGCAGCTTGGGATTGCTACCATGGTGTCTGTGATGAAGGTCAAGGTCACTTTGCTAAAAATAGAAATTCAGTTTCCGCTCAATAACTCAAGCTTGAGGAAGGATTTCTACTAACCCTGCATAGATCACTGTCTGCACGCAACCAAAATAACAGCATCATTTTTTCTTCACTGCCATATTTCATTCCAAATTCCTGTCACATCAATACTTGGTCATTGAAAACATGGTTTCATCGCATTGTGGCGCTTCTTGTTCCTTGATTGATTGTCTTCATACTTGGACATAACAACCCTTTGGACAAGATTTTCAAGTAGACCAGACTAAACTTGACTTTGACTCATAAATGACCTTCACTTTCAAGGTCAAAATATTGAATTTTGCTATAATTGGCCATAACTTTATTATAAATAAGTGGATTGTCTTCATCCTTGGACACAACAACCCTTTGGACAAGACTTTCAAGTAGACCAGACTAAACTTGACCTTGACTCATAAATGACCTTAACCATTAAGGTCAAATTATTGAATTTTGCTGAAATGGGCCGTAACTTTGTTGTTTATTGTTGGAATTGATTTATACTTGCACAAAACAACACTTATGACAAAACCGATATATTGAATAACCCAAATATGACCATGACCTAAAGGTGACCTTGACCATCAAGGTCAAATGATTGAACTTTGCTTAAATTGTCATAACTTCCTCGTTTATTTATGGATTTGATTCATATTTGGACAAAACTACACTTATGACATTATGATTCTTTCAAGTTTGACCTTGACCTTTCAATGACCTTGACATTGCTTAACTTTGGTATATCTTTGTAATTAATGGAATTTCTTTATGCTTGGACATCACTACCTTTTAAACAATACCTCCAAAGAAGGTTAAACTGAAATTGACCTTGACATTTAAATTTGGCAGTAGGTAACTGTATTATGTTTGAATGAATGTGATAATTAAATTTCCAAATGATGTTTCATTTGAAATCCTTTCACAACAATGTGCTTCCTCTGATGTGTTTGCTATTAGAAATAGGAAAAAAGACAAGGGTGGCCCCCGCTTGCAGTGGCTCTTGTTGGTACACAGGTGTAATCTGAGTTGGAATTTGGCATCAGACCACTAATTTTTCACTACTTACCTATGACCCCTTTTTATCCCTTCCCCCGCCCATTTCAGTCAGTAGACACATCGTTTCTGATCAATATCTAGAGAACCCATGGACCCACCTTCCTCAAACTTGGTATGTAGGTTGGTCGTAACCAGTAGGTAACCCCTACAGTTTTGGGTCATTAAGTCAAAGGCCAAGATCACAGTTACCTTGAAAAGCAGAAGAGTTTCTGATAAATAACTATAGAATCCTTGGGCCAAGGGTCCTTAAACTAGGTTTGAAGGTTGGTCATGACTAGTAGATGACCACTACAGTTTTTCAGGTCACTAGGTCAAATACCAAGGTAACAGACACCTTGAAAAGCAAAATGGTTTCAGATCAATTACTACAGACTGCTTGGGCTCAGGCTTCTCAGAACTACATAAACAGGTTGGTCATAGCCAGTAGATGAAGCCTGTAGTTTTTTGGGTCATTAGGTCAAAGGCCAATGTCACACTGACCTTCAAAAGTAAAACATTTACCGATAGATATCTAGAGAATCCTTAGGCCCAGGTTCCTCAAACATGGTTTGTAGGTTGGTCATGACCAGTAGATGACCCTTTTAGTTTTTCACCTCACTCTGACAAAGGCCAAGGTCACATTGACCTTGAAAAGCAAAACAGTTTCCAAACAATAACTATAGAACCCTTGGGCCCCAGGTTCCTCAAACTTGGTATGAAGGTTGGTCATGACCAGTAGATGACCCCTTTATTTTTTTTGAGTCACTTGAACAAAGGTCAAGATCATATTGATCATTAGCTATAAAATGGTTTCTTATGAATAACTAGAGAATGCTTGGGCCTAGGGTCCTTTAACTTGCAATGCATGTTAATAATGACCAATAATGACTCAGTATTGCTTTTGGGGTCACTTGGTCAAATTCAGCATCAGAAAAATGGATTCCAGTTAATAACTAGAGAACCCTTGGGCACTTGCTCCTCAGATTTGCTATACATTTTGGTCTGTTCAGGAGATGACCCCTATTGTCTTTCGGTTAAAGAACAAGGTCATGATAACCATAAACCATTAAGAGGAAAATAGATTCTGATTGATAACTAGAGAACCCTTGGGCCTTGCTGCCTCAAAGTTTCCTACCTACCTACCCTCCCACCTACCTACCTACCCATGCAGTTCCTGTACTCTTTCGTGTTCTCCAGTAAATGAACTTACACATTTTATAACCAGAGTGTCATTGCCTCTAGCTATATAAAACACAGTTTCATGATGATAACTCATTATGCCCCCTCTTCAAAGAAGTGGGGGTATATTGCTTTGCATTTGTCTGTCTGTCGGTCGGTCGGTCCGTAGACCAAATGGTTTCCGACCAATAACTAAAGAATGCTTAGGCCTAGGAACTTCAATCTTGGTAGGATGATTGTCCATCACCAGTAGATGACCCCTATAGATTTTGGGGTCAAGGGGTCAAAGGTCAAGGTCACATTGACTTTGTAGGTAGAAACGGTTTCCGACCAATAACTAAAGAACGCTTAGGCCTAGGAACTTCAAACTTGGTAGGATGATTGTCCATCACCAGTAGATGACCCCTATTGATTTTGGGGTCAAGGGGTCAAAGGCCAAGGTCACATTCACCTTGTAGGTAGAAACGGTTTCCGCGAATAACTAGAGAACGCTTTGACCTAGGTTCACCAAACTTGGTATGCTGGTTGGTCATCACCAGTAGATGACCACTATTGATTTTGAGGTCATTAAGTCAAAGGTCAAGATCACAGGGACCTTCATCCTAAAAACGGTTTCCGACCAATAACTAAAGAACGCTTTGACCTAGGTTCACCAAACTTGGTGTGCTGGTTGGTCATGACCAGTAAATGACCCCTATTGATTTTGAGATCATTAGGTCAAAGGTCAAGGCCACAGGGACCTTGATCCTAAAAACGGTTTCTGATCAATAACTTGAGAACGCTTTGGCCCAACCACAAGCAATTAGGTGCTGCCAGGGGGCATTTATGTTTTACAAACATTTCTTGTTAAAGAGGTGATGCATTCACATAAATTTTTGTACACAGGTATAACATAATGAAATACATGTTGAGTTTTTTCAAACAGTTATGGCACCTTGACATCTTCAATTTTTATGCCCCCAAATGTAGGTATATTGTTTTTATATGCCAGAAGGGGGCATATTTATTTTGTTATGGACCTGGGCGTCCATCCGTCTGTCAGCAATTTGGTTTCTGTAGGATAACTTGAGTACTCTTTGGCCTACAGTCTTTTACCTTCATAGGATTATTGCCCACACTGAATGGTGACCCCAATTGGTTTTGGAGTCAGTAGCTCAAAGTACAAGGTCATGTAGACCTTAACATTGAAAACCATTTCCGCCATGTAACTTGACAATCATTTGTTATGGAGACTTCAAACTTTATATCTTGATTGCACACATTGAGTGGATGACTATACAGTTTGGGGTCAGTATGTCAAAGGCTAAGGTCACTGTGACTGACTGAAATGTTTAGAATCATTTACATAACAACCATCTGTCATAAAGACTTCAAAATTCATATAATGGTTGCACACATTGAGGGAATGACCCTGTTTGATTTTGGGGTCAGTAGGTCAAAGGTCAAAGTCACAGTGACCTTAACATTGAAAACCATCTCTGCCATGTAATTTGACAATCATTTGTTATAGAGACTTCAAACTTTATATCTTGATTGCACACATTGAATGTGGGGTCAGTAGGTCAAAGGTCAAGGTCACAGTGACCTAAATGTTTAGAATCATTTACACTCTGTATCTCGACAACCATTTGTCATAGAGACTTCAAAATTCATAATATGGTTGCACATATTAAGGGAATGTCCCCTATTGATTTTGGAGTCAGTAGGTCAAAGGTCAAGATCACAGTGATCTTAACATTGAAAACCATTTCTGCCATGTAACTTGACAATCATTTGTTGTAGGGACTTCGGACTTTATATCTTGATTGCACACATTGAGTGGATGATCCCTATACATTTTGGGGTCAGTAGGTCAAAGGTCAAGATCACAGTGACCTTTACACTGAAAACTACTGCTGCTGTAAAACTTAATACATTTACGTAATTGTCATAAAGATCTCAAACTTCATATGATGATTGATTACATTGAGAAAATGACCCCTGTAAATCTTAGGATCAGTGGGTCAGATGTCAAGGTCTCAATGACCTAAACACTGAAAAGCATTTCTGCTGTATAACTTGGCAACTACTTCCCATACAGATTTCAAACTTCTTAGGATGATTGCCATCATTGATTACATTACCCAATACTGTTCGAGGTAAGTACATAAAAGGTCAAGGTGACAGTCATTAAATAATCAATATTTCTAGACTATAACTTGATAACCATGCATCAGAGCATAAACATCATAACTTTGAAAGAATGACATTTATACAGATTATAAAACCTAAAATTCAGATATGATAAAGTTCTATAAAACTCTTAAATTAAAATGTTAAAAATTGAAATATTATAAATCAAAAACAAAAAATTCAAAATTTAAAGCAAATCATTTAATTTCAAAGCCTCAGGTTTGCTCCCTTATATCACAAATGCATCATACTTAGAAAAAACACCTTTGGACTGGTAACCCAGGGGTCTCCACTAACATTACTGATTGTCTTTAGGATGAAACATTAAACTGAGGTCCCATGTATCAGTGCTGTACACTGAGCATGCAAAAGAACCAGGGGTGTCTCTGGAATGTGATGCTTTCTGTATCTTGCGCTATCCCCCATGACATAAAATAACTAATCTCTGCAGGGGGCGTCTGTCACATGGGCAACTGGTACCAACGATAAATATACTCAAATAGAAAGAAAGATGATATGTCACATGCAAGACCCAGGTTTGTAGGTCAAAAGTCAAGGCCACACTTGGTCTTGAAAGGAAATTTTCATAAAAGTGGATTGATGGTTGTGTCCAGTCAACAATTCTTTAATTCCCAGATGTTTTTTAAAATGACTTGGCATAGATGTGATGGACATGATGACAAGGTGTTTTGTGCAAGAATAAGGTGTCCAGTTCAGAGGTCAAGGTCACACCTGTACGTCCAAAGTCATGAATATTTCAAAACAGTGCTTTGATGGTTGTGTCTGGTCAACAATTCTGACATCCCTTGATGGATTTTAAATTGACTTGGTATAAATGTCTTAGACATGATGACGACATGTCACACGGAAGAATCAGGCCTCCTCAAATGTCAAGGTCACACTTGTATGTCAAAAGTCATGATATGGTTGTGAATAGATGGTCGTGTTTTGTGCATAATTTTGGTTATTCCTAGATGGATTTTGAAATAATTATGGGTAAATGTGTTGAAAATTGAGACAATCCTAGATTTTTAACTTAAAGGTTAAGGTCACACTTCACTGGAATGGAAGTTTTTAGTGAAAATGCATTGATGAATGTTCCAATCAACAATTCTGTTATTCATGAATGCCTAGTTTGGATGTTCTCATGAAATATTTCTTGAAAAAATTTGCTATTAGAGTTTTAAGTTATTTGGTATCAACATTTAAATGATGACTAATAATATGTTGTTGTAGAATTTGTTAGCTAATATATATATATTCAGAGCATTTATCTCAGCTGACAAACAACATAATATATTTAATTTTTTTGTTGTTCATTGTCATTTATGATAATTACTATCAGTTTAATTATGTCTCCCCCCAAAAATGGGGGAGACATATTGTTTTTCCCCTGGTTGTCCGTCCGTCCGTCCGTCCGTCCGTCACAAAATCGTGTCCGCTCTGTATCTTCCAAAGCCCTTGAAGGATTTTTATGAAACTTGGGTCAGATGTTCACTTCATCAAGACGACGTGCAGAACCCACTTTGCGGGTGTGGTGTCTGAAGGTCAAGGTCACACTTGGAGGTTTAATGTCAAATGCCACAAAATTGTGTCCGCTCTGTATCTTCAAAAGCCTTGGAAGGATTTTTATGAAACTTGGGTCAGATGTTCACCTTATCAAGGTGACGTGCAGAACCCACTTTGCGGGTGTGGTGTCTCAAGGTCAAGGTCATACTTGGAGGTTAAATGTCAAATGCCACAAAATCGTGTCCGCTCTGTATCTTCAAAAGCCCTTGAAGGATTTTTATGAAACTTGGGTCAGATGTTCACCTCATCGGGGGAGATATATTGTTTTTCCCCAGTTGTCTGTCTGTCCGTCCATCTGTCCGTCACAAAATCGTGTCTGCTCTGTATCTACCAAAGCCCTTGAAGGATTTTTATGAAACTTGGGTCAGATGTTCACCTCATCAAGGCGACATGCAGAACCCACTTTGCGAGTGTGGTGTCTCAAGTCAAGGTCACACTTGGAGGTTAAATGTCAAATGCCACAAAATCGTGTCCACTCTGTATCTTCCAAAGCCCTTGAAGGATTTTTATGAAACTTGGGTCAGATGTTCACATCATCAAGGTGACATGCAGAACCCACTTTGAGGGTGTGGTGTCTCAAGGTCAAGGTCACAATTTGAGGTTAAATGTCAAATTTTACAATCGTCTGATTCAATACTGCCTGCAGCAACTGGCTGGGGGGAGACATATGTTTTTGTTCAATCAAAAACCATTTCTAGTTATTTCTATGTTAAAATTTTTCATTGATTAAAAATCATCATGTCTTCCACCTTGAAGTTGTCAACAGACATATTGATTTTGACCATGTCTGTCTGTCACAAAATTTATCAGTGCAACTCCTCCAACATGCATGATTGGATTTTGATGAAACCATACAGAAATGTTCAGTACTAATCAAGTTGTGCATATTGTCACGATTTTCTGCTTGACTGATTTTTAGCTCACCTGTCACGTAGTGACAGAGTGAGCTTTTCTGATCACCTTTTGTCCGTCGTCCGTCCTCTGTCCGTCTGTCCACAATTAGTTTGTTAACACTCTAGTGGTAACATTTTTGCCTCAGTTGTCATGAAACTTGGTCAGGATGTTTGTCTCATTAATATCTCGGACGAGTTCGAACATGGGTTGTCAGGGTTAGGTCACAGAGCCCAAATATAGAAAAACCTTGTAAACACTCTAGAGGCTACTTTTTCAGTCCAAATATCCTGGAAATTTGTCAGAAAGGTTCTATTGATGATTTCTAGCTCAAGTTCAAATATGGGTCATCTGGGTTCAAAATCTAGGTCACGGAGCCCAAAAATATAAAAATCTTGTTAACACTCTAGAGGTAACATTTTCAGCCCAAATAATCTGGAAATTTGTCGGAAAGGTTGCTTTGACCATTTTTAGGTCAAGTTCAAATATGGGTCATCTCGGGTCATAATCTAGGTCACAGAGCCTAAATATTGAAAAACCTTGTTAACACTCTATAGGTAACATTTTTAGACCAAATAATCTGAAAATTTGTCGGAAAGGTAACTTTGACGATTTTTAGCTCAAATTCGAATATTGGTCATCTGGGTTCAAAAACTAGGTCACAGAGCCCAAAAATAGAAAAATCTTGTTAACACTCTAGAGGTAACATTTATTTTTAGACCAAATAATCTGGAAATTTGTCAGGAAGGTTGCTTCTATGATTTCTAGCACAAGTTCAAATATGGGTCATCTGGGTTCAAAAACTAGGTCACAGAGCCCAAAAATAGAAAAATCTTGTTAACACTCTAGAAGTAACATTTTCAGCCCAAATAATCTGGATATTTGTCAGAAAAGTTGCCTTAAGGATTTTTTGATCAAGTTTGAATATGGGTCATCTGGGGTCACAAACTAGGTCACAGAGTCCAGATATGGAAAAACCTTGTTAACATTCTAAAGGTAACATTTTCAGTGCAGATAACCTGGAAATTTGTCAGAAAGGTTCTATCGATGATTTCTAGCTCTGTTTTGAATATAGGTTTTCTGGGGTCAAAAATTAGGTCACAGAGCTCGAAAGTAGAAAAATCTTGCTAATGCTCTAGAGGTTACATTTTTAGCCCAAATGTCCTTGAAATTTGTCAGAAAGGTTGTTTCAATGATTTCTAGCTCAAATTTGGATTTGGGTCATCTGGGTTCAAAAACTAGGTCACATTGCCCAAATATGTAAAAACCTGTTTAACACTCCAGAGGTAACATTTTCAGTCCAAATATCCTGGAAATTTGTCAGAAAGGTTTTTTGATGATTTGTAGCTCAAGTTGGAGTATAGGTCATCTTGGGTCAAAAACTAGGTAACAGACCTAAATATCGAAAAACCTTGTTAACACTATAGAGTCTACTTTTTCAGTCCAAATATCCTGGAAGTTTGTCAGAGAGATTGTTTCGATACTTTCTAGCACAAGTTCGAATATGGGACATCTAGGTTATAAAACTAGGTCATAGAGCCCAAATATGGAAAAACATTGTTAACACTCTTGAGGTAAAATTTTCAGTAGAAATAACCTTGTAATTTGTCAAAGAGATTGTTTCAATAATTTCTAGGTCAAGTTCGAATATGGGTCATCTGGGGTCAATTAACCAGGTCCATAGCAACTTTGTTAAAAGCAGTCATACTCAGGTGAGCTATACAGGCCATCATGGCCCTCTTGTTACAGGAGTTATGGAACTCTATACTTTTATCAGGGCAACTCTTCCTACGTTCATAATGAGATTTTGGATGAAATCTTATACTATTTAGAATGTAGTTGTGCATACTGTCACAATTTTCTACTTGACTGATTATTGCAGGAATTATGGGACTTTACAGCCCTGTATGTTTTTGTCAATTTTTAATGAAACCTTGAGAAAAATTCAGTGCCTATTTAGATGTGCAGATTGTTAGGATTTTCATGTTGACTGCTTTAAGCTCACCTGAGCACAAAGTGCTCAGGGTGAGTTTTTCTGATCAGTCTTTGTCTGTTGTCAGTCCGTCGTCAACTTTTCATTCAAAGGACATCTCCTCTGAAACCAATGGGTCAAATGTAATGTTATATAGAAAAAAGTTTTAAAAATCTTCACATCAGAAACCAAAAAGCATAGAGCTTAGATATTAAATGTATGTAGCATTGTCAAGAGGACCTCTACCAAGTTTGTTCAAGTCATTGCCCCTGGGTCAAAAATGGCCCCGCCCAAATGGTCACATGTTTTTCATGGAGTTATATAGGAAAAACTTTAAAAATCTTCTTTTCTGATACCACAAGGCTTAGAGTTAAAATATTTGGTGTACAACATTGTCTAGTGGACCTTTACCAAGTTTGTTCAAATCATAGCCCCTGGGTCAAAAAAGTCCTTGCCCCAGTGGTCACATGTTTAACATACAGTTATATAGGAAAAACTTTAAAAATCTTCTTGTCAGAAAACCACAAGGCCTAGAGTTTAGATATTTGGTGTGCAACATTGTCTAGTGGACCTTTACCAAGTAAGTTCAAATCATGACCCTGGGGTCAAAACTGGCCCCACCCAGTGGGGGTGGGGGGAGGTCATTTGAATTTACACAAGGACTTATATAGGGAAAACTTAAAAACTTTGCAGCTCTGCTACACCAAGGGCTAGACCTTCAGTTGTTCATTGTTATGTCTCCACCTGAACCCCGCCCTTCTGATGGAGACATATTGTTTTTGCCCTGTCCATGGGTGTCTGTCTGTCTGTCACACTTCATTTCCTTTCAGTAGCTTGAGTGCCAGTTGACCCAAGGCCTTCAAACTTCACAGGGTTATTACCCTTATTGAGTAGAAAAAAAAAACTTTTGTTTTTTGGGTCAGTATATCAAAGGTCAGAGGGACCTCTAGAGTGAAAACTGTTTCCACTCAATAACAGGGGTACCATTTCACCCAGAGCCTTCAAACTTCATAGGATGATTGCTTTTACTAAATAGAAGAACCTTATCATTTTTGGGGCTGGTATGTCAAAGGTCAAGGTCACAGGGACCTGTATAGTGAAAAGTTTTTCTGCAGAGTAACTGTAGTACCATTACACCCAGAACCTTCAAACTTCATAGGGTAATTATATTAGAAGAATCCTATTGTTTTTGGGGTCTGTAGGTCCAAGGTCAAGTTCACTGGGACCTGTAGAATAAAACTATTTCTGCTAAAAATTTTGAGTACCATTACACCCAGAGTCTACAGACTGATTGCAAACTTATTCAAATTTGCAAACAACAAACACCCATAACAACCAGTAATGATACTTGTAACATGAGCAATGAGACTCAGGTGAGCAATTTAGGGCCATCATGGCCCTCTTGTTAGCTCTACTGAGCACCATGTCTGCTCAATAACTCAAGCACCATTTAGCAGACAGCCTTCAGACTTCATAGGATGGTTGCTCTTACTGAGTAGAAAACCCCTATTGTTTATGGGGTCAGTAGGTCAAGGTCACCTTTAACCAATAACTAGTGAATGCTTTTACCTACAGCCCTCAGATTTGGTGATGAGGTTGGTCATGACTGGTAGATGACCCCTAATGATTTTGAGGTCAGTAGATCAAAGTTTGAGGTCACTGTGACCTTGACCAAAGAAAGCTTGCTTGACCAATAACTAGAGAACACTTTGGCTTATAGTCCTCAGATGTGGTGGGGAGTTTGGTCATGACCTCTTTTGATTTTGAGGTCAGTAGGTAAATCATCAAGGTCACTGTGACTTTGACCACAAAAAGCTTGTCTGATCAATAATTGAATGCTTTGGTCTACAGTCTTCAGATTTAGTGGGAAGGTTGGTCATAACTGGTAGATAGGTGAAAGGTCAAAGTCACTGTCACCTTCAATTTGAAAACCATGTCCACTCAATAACCTTAGTACCATTTCACCCACAGTCTTCAAACTTCATAGGGTGGTTGCTCTTATTGAATAGAAGATCCCAATTGTTTTGGAGTTAACAAGGTCAAAGATCAAGGTCATGGTCACCTTCAATCAATAACTAGTGAATGCTTTAGCCTACAGCCTTCTGATTTGGTGGTGAGGTTGGTCATGATTGGTAGATGATCCCTATTGATTTTGAAGTCAATAGATCAATGTTCAAGGTCACTGTGACCTTGACCAAAGAAAGCTTGCCTGACCAGTAACTAGAGAACACTTTAACTTAAAGTCCTCAGATGTGGTGGGAGGTTGGTCATGACCTCTTTTGATTTTGAAGTCAAACATCAAGGTCACTGTGACTCTGACCACAAACAACTTGTCTGATCAATAACTAAAGAACACTTTGGTCTACAGTCCTAAGATTTAGTAGGGAGATTGGTCATGACCAGTAGATAACTTCTTTTGATTTTGAGGTCAGTACTTCAAAGGTCAAGGTCACTGTGACCTTGACCACAAAAAGTTTGTCCAATCAATTACTGGAGAACGGTGTGGCATACAGTCATCAGATTTAGTGACTCTGACCACAAAAAACTTGTCTGATCAATAACTAAAGAACACTTTGGTCTACAGTCCTAAGATTTAGTAGGGAGGTTAGTCATGACCAGTAAGTGACCCGCTCTTGATTTTGAGTTCAGTAGGTCAAAGGTTAAGGTCACAGTGTTGTCATCTTTCAATGACAGTTCTTGTTTCTTATAGGAGAAATTTAAACTGGGTCATATTAGCTGAAGATTGAAATTTAAGTTACATGGAACATCTCTTTGTATGACAATTATATATATATATATATATATATATATATATATATATATATATATATATATATATATATATATATATATATGACCATTCTGAATAAAGACATTGGTACTCAGGTGAGCGATATGAGGTCATTGTGAGCAATATGAGGTCATTGTTGCCTTTTTGTTTTTTTCAGCATCCATCTTTAAAAGAATATTCCACAAAATAGATGATGCAAATACAGAACTTAAATGCAAAATCAGAGTGGATACTGGAGAAAGAGACTCTAGTCTCTCAACAGACAATGCCGCTGACACCATTGTGGATAATGCTAAACACACAAGATCAGCTGAAAAAAATCCAGACTTGTCCGCAAAAAGTGCTACCTTGAAAAAATCATCAGTTCATAAAACTGAAGGGAAAAGGAAAACAGACAATAATGTAGAAGTTATAAACAGAAAAAAGAAGTTTTCACATAAAGTAAAGAAAAGTAAACACAAGCCTGAATTTGAAAATGAGGTCAGATCTGAAACAAAGTTTAACTGTTTGTTTGATGAAACCAGACAAGCATGTGTTACTATTGAAAATGTAGAAGAGGAGCCTAAGTATGATCTGTTTTCAGGTGAAGCATTTTCTGATCTTGTTACAGAAACAGACAAAAGTTACCAAGATGTAGAAAGAAGGCAAAATGAAAAAAAATGTGAACAGTTGAGGAAAACTACAAAGCAGTTTCAGAATGGTAATATTCGTTATAATTATGACTGTTTTAAGTGCGGGAAGAAATTCCGAAATCGTGCCCCACTGAACTTACATATTGCCTCGGAACATACTGAAGATGGTGGTATAGGGTTATTGTGCAATGACTGTGGCAAACAGGTGGACTACGACCATGAACTGGAATTACATAAGAAATTCTTCTGTAAAAAAGTAAAGAAAACTTTCAAATGCTTATTTTGTTTGTTATCTTTTATAACAGAAGAAGAAAAAGATGATCATCCATGCTCAAGAGACCCTGCAAAACCTTACTACTGTATAGTGCAGGATTGTCAAACAAGTAGTAGAAATGTAAAAGACCTGACAGAACATGTAACAAGGCATCTTGGGATCAAACCTTTCCTCTGTAATATATGTGGGCGAGCCTTCTCAGCAAAAAAAGACATGGATCGGCATGCAGACATTCATAAAGACTCAAAGGATTATGTTTGTCAGATGTGTGGTCAGTCTTTCAAAAGCTATCACACTTTAAGGAGACATGTTTTTGGTCACAAATACAAGGATAGATTTAAATGTGATCAGTGTCCTTATACAACTGCAATGAGAAATTCTTTTGATCAACATATGATAAAACATAGACAACGAGCACACAAGTGTAGTATTTGTGAAAAGAATTTACGTTCTGCAAAAAGTCTTGCCAAACACATTCAAAATCGTCATACTTTTAACAGGATTTTTACATGTCGTTACTGTGACTTTACAACTGATGTTGGACTAAGTTATTCAAGTCATATGCGTAATCACAGAGGTTTAAAAGATCTTGATAACGATGCTTTAAAAAGTGCAAGTTCTCCGGAAATACCATTAGATCTGTCCGATCAAGGGCAGGCAAATGCTCATTTCAGTAGCTTTGCTACAGATGAAAACTTACAAGATATGGCCGAGACAAATTTTCATCCAAACATCACTTTAACGCTGACATCTACATCTGTCATGGATAGATCAGCTGCACCATTGTTAGCAGATGCAGCATTGTTGAATCAGGAGGCAGTGGATATATCTGGTCAGAATGCTGATGCAATAATGGCAGACATTGTGGGGTCATCTGACACAACAGAAATTTCTGTAATATCATCAGAGGCTACATCTACTAACTTGGTTCTGTACACTGTGAATGTTCCAGCATCTAGTCTGAACGTATCAGGTTTCATGAGTGATACAGTAACAACTATGTCAGAAACAGAAAATTGGGCAGATAGTGTCCCACAGTAAATGAATCTTGTATATAATAACAGTGTTATTCTGGTTGAGTGTGTAATGATTATACGGGAGCTGGAACCTTAAGCATGACCAGTCTTTAGCTTCTTGAACGACACCATTTAAGAGACAATTTACTTGACAGTTGAAACTTTCAGATTTACTTGATAGAGGGTGTATTGCGAAAACCTACATCCTAGATTTTCACAATTAAACTAGCTGTCTTTGTTTCTTTGGCCAGATAGACTTTAAATATTGTTTGTTTCTCTGTAAAAATACAAGAAATACATTGAAATGATTATTGCAAATGTGATTTTTAACACATTGGGGTATGGGTGTTTACATGTTTTTGGAACCATGACATCTATTTTGATGACTGAAGTAACTGTAAACATCAGATCAGATGTGATTATCTAAGTTGTTTATAAAGTTTAAAAAAATGTAACTTGTTGTAGAAGTAGTTAAGGGATAGTATTTTATTTGAAGAATATTTGTGAAATGACCATTATTATTCAGTCTGGTAGTTTTCCAGATTCTTGTTTTAAAGACATCAGTTTTAGTCCTTTGATTATGGTGGCTTAATATTTATATGTATATATATTTTTTGTGGGGGTGAGGGGGAGGGGTATGTTATTTAATGAAATTGATCTTTATTTTCAAATGAGGGTATACAATTAGATAAATAAAAGAAGGAAATTAGCTGTTGTGTTAGTACTTTAGAAGTGTATGTTATATTATTTTCTCTGCCTATCCAAAATGTGGACATACAGTTATGAACTTCTTACTTCAATAAAGATACACCATGAAAGGAAAACTGTCAGCTGTTTAGAAAATGAAGAGGGGCCTTAGTTCCAGAATATTTTAATACAATATTTCTGCATCCCTGCATTCATAAATGAATTACACAGACATACTTTGACAGATCGATAAAACCTTTGTTCTACATGTACTGGCAGCTGAATAAAAACAGGTTGAACAGAAAATGTAAACTATCTACAAATTAATTCTCTTGATTTCAGCAAGAGAGCTTTTTTGATAAATACAAAATCCAAAGCAAAGAAAACAAAAACCACTGCAAGCAGGGGCCATGCTTAACTTTTTCCTGTTTCCAAAGGCAAACACATTGGCGGATGCACATTGTGGTGAAGGGTTTTCAAAGGCATCATCATTTGGAATTATAATTATCAAATACATCCATAAATTACAAAGTTATGGACAATTTTAGCAACATTCAGTAATTTGACCTTGACAGTCAAGGACATTTAAGGTCAAGATCACATTTGAATTAGCCAACATGTCGGTTTTGACATAAGTGTTGTTTGAATCAAGTCCATTTACTGAATAACAAAGTTATGGGCAATTTTAGCAAAATTCAATAATTTGACCTTGACAGTCAAGGACATTTTAAGGGCAAGACTAAACTTGAAATAATTAAAATGTTGGAGTTGTCATGCAATTTTTTTTATCTAAGTATGAATTAAATCCAACCTTAAATAACAAAAGTCTGGTCAATTTTAGCAAAATTCAGTAATTTGACCTGGATGGTCAAGGTCATTGTAAAGTCAAGGTCATACTTGAATTATTCAACATGTCAGTTTTGTCATAAATGTAATTTTGTGCAAGTATGAATTAAATCTGTAAATAAATGACAAAGTTATTACAATTTAAGCAAAATTCAATAATTTGACTTTGAAGGTCCAGGTCATTTTAAGGTCAAGGTCATACTTGAATTATTCAACATGTCTGTTTTGTTATAAGTGTTGTTTTGTCCAATTATGAATCAAATTCAATGATAAATAACAAAGTTATGGCAAATTTTAGCAAAATTCAATAATCTGACCATGAAGGTGAAGGTCATTTATAAGGTCATACATTAAGAAATAAACAAATTATGATCATTGCTAAAGTATTCATAGCAACCAGAGTTCTGCATGGAACTGAATTCTTTGAACAACTTTGGTAGAGCTTCATGCAAGAAACATCCTAGTGGTTTCAGAGAAGAAGTCGTTTGAATAAAAATGTTGACGCACTAACACTGTGCTCAGGTGAGCTAAAAATGGCATAGTGGTTTTGGAGAAGCCAAATATTGATGAAAATTTATTTTTAGCGCAATGCAGCGGAACCATTTGAGTAATATTACTAGAAGATTATGTAAGGAACATTTCTGTGCAGTTTGGTGGAAAATGACTTTGTAGTTAAGGAGAAGAAGCAGTTTGAATTTTTTCTATTTTTAGCTTTTGCAGCCCTTATGAGGTATGGAACAGAACGGTTTGAGCAGTTTTAGAAAAGGGCAGTATAAGGAACATTTCTGTCAAGTTTGGTTAAAAATGGCATTGTGGTTTTGAAGAAGATGTCATTTGAAGCCAAATATTGACGAAAATCTATTTTGAGCTCTGGCAGCCATTTTGTGCAGTGGTGTGGAACCATTTGATCAATCTTGATAGAGGCCTTTGTAAGGAACATTTTTTTGAAATTCAGTGGAAAAAATGTTGCAGTTTATGAGGAGATGTTGTTTGAATTTTTATGGCCCCCATCAAAGATGAGGGGGCAAATAGTTTTGCAAATGTCGGTCGGTCGGTCAGTCGGTAGACACTTCGTTTCCGATCAGTAACTAGAGAACACTTTGACTTAGGTTCACCAAACTTGGTATGCTGGTTGGTCATCACCAGTAGATGACCCCTATTGACTTCGAGGTCATTAGGTCAAAGGTCAAGATCAGAGACTTTCATCCTAAAAACGGTTTCCGATCAGTATCTAGAGAATGCTTTGACCTAGGTTCACCAAACTTGGTATGCTGGTTGGTCATCACCAGTAGATGACTTTGAGGTCATTAGGTCAAAGGTCAAGATCCCAGAGACTTTCATCCTAAAAACGGTTTCCGATCAATAACTAGAGAACGCCTTGACTTAGGTTCACCAAACTTGGTATGCTGGTTGGTCATCACCAGTAGATGACCCCTATTGACTTCGAGGTCATTAGGTCAAAGGTCAAGATCAGAGACTTTCATCCTAAAAACAGATTCCGATCAATATCTAGAGAATGCTTTGACCTAGGTTCACCAAACTTGGTATGCTGGTTGGTCATCACCAGTAGATGACCCCTATTGACTTCGAGGTCATTAGGTCAAAGGTCAAGATCAGAGACTTTCATCCTAAAAACAGATTCCGATCAATATCTAGAGAATGCTTTGACCTAGGTTCACCAAACTTGGTATGCTGGTTGGTCATCACCAGTAGATGACTTTGAGGTCATTAGGTCAAAGGTCAAGATCCCAGAGACTTTCATCCTAAAAACGGTTTCCAATCAATAACTAGAGAACGCCTTGACTTAGGTTCACCAAACTTGGTATGCTGGTTGGTCATCACCAGTAGATGACCCCTATTGACTTCGAGGTCATTAGGTCAAAGGTCAAGATCAGAGACTTTCATCCTAAAAACAGATTCCGATCAATATCTAGAGAATGCTTTGACCTAGGTTCACCAAACTTGGTATGCTGGTTGGTCATCACCAGTAGATGACTTTGAGGTCATTAGGTCAAAGGTCAAGATCACAGAGACTTTCATCCTAAAAACGGTTTCCGATCAATAACTAGATAACGCTTTGACTTAGGTTCACCAAACTTGGTATGCTGGTTGGTCATCACCAGTAGATGACCCCTATTGACTTTGAGGTCATTAGGTCAAAGGTCAAGATCACAGGGACCTTCATCCTAAAAACGGTTTCTGATCAATAACTAGAGAATGCTTTGACCTAGGTTCACCAAACTTGGTATGCTGGTTGGTCATCACCAGTAGATGACCCCTATTGATTTTGAGGTCATTAGGTCAAAGGTCAAGGCCACAGGACTTGGATCCTTAAAAACGGTTTCTGATCAATAACTTGAGAACGCTTTGGCCCAACCACAAGCAATTAGGTGCTGCTGGGGGGCATTTATGTTTTACAAACATTTCTTGTTTTTGTATTTTTAGCTTTTGCAGCCCTTAAGTGGTATGGAGCAGAACCGTTTGAACAATTTTAGAAAAGGGCAATAGAAGGAACATTTCTGTCAAGTTAGGTTAGAAATGGCCTTGTGGTTCTGGAGGAGATGTTGTTTGAAGTAAAATGTTGATGAGGGATGAGCATCTGCTGAGGTGAGCAAAAAACTAAAGCAAAATTGTGTACATCATGTTTATTGATTATAAACAAACAATGCAGAAAATTCTGACATTTACATGACATAATTTCATTTGATACATAAAAACATGTAAACCCAGTCTAGTTGCTATTTACTGTTCTTTTAGAACCATCTTCATCATATTAAATAGTAAATATTTCAATGATGAAGATGTAAAAACAACATATTAAAACACGTTTTTTTTATCCATTGGCACTGCATGAACATACAGAAACTATCAAAGCTTACTAGAAATCATACCCAGATATTGCAAACCAAAACTCCTCACCCCCACAAAGTGCTGGATTGCCAAAAGAAGTTAAAATACAAATTATATCTTATGAAGTACTGAAAGCTGAAATCTAACCTAACTGACGGCTTTTAATGTTTACTATCACAGCCTAAAATATATTTACTAGAAAATGTGTAGATCAAACACTGTATGGATCTTCACAACATACTTGTTAGTTAAAAAATATTCAGTTTTTCTTTCCAGTAAACTTGATGTAACCTTAAAACCCAGATATTCTATTTTTATCTTTATTCTTAAAAACCCGACTATAACATTCCAGACAATTACCTTCCAACTGTATAATCATACACAGAAAGATACATTTGGCATAGATAAAATCTATCAGCTAAAATGAGAAACTTTCGTTATAAATAAGGCAAGAACACAGTCATACTAAAGAATATGCAACACAACATACATGGAATTAACTGACAGCATAATTTACAAGACATGATTTCATCAACACACAAACATAAGTATATCAATGCCATATTGGACATTTGTTATGACTATATATATTGGTGAAGTTATTTAATCTACAGCACAAAAGACACTTCCAAGTTCACTTTGCAGATACTTTCACAAACACTAGCTAAAACCTTTTTCTTTACAGCAACATTGTGGTCAAAAAAATCTATAAATATTATTTTTTGCTCACACAACATTATTTTTCCTTGCTGATCAAACCTGAACATTTACATAAAAGCTCATTGCAAACTTGTTTCTATGACATTGTATTATACAAAAGGGCCATGATGGCCCTGGTACGCTCACCTGAGTTACAAATATCAGTCAATAAATGAAGGCTCTACGAGAAAAAGTAAAAAATTCTTTTGACCTTGACTTTATTAAATGCTAAATTTGTAGTTACACTAATGTACTATTTCGAAGATACATAGCATAAAAATGATAAAATATGAAAAATCAAGTGACCCCCAGGGTTGGGCCAATATTGACCCAGGGGCCATGATTTGAACAAACTAGGTAAAGGTCATTTAGACAATGCTACCTACCAAATATCTAAGCTCTAAAATTATTGTGGTTTCTGACAAGAAGATCTTTAAAGTTTTTACTATTGGTTGCCATGGCAACTATGAGTTCTGCATAGAACAGAATTCTGAATGAGAACCATCTGAGGAACAATCCTGTGAAGTTTCATCCAAATCAGCCCTGTAGTTTATCAGAGGTTGAGAACAGATGCTGGACGGACAGACGCAGGCCGGACGATAAGTGATCACAATACTCACCCTGAGCACTTGTTCAGGTGAGCTAAAAGGACAAAGATAAAACAACCACTTCTTTCAGACCTTGCAGTTGCTTTAATACTTGAACCGTAAATTTTTTGAGAGAAGAGGACCTTTGTGTTATAGAAGTACACACGGCATGCAAGAGAGCTACAGTGAATGCCATAAAACATTTGGTACTTGATAGCATATCATTACATGTACAATGCTTCAATAATTATATACAACACATACTGTGCTACGACAGAAAATCAGAAACTGAACACAAAAAACTTAGCACTCTGGTTGGAATAAACACAAGAATATCACTTCAAAAATGTGGAACTTCATAATACAATAATACGAGATGCCACTTTGACACTGCCAAGTAAAAGCAAATGGAAACAAACTTGGGTCATTCGAGGGATAAAATTATGTATATATAACTGAGGGATATTCATGCCAGCTATACATATTGTAATAAATTATGACCTTTGAGCTCTAAGTATGACCTTAATCTTTGAGTTACAGCCCAGACAAGCAGGATTGTAGCCAATTTTGACCTCTAATTGACTGACCTTTGAGGTACTGATCTGGTTCATGTTGAGAACACATTGTCTCTCTGAGATCCGTCCAACAGCCTGGATGAGCAGAATTATAGTCAGTATTGACCTTTGACCTCTAAGTGTGACTTTGACCTTAAATTTAAGCTTTTGAACTGGTTCATGCATGTGACACAACGTCTCATTTGGGCCAACATTTGTGCAGAGTAGTTTTGAAATCCTGCTAATTAAGGCCAAATTACAGCCTGCACAAGCAAAAGTGTTACATAATGACAGCTGGACAAAGTGGCGACTATATGCCCCTCTAAAATTTTTCTGGGAGCATTAAGAAATAAAAATATTATTAGGTCTAAGTGACTGGTGTAAAGAAGTCTCAAGAAATACAACTAGGATAAGCTGCAAGTGGACATCTTTTTGAAATCTACCAAATAACTGGTAATGTTATTGTAAAACTTTTAAAAGTTCACCTACTAGCCTTATTTCTGCCTGTGGACTGTATTCAATCTGACAGACATGTCATTTTACAGCACACTCTGACACTGTTCCATGAAAGGAGATATAATCTAAGAATAAATCTTTCAATCTCTTCATTCTTACTTGGAATCTTTTATACTGCAGATAGAACACTTTTCTAAAATTTATAATACTAAAAGTACTAAGTAAAAGTCACTGACGATTATAATGTATTTTTAAAAATGCTGTTATTAATAACAGTATACCAGAGCTTCAACATTTAGAGAGCAGTTTCCAAAACTACAAGGTGCTTTAAAAACATTATCATCACTCACTTAACATTACAGTGTATATAAAAGCTGTTCAGCGCTACTAGAACAAACCTACTTAGACAGAATGAAAAAGTATATTTCTTTACATATTTCAAGGAGAAAATTACTTATTAAAAAAATACCTATGTCTGAAATTTCCATAGTCTTAAATTCGATGTTTCGTTTTAACTACCAGTAACAGTACAGGCCACTTTCCTGTAGCACAGAATACAACCTTCAAAGGCAAAATCACAGTCTGCAAAAATTGAATACATCTACACAGATAAAAATATTATTCTTTTATAAATACTGCAGATATAAGATTTTTTCTGTTCAAGAAAATAAGAAATCTACAGATAAGCCATCAGAAAAGAGTCTTTAAATCTAACATTAGAGATACAGAAAACAAAAATATCATGTTTCTGACTTTAACAAATATCATTTTGTTAATATTACACCATCTGAATGGTTGACATAATTCTCTTATATGCATGCATTGTAATTTCATGTACATGAGAACATACATTTCTCAACTATTTAGGGAAAATGAAAACACTGGATAGACAAATCAATAAAAGTACTATCAACACTCACTGTAATTACCTAGTATACAATGAAAAAAAAAAATGAATCACTAGACACCTGAGAAAATGGTCCCTTTATTGAATCTTCGTTTGCATAATTCTTTTATTTCTGATTTCTTTCTCCACACATGTACTAAAAACAAATTTCTAAGAAGCAATGTGATTCTTAAAACTTAAAATATCAACTTTTCTCTAATTTTTCAATGAAAAAATCATTCTAATAAGCGATTAAAACAATAACTTTGTATTAAACAAGACATCCATGATGGCCATATATCATTCACCTGAGTACCACTGTCCTCAATATAAACATTCTGGCCAAATATAATCTGTCATACAAAGGTAAGATTTTAATAAGATAACTGAGTTTCAATCTACAATCTGTATGATTATGTTTCAGTCTCTCCAAAGATATCATCTAGAAAACATTCACACAATGACAAGGAAAGATTGGGTTGAAATTTTGACTTTGTTTACATGGATTTCCACTGATTAGAACCGGTTTCTACATAACCCATATTAAAATCCATTTATAAAAGAATTCATACATTCTAACCAAGTTTCAAGATGATTTAGCCAAGAATGTTACCTTTAGAGTTATAACGTTTTTGGCTGATCCAATTCCAGTGACCTAAACTTTGACTCCACATGACCTGCTTAACCCTCATCTTTGAGATCGTCAAAGCACACATTCTTAAAAACTATCATGAAGACATTGCCAATAATCTGACTTCTAAACTTCACAAGGTTCTCCATTGAGTGAGCTTGTCACCTAGTTTCTGTCCAAACATGATCCAGTTCTCAAGATTAAATCAGAAATTTGACCTCTATGTTCAGAAGGTTTTTACTTGATCTGAGCTGGTGACCTAGTTTTTGACCTTACACAATCCAGTTTCTTATTTGTCCAATAGATCATTTCAGAGAGGTCAGGTGAAACAATTGTGGACGACAGACAGCCACTGATCCTAAAAGCTCACCACAAACACTATGCTCAGGTGAGCTAACAAAAAAAAAATAGTAAAGATACAGCAGGAACAAGTAGAGAAGCATTAACATTTAATAAACACTCAATAAGCTCTCTGTGCTTACTGATGAAAAAAATCTTTACTAAAGAAAATGGAGCATATACATGAATAAGGTGAGTTGTTTCACTATCACAGACTATCATATTTCCTTTTCTTGATGATATTTCTTTAAAAGAAAATATTTTTAAATCGGTACTCAAGCTTTACAACTTTATTCGGAGACCTTCCTTATCTTAACAACAAATAAGGCATTTTAAACAAGAGGGCCATAATGACCCTAAATTGCTCTCCTGAGTATTACTGCTAAAAACAACAAGTGCAGTGCATGGATTTTTATCCTGCCATAATGCTTAATAGGTGACAGATAAATTTATCTATCTCCAGTCAGAGGGTCATATGCTTAAGTAACGTGTAGGAATATAACTAATAAATATAAATATTTACAAATGATATAAAATGTTTATTGTTGATTAAATTTTTAATAAAAAATACACAAATTGTTTTGTGGAATTAATGTTGTGTAACTGTTGAAAAAATCTGTGATTTTTTTAGTGCATTTCGGGAACTTTTTTCTGTGGAATAATACATATATCAGATAAAGCGGTAATGTGGCTCACCTGAAAGCTCATCTACATGCTTTTTAGAAAAAATAATTACAGTAAGATACATTAAATCGAGATTATAGCAGGATAAATCAAAAACAAGTTTGGTGCCAAGATGGCGAAGGTTTATGTGGTGAGGAAGAATGCGTATCTTGGTAAGCTTTAGTAAAGGCAAGATTTCCTTTCGCAAACAAACTGGATAAAGCCTCTCCATCTCGGCACCAATCATGTATTCTCAATGATATCAAAATAAAAGAAAGAACTACAAAATGTTGCATGCAAATATAAAAGTTTTAAGCTATTTTGTTTATTATAAGTTACAGAACTCTAACCCTTTTGGTTTCAAACAAGAAGAGTTTCAAAGATTTTCCTATATACACCTGTATTTCTATATAAAACATGACCCACAGGGAGGAGTAAATAATAAACTAAAAGACATAATTTGAATAAAATTGGCAGAGGTACCATCAATGTTTCAAACAAATTTGATAACTCTAAGCCTTATGGGTTCTGATAAGAAGATTTTTAAATAGTTTGTCTATACATGTGCAAGTCTGTGCAAAACATCTGGAACCCAGGGTGGTACCAAAAATGACCCCTGGAGAAAAGTTTGAATAATCTGAGGTCACCAAGGCAATGCTTCATGCCAAATTTCAGATCTCGGTCTAGTGGTTTAAGACAAGAAGAGTTTAAAAACATTTTCCAAATAATTCTATGTAAAACATGCGACCCCTTGGGTGGAGCCAGTAATGACTCCAGGGACATTATTTGAACAATCTTGGAAGTGTACCACTACATAATAATACACAATTCAAGAAGTCTTGGCCTTATGGTTTCTTACAAGAAATTATTAAAAGAGTTTGTCTAAAAAAATCTATAAAAAAAATATCTGACCCCTGGGATTGAGCCATCAATGTCCCCAGGGGCCAGTTTAAACAGTCTGCCTAAAATGTTAGTTCTCTAGGCTTTGTTTTTTCATACAAGAAGAATTCTGAAGTTTTCCCTATATATTTCTATGTTAAACATGTGACCCTTGGGTGGCGCCAGTAGTGACCAGGGGCATAACTTGACCAATACTGGGGATGTCCACCTGACAATGCTGCACATTAAATTTCAGAAGTCTCAGCCTTTTGGTTTCTGACAAGAACATTTTTAAACAGTTTGTTTTTGTAAGTCTAAGGAAAGTATCTCACCCCAGGGCAGAGAGAAAAATGACCGCAAGGGCAAAGTTTCAGCATTCTTGGAAGAGGTCCACTAGACAATACTTCATGTAAAATGTCAGAACTATTGTTCATTGGCTTTATACAAGAAGAACTTTAATGTTTTTCCTCGATCTGTCTATGTAAAAATAAAATTATATCACAGGCAGCATCAATAAGATATAATTTGAACAAAATTAGTAGTAGACCACTAGACAATACTACTAGTGTTGTGAAATCAAACTGAAATAAAAATCGATTATCGAATCGTATTGGAGAGAGCCATTTGATTTACTATCGAGAAATAATCAAAATGTTTTAAACATA
The DNA here is from genome assembly GCA_012932295.1 of Cyclina sinensis. Lineage (NCBI taxonomy): Eukaryota > Metazoa > Mollusca > Bivalvia > Venerida > Veneridae > Cyclina > Cyclina sinensis. The sequence goes on along the minus strand of JAAONU010000019.1, from coordinate 31,577,784 downwards.
GATAAGCTGGAAACGCTTTCAGAAGTCTTGTACACTTACACCCTAATGTTTCGGTAATATCACAATAAATGGTGTTTGGATGCAAGATAAATTAAATAGTACTGAATCACTCATTTATCTAGTTATTTAATGTTTTTATAAAGTCAAATGTTATTTTGTTAAAACAAATCCCCACAAAGAGTAACTTCCCTTGCCACTCGGCAACATCGGTTCTTGAAAATGAAAATCAGTTGTCACCGACAGACCACAGCTGATGCTGATTATTTGATTTAACATGATTATCATTACATCACTAAATACTACACACCAAATTTCAGAACTCTGGGGCTGTTGGCTTAAGACAGGAAGACTTTTAAAGTTTTTTTCATTCTTGCTGCCACAGCAACCAAAGTTCTGCATGAAATTAAGTTCTTTGAAGAATATTGGTAAAGCTTCATGCAAGGAACATGCATCCAGAGTTACCTCAACTTTGACCCAGCTGATTAGGAGGAAATGATGTTTAAAATAGAATATGTAAAATCTACGACGACATGGGACAACAGACACAGAGCAATCACAAAAGCTTGCCTTGAGTACACTGTGCTCAGGTGAGCTCAAAATGCACTAGAAACAGGAGAATCTATATATACAGCTATTAGTGTTTTATTTTCCTTTTACAAACAGGCACTGAAATATATTTTTCCTTTTCTCTTTAAATTGTAATATTATATATAATTATCATTTTAAATTTCACACTATTTGTTGCCCATAATGTTTTATACTACAATGCACTTTCAAAGCACTGAAATATTTTGCACTAAATTCAATAAAAGTGAAATGACCTTTGATTATTCAAATGCGCTGTTATATCTGCCACTTATTTTCCAACATTATTTAATTAAAAAAAAATGATATTGTTTACATCAATGGTCTATGATTCAAAGCATTGACTCCTTTAATACTATTCAATGCACTGTCAAGCATTTATACAATTATATCTAATAAAAACCCTTCATTTCTTACAAAGAACAATATCTGTGTCACTGGTGGATGCTGCTTTGACACGGCTAGAAAACATTGCCAAGTAAAAGTGAATGGAAACAAATTGGGATATTTTGAAAAATAAAACTATGTTGACGAAGCTGAGGGATAATCATGACCTTTGACCTCTGAGACCTTGACATTTGAGCTACCGACCTGGTTTATGTGCATCATAAACTGTCTCATGGATGCAAACATTTGTGCCAAAGTAAGACTTTGACCTTTAACTACTGACCTGGTTGATATCCAAACACACCGTCTCATTGAGGCAAACATGTGGCAAGTAATTTGAAATCCCTCCAACCAAGGCCTCGTTACAGCTTAGAAAAGCAGAATTATAAAATTAAATTTAGAATTAAGAATTTTGACCTCTAAATGTGACCTTGACCTCTAAGCTACCGACCTGGTTCATTCGCGTGACACACTTGCGCCAAGTAATTCTGAAATCCCTACAATCAAAGCCAAGTTAGAACTTGGACAAGCAAAAGTGTGATGGAATGACGTGACAGACAGAAAAAGCGATTACTATGTACCCTTGAAATTTTTTGGGGAGCATAAAAGTCATTTAAGTAAATGAATTAATTTACGACAGAATTATATTAAAATATTAGTGAAAAACATAATGCACCCACTACACTGAATGAAACTTTACAGAAGCAAAAAGCAGGCATGATGTAGTACTTGATACAGGTAGGTACAATTGTATATTAGTTTCACAATAAAAAGTGTTGACATTTTTTACTGATTAAAAAGCAACTAGAGTATACAAACATCATAAAATTTCCATGGACAATACATTCTGATGCCCAGTATACATTTAAAACTTATCAGTTTGGTAATATAAATCACTTATATACAAAACATAGCATTGTACTAAATACATTATAAGTAATATATAGACTGTCTTATTGAACACTGGGATACATGTTCTGATTATTTTAACTTCACCCTGCTGGCAACAGTTTGATTCTTTCATTTTTAACCAAAGCAGGTCATACATCAGTAACATGCATAGTCATGTGTAACATACATGTACAGTTTGATCTGCAATGTCTATTGTTAGGTTCTCAATGGACACCTATAAACAAAAACTTAATCTCAGTGAAAGGTGAACAAGTTCAATTTAGAACTTTCACAGGGTAACTGCTTGCATATTATTTAAAGAGGTTTTGGTGTTGACTATCACGGATGAATAATTTTAGGATATACTTACAAACACTACTTCAGTGAGTTCATGATATATCACAAGATTCAACAGTTATTACAAGTTAAACAAGTCATTGTAACTACCAGGAATAAAAACTAAAAAAGTGTCCATAGGACACTGATGCCCCGACTAGTTGTGACTGGCTCAGAAGTACCATAGCAATATATGCATAGTATGTTTTGATGAAAATTTAACTATTTGGAGAAGTTCACATTTCACAGTGAAGTAAAAGTGCTACTAGCTAGATGACCAGCTTGACAGAAAAAAATAAATTAAAAAAAACAAGGACTTTACTCTGGCTGCCACTGAGACCTGACCTTTTACTTACTGACCTTAATAGGGATAATCTGCTGGTCTTGTCCAATGTCCCTACTTAGTTTCATGTAACTAGGCCAGAGTGCTCCCCAGTTATCAACTGGACAAGGACTTTACACAAGCTTTCACTCTGATCTTTGACTGTGTAGCTTCAAAATCAATAAGAGTCATCTATTTGTCATGCCCAATTACCCTTTGAAGTTTCATGAACCTATGCACATGCATCTGCCAGTTATTGAGCAGTCAAGAATTTTACACAGGTGCCCACTGTGACTGACCTTTGATCTAGTGATCTCAGAACCAACAGGGGTCATCTGCTGGACATGCCCAACAACCATATGAAGTTTCATGAACCTAGGCCCAAGTGTTCACCAGTTATTGATTTGACAGACCACAAATTATGTATGCAAGTACACAGGTATGTACGACAGACAGCAGTGCTGCTATATGCCTCCTACTTTTCAAGTCAGAGCATAACAATGTACAGAAATGAAGCAAGCTTTCAAATACCATTATAGTAAATGTTTCAAAAGTTAATGACTATACACTGTATATTTTACAACTGAACCTTTAATAGAGGCTGTATTTAATATATTTATGTAAACATGAACATCTGAAGGGTCATTCATACTAAGGCTGAGTTGTCAAAAGGTTAAAGCACTTATTGCATTGTACAGTGGTTGCTTATCTCTCAGTGCTCAGAATCACTCCCATACATGTGTGCTGTGCTTTTCATGCCTTGCACTGAATCCAAGGTTCTAAAATTGTTCAGCTTTTTCTCCAGTTTGTGCAAATACAATCCAACTTCCATGATATTTCATTTAGCATTCCAACCAAGCCATGAAAACATATATCAGTGTTTTCAATGTGAAATTTCTATATTTTGTTCCCGTGCTGTCTATTTCTTTTTTGACTTCCCTGACTCAGGTTTATTTGCTTTCTCCTTGGCAGCTTTTCTCCGATGTACTTGTTTCTGATGCTCTTTTTCCATTTCTCTCTCTGTGATATTTAATCTCAATGACTGAAAGTAAACAAATCACAGGAAAATTTGAAATCATATATCACCAGCACTGATACACTGGACTTCAGTTTAAAGTCTTACCTGAAAGACATTTAGTAGTGTTAGTGGACCACAAACCTGCCCCAACTCTTTTTTCATTCAATATCTGTTTCAAGAGGGTTGTCCCAAAACTCAGTGATAAATCTGGTATCTCTAAATTTCTGAACAATATTTCAACTTTTAGTATACAAACAGTATTTTTAGCATTGGTCAAGTTTACCCAAATCTAATAATTTGCAAAAGCTTGATAAAGGTCCACTAGACAATGTTTCATGCCAGATTTTAAAATTTTAGGCCTTGTGGTTTCAGAGAAAAAGATTTTTAAAGATTTTTTTTTATATTACCATGTAAAAATTGTGACCCCTCGGGCGGTGCCAATAGTGACCCCAGGGAAATTAGTAGAGGTCCACTAGATAATGCTACACACCAAATTTCAGATCTCTGGGCTTAGCAGTTTTAGACAAGATGATTTTTAAAGTTTTTCATTCCTGTTGCCATAGCAACCAGAGTTCTTCATGGAATTCTTTGAACAACTTTGGTAAAGCTTCATGCAAGGAACATTCTTCAAAAGTTTTATCATATTTTACCCAGTGGTTTAGGAGGAGATGTTTTTAAAGTAAAAAGCTGACAACGCATGACAGACACTGGGCAATCACAAAAGCTCACCTTGAGCACAAAATGCTCAGGTGAGCTAAAAATTAAAAACTTTTCATTCCAAAATTTATTTGTTATATAGTGGGACTTTTTTCACAGGTAACTGTTTACACATGCACCACCAATGTAGCAGTAAAAATTGAGCATGGCACAGTGTTTTGTTGCTCTATCAGCTTATTTGTTCAGTACATGTATTATCTATTAGCAGGTTTGTAGCAGAATGTAACTCATTATTTTTTTTTTTAATTTGGATCTCAAGACTAGAGAGTTGGAAGTATAGTATTAATAATAAAAACCTGCATGTCTTGTGCTTTTTGTTTGTAACAAGAGCTGTCAGTGGAGACAGCATGCTTGACTATTTAAGTACTGGATAGTTAAGAAAGGAATAACTTTTAAAAAATTAAAAAATCAATTTAATTCAAGATCTATAGATATATAGACAAGAATCTTCTCCATGGTAGATGAAATATCATATAATATTTATTACATTATCATTGAAAATCCCTAAAGAAATAAAGAAGTAATAGTAAAATATTACAATATTTGAGGAAAATTCTAAGTTTAAAGGGGAGATAATTCTAGAAATATAGGTGCCAGAGTTATGAACCTTACCACATATGATGTAAGTGATGATAAGGAACATATATATTTGAAGTCTGAAGTCAGTCCCTCAAGAAATAAAGAGGTTATAGTAAAAACGAAATGAAAATCATAAAAATAAATAAATAAATACTGTTTACAAAAACATGTAAAAATCTGAACAATAAATCTGCTTGGATTGAAATATACCTCTCTGACAATATAACTTTCATCTATGTCTGCAGGTATGTGTCGTATCTTCTCTAGAGTTGAATACATATCCGAACTTGATGAAAGTTTCTCCTGAGCACCTAGACACAGCCGTATCAATACTAACCCTACACGGAATACCACTTTTATACCTGAAGAATAACATATGGAAATTAATACTGGATAAACAAGGACTAATTTTTTTCAATAAAACAATGAGTTGTACACTGGCCAATGTTGCATATATTTTCCATATGATTTAGTCAAAACAAAAGGGCTAAGATAGCCCTATACTGCTCACCTGAGTTACATTGCTCAGTCAATGAAAAACATTCAAAATCTGGAATCCTTCCTAAACCAAAAAATTATGCAGTCCCAAAATTGTTCCCTCTATCTTTAATAAATAAAACCCTTTGGGATCTGGAACCTTTCTACTATGAACTTCATATGATTTTTTTTCAGATTTTTAACTTAATTTACTCTAAAATTACCCCCTCCCACCTCCAAACCACCTTTCCAGATCTTAACTGTGTTACTGTGTCATTAACCTAGAGTCAATGCCCTGGAGTTTCAAGGTAAAAGATTTTTAAATTGTTTCCTCTCTTTGTCTATGCAAAAACAATGACCCCAAGATATGGCCAATAGTGACCCCAGAGACATAATTTGAACACTCTTTACAGAAGTCTACTAGAAAAAGCTACATACCAAATTTCAGAGCTCTGGGACTGGCGGTTATAGACAAGACAACTTTTTAAGTTTTTCCATTAAGTTGCCATAATAATACGAGTTCAGCATGGAATTGAATTCTTCAAACAAATTTGGTAGAGCTTCATGCAAGGTACATCCCTGCTAAGTTTCCTTAACTTTAGCCTAGCGGTTTCAGAGATATCGCTGATGGACAACACTGCTCAGGTGAGTTAAGAAGGGGGTGTCATAAAGAAACCAATGTGTCTTTTTAAAAAAAAACATCATTAAAAAAAACCAAACGAGTAAGCCAGTGAGTGCTTAGAATCAACATAATGTTACTGGTTTATTACGTGAAATAATCATGGCCAGCCAGATGGACTGACCAATGCACATATAGCCCAATATATTGTATCTGGAGGTATAAAAAGAAAGAACTAAACATGGGGCATTATTTGAACAATATTGGTAAAGGGATACTATGCAATGCTTCAAACCAATTTTTACGAGTCTCAACCTTAAGGTCACTGGCAAGAACAAGAGGGCCATGATGGCCCTGTATCGCTCACCTGAATATGACTGCTTTTAACAAAGTTGCTATGGACCTGGTTAATTGACACCAGATGACCCATATTCGAACTTGACCTAGAAATTATTGAAACAATCTTTCTGACAAATTTCCAGGTAATTTGGACTGAAAATGTAGCCTCTAGAGTGTTAACAAGGTTTTTCGATATTTGGGCTCTGTGACCTAGTTTTTAATCCCAGATGACCTATATTCGAACTTGAGCTAGAAATCATCAAAACAACCTTTTTGACAAATTTCTGGGATATTTTGACTGAAAATGTAACCTCTAGAGTGTTAACAAGGTTTTTCTATTTTTGGGCTCTGTGACCTAGTTTTTGAACCCAGATGACCCATATTCGAACTTGAGCTAGAAATCATAAAAACAACCTGTCTGACAAATTTCCAGATTATTTAGACTGAAAATATTACCTCTCCTTCTACAAGAAGATTTTCAAAGTTTTCACTATATAAGCCTATGTAAAACCAATGACCCAGGGGTGGGGCCAAATTTGACCCCAGGGGTATAATTTAAACAAACTTGGTAGAGGTCAACTACACAATGATACATACCAAATTTTAAGGCTAAGGCCCATGTGGTTTCAGACAGGAAGATTTTCAAAGTTTTCCATATGCAAAATCAATTGACCCCCGAGGTGGAGCCAGATTTGACCCCAGGGGCATAATTTGAACAAACTTGGTAGAGGTCCACTAGATAATGCTACATACCAAATCTTAAGGCTCAGGGCCTTGTGGTTTCAGACAAGAAGATTTTCAAATTTTTTCGTATATAAGCCTATGTAAAACCAATGACCCCAGTGTGGGGCCAAATTTGACCCTAGAGGTATAATTTGAACAAACTTGGTAGAGGTCCACTAGACAATGCTACATACCAAATATCTAAGCTCTATGCCTTACGGTTTCTGACAAGAAGATTTTTAAAGTTTTTCCTATATAACTCTATGTAAAACAAGTTACCCCGGGGCGGGGCCATTTTTGACCCAGAGGCCATGATTTGAACAAACTTGGTAGATGTCTACTAGACAATGCTGCACACCAAATATCTTAACTCAAGGCCTTGTGGTTTCTGATAAGAAGATTTTTAAGTTCTCCCTATATAACTCTTATGTGAAATCAACTGACCCCTGGGGTGGGGTCAGTTTTGACCCCAGGATCATAATTTGAACAAACTTCTTTGAAAGTAAAAAGTTGACAGCACGCAACAGATACAAGGTGATCACCAAATCTCTACTTAAGCACATTGTAACTCGATGAATATACCTTCACATAAAAACATATCCCAGACTCGTAGCACACTGGCCCAGGGTAAACTTCTACTGTATACACACATAAACCATTCAGTCATATACAAAACTGGCTCTACTTTATGCTTTTTCTGAAAATAAAACAAGAACCTTTTCATAAATTTAAATCATGCAATTTAAATAATTTCTGGAGACATAATTTTCTATACCGATACATCAGCTGACTAGCAATAAAATAATATATACATGTTATAACGAATGCAAAGACAAAATGGAGAGTAAAACTTCAATTACTCCAAGATGGAAGGGGATGGGAAAAAATGTTCGAGTAATCTAATTGCTCAAGTTATTGAAGACCTAATTTACTGATATAAACAACACCTTTTTCATGATAGAATGGGGAAAACACACCTATGCAGTCCACATACATATACAGCATAGTTGATTCCTACCTATCATAAATCATTAATAGGATGTTACTTTTTATATGTATCTTTTTCTTTAATTTCCTGTTACTAAAGTACAACATGTTTGATGTTTCCACATCATGTGTAATACATGTTCTTATATGTATGAAAACTTATATTTTTTCCTTTTGATAATTAAATATTCAAAGCACTTAACTGCTACACCAAGGCCACACTGTGTAAACAAAGCAAATCATTAGGCTCAATAAACAAAAGGGCCATCATGGCCCTTTTATCTTTCACCTGAAAACAACAACAAATACTTTCATTCAAACACAAATTATTTAAACCCTAGGCCTTGTGGTTTCTGACAGGAAAATTTTAAAGGTTTTACCTATGTCAGTCCATATAAAACCAAGTGACCCCTGAGGTGGGGCCAATTTTGATTTTTTAGCCTTGATGACCTTGACCCTAATGACCTAAAATCCAACCCAAGGGCAGATGTCCATCATGTATGCCAAATATAAAACAACAAGGCATAGGAGTTTTTAGACAAGAAGATTTTTGAAGTTTTCCCTATATAAGCCTACGTAAAATCAAGTGGGCCCTGAGGCAGGGTTAAATTTTACCCTGGGGCCTTGATTTGAATAAAATTAGTAAAGGTACATATACCAAATATCTTAGCTCTAGGCTTTATGGCTTCAAAGAAGATTTTCCAAATTTTCCCTATATAAGACTATGTGAAATAATCTGGCCCCTGTGGTGGGGTCAATTTTAAACCTGGGGCCATAACTTGAACAAACTTGGTATAAGTCCACTAGACAATGCTACATACCAAATATCTTAGCCCTAGGCCTTGTGGTTTCAGACAAGAAGATTTTCAAAGTTTTCCCTATATAAGCCTCTGTAACATCATTTGGCCCCTGGGGTGGGGTCAATTATGACCCTGGTGACATGATTTGAACAAACTTGGTAGAGAACCACTAGACCATGCTACATATCAAATATAATAGCTCTAAGCCTTACAGTTTCAGAGAAGAAGATTTTAAAATTTTCACTTTTTAAATATATTTTTAGCTTCTGTGGCCTAGATCTACAATGAAATGGAACCAGTTGAACAACTTTGATAGAGCTTCATGCAAGGAACATTTCAGGCAAGTTCTATCAAATTTGACCAGCTGGTTTCAGAGAAGATGTCCTTTGATTTAATTGTAGACAACAAAGGATGATGGAAAATCACGGATCCTTAATGCTCATGAGCACTGTGCTCAGGTGAGCTAAAAAAAAAGTCATTATAGCCCTAAATCAGGCTTTTCTTTTCTTTTTCTTTTTTTTTAATGGAACAGTTGAAGAAATCTAAAATGTTTCTCTTAATTGAATTAAGAGAGCTTTGGTAGAGCTTCATGCAAGGAATATCCCAGGCATGTTTCGTCAATGTTGGCCTAGCAGTTTAGGAGGAGAAGTCGTTCAAGTCAAATTGTTGATGACGCACGCCGAACAATCAACGATCCTAAAAGCTCACCCTGAGCAGTGCTCAGGTGAGCTAATAAAAGTTTAAGCTTGCACTGCACTTACTAAATGTTTATATATAGGTGGATTGGTCTTCTTTAACAAACCATACAACACATCACCGTCTATCTGTACAGCTTCCTGTAGCAAATTTAATTAAGTAAAATTATAGTTCACTATAAAACAATTTGTGACACATCTAGAATCTTATATTGATAATAATGATATTAGGAAGATGCATGAAGAAACAAGAAATGTCTCACAGACATGAATGTCCCCAAAATATTGCAATGGTTACAGTCACAGTAGCTTACAACTTGATGTTACCTTGATCATTTGTGCCAAAATTTTCTGCAGTCTGTGTACCCATACATCCAGGGTACTTGACCTATTTGCATGGCTGGTAAAATTAATAAATTTCCAAAACTGATGTGTTTCAAATGATATTGAAAAAAAGATTGAATCACAAAAGCCTGAATATATGCATTGCAGCACTTGATAATGACCATTCTGTGAAAGAATGGTGAAAATTGCATGAGAATTGTAGGAGGAGTTGGGCACAGAAGCAATATTAAGTAAAATTTAATGGCAATAACTATGCCAAAAAAATCGAATCGCAAAAGCCTGAAAATATGCACTGTGACACTTGATAATTATCATTCTATGGAAGTTTGGTGAACATCATAGGAGAATTGTGGGAGGAGCTGTGCACAGAAGTAATATTAAGTAAAATTTAACAAAGGGCATTAACTATGCCCAAAAAAGTCAAATTACACAAGCCAGAGTAACTGCACTGTGGCACTTGATAATGATCATTCTCTGAAAGTTTGATGAAAATCGCATAGGAAAAGTAGGCGGATTTGTGCACACAAGAAATATTAAGTAAAATTGAACAAAGGCAAATAACTCTGCCAAAAATACTCAGAGAATATGCACTGCTGCACTTGCCAATGATCTTGTGTGAAAGTTTGGTGAAAATCGCATGGGAAATGTAGGAGGAGTCGCACATTGAAAATCAGATGGAGGAATGGAATAACAGTGCGACTACTATATACCATCCTTTGGGGGCATATAAATACTGACCAATACAACAGCTTTCCACCTCAAATGTTAATCTCTTTTGTAAGTGACTACCTTATTTGATGTTACCAAAACATTACCTTTAATATAAATACTGAAACTATGTTTTTTGAAACAGATTTTTAAGATATTTTAAATACGTAGTTTTTAGTAACTGTTGTTCCAGTCGTCAGAGGAAGTATCAGGAGAGAACTGAACTCATAAATGCCTCACCAGTCCAGGACTGTAGTACCCTGGGAGATATTTCTCACATATGGACACAAAGCACCAGAAAGCTTCCTCTGCTGGCATATGCATAAGCAACACTGCTGCAATTGGGGCTTGTGCCTGGCAGTAACCATCTGCAGGGTTGTGTACTGTGTATGCTTTTAAAATACGATACAAATCCTCTTGTCTGAAAAAAGCAAAGTTCAGTCAGAGTAGAAATGTGTCCAGAAGACACAGACACCCCAACTTTTGTGTGTTTTCAACAGCATGTGGCATAAGAAACAAAGGTTAATAATTATAGTAAAGAAAAATAACAATGAAAATTCATAGCTTTACTGTCTGATTAAGATATTTAACTCTCAGTTAAAAGGAAATCCTCAAAAAGTGACATAACATAACACTTTTTCTGTAAACAAAAAATAAATATGAAGTCTGACACACAAGATTTTGGGACAATACAGATGAATGTACATATAGATGTACAGACAAGAGCAACACTACAAGGTGTTGAAAAGGAAATAAATGTAAAAAAAGTTTTGATTTGCAACACATCTAGAATTTTAAATGATAACACCCTGTACCTACAGCAACTATGCTTTCTGCCTCCCTATTTTTGTGTCTTAACCAGGAATTATAATGTTTTCTTTTAAAATACAGATATAAATGTTTTTACAGTATAATCCAAAGTATTGACCACACTCTTAGGAAAAATACCAAATTCATGTATTCTCTTAACACAATGCCATACATTTCTTCATCTAACAAATGAAATGACTGCACACATTTATTTTCATCATTTTATTACCTTAATTTGTTGCTACTACAACAGATTTATTATGTTGCACTAACTAGTGTGTTTTAGCTTGACTGTGATCAAGCTTATCTGAATCAATCTGAAGATACCAGAAAATTTGGCTTGGAACCTGGTACCTTTGAGCTGGAAGCAAAAACCCTTATTACTGAGCTAACAAGGACCACTGCTGCTACTTTGGAGTAAATAATTGCAATCCATTCAAGTGTTAAATGTTCTCAAACTCCCTTGAATACAAAAAAAACATTTAATGATAAAAATGACTGAACTATTATTAAACAAACAGCTGGCAAATCATATCTTATTCTGAATCAATGCTACAAGCTCAGCAATTTCAAAATAATGACATATCTTACCCATAGCCTCCTCGAGCCATGAACATTTCATGCAGTGGAAACTGTCGATGTAAATCTTTCTTGATATCTTCTATAAACTTTGGGTCCCCTGGATGTTTTAAATACTCCTGTGAAAATAAACCACACTAAGTTTAAACAAGAGCCATGTTACACATGGTTAATCCCCCCGCCGGAAATAAGTTACCTGAAGGTTGTACTTTCAGGTGGTTGCATGTTGAAGTCCCCTCCCACATGTATGGTATGTGTTCTGTTCTGTTCTGTTCAAGAAAAGTGCTGTATTGTTGAACTCTTGTTATAGAAAGACTTAAAAAAGTAAATGTAATAATGTGGGTTTGCAGTTTGAAGAAAACCCCTAAAAAATAGGCAAGGTAGAGTTATTGTTCTTACACACTAAACTACCTACCAATGTGCTCTGTCACTGTATGAAGTTTGAATAAAATCCCTCAAGTAGTTTTGGAGTTATGCTCCGGACAAAATTTATCAAGTAAATCTGATAAAGGGGAATAACTCTAAAAAAAGGCAAGGTAGAGTTATTGGACTTGCACACCTACCAATGTGCTCTGTCAGTGAATGAAATTTGAATAAAATCCCTCAAGTAAATTTGGAGTTATGCTCCGGACAAAATTTATCAAGTAATTCTGATAAAGGGGAATAACTCTAAAAATAGGCAAGGTAGAGTTATTGTTCTTGCACACTGCACTACCTACCAATGTGCTCTGTCAGTGTATGAAGTTTGAATAATATCCCTCAAGTAGTTTTGGAGTTATGCTCCAGACAAAATTTATCAAGTAATTCTGATAAAGGGGAATAACTCTAAAAAAGGCAAGGCAGAGTTATTGGACTTGCACATTGCACTATCTACCAATGTGCTCTGACACTGTATGAAGTTTGAATAAAATCCCTCAAGTAGTTTTGGAGTTATGCTCCGGACAAAATTTATCAAGTAATTCTGATAAAGGGGAATAACTCTAAAAATAGGCAAGGTAGAGTTATTGTTCTTGCACACTGCACTACCTAACAATGTGCTCTGTCAGTGTATGAAGTTTGAATAATATCCCTCAAGTAGTTTTGGAGTTATGCTCCAGACAAAATTTATCAAGTAATTCTGATAAAGGGGAATAACTCTAAAAAAAGGCAAGGTAGAGTTATTGGACTTGCACATTGTACTATCTACCAATGTGCTCTGACACTGTATGAAGTTTGAATAAAATCCCTCAAGTAGTTTTGGAGTTATGCTCCGGACAAAATTTATCAAGTAATTCTGATAAAGGGGAATAACTCTAAAAATAGGCAAGGAAGAGTTATTGGACTTGCACACTGCACTATCTATGTGCTCTGTCAGTGTATGAAGTTTGAATAAAATCCCTCTAGCAGTTTTGGAGTTATGCTCCGGACAAAATTTATCAAGTAAATCTGATAAAGCGGAATAACTCTAAAAAAAGGCAAGGTAGAGTTATTGCACTTGCACACTGCACTACCAACCAATGTGCTCTGTCAGTGTATGAAGTTTGAATAAAATCCCTGAAGTTGTTTTGGAGTTATGCTCCGGACAAAATTGTTTCGGACGGACGGACACACGGATGGACGAAGGGCATTTCTAATATCCCCTCCGCCTTTGGCAGGGGGATAATAATGTAACTAATCCATAACAGCATATGACATTATTTGGTTTCAATGTAATGTGAAACAATGAACAACTTACGAAACAGGAAAAACCTTCTTACAACTTCATGACTAGCAGTTTCACAAAATACAAAAGGGCAATACTGACCCTATATCACTGACCTAAGAACCATTGCTTTTAACAATATTGCCAATGAAAGACATTCAGGAGAATACTCAGATATCAAAAAACATGTTCACTTACTGGCAGGATCCTAAAGCAAACACATTGAAATGTGCAGGCAAAATAATGCATGTAGTAAAAGCTTTTAATGCTGAAGTTTAGAAAACAGGGAAGTAGGTAAAGGTTATACTGAAGGTGATATCTGCATGCAAAACTGTATGTAAGGTCAAAATTTCATAAACATAACTTCAAAAACAGAAATTACTGGACATATGGAAAGTTATAGACATAACAGAGAGATGCAATGCAGTTATAGGCCAAAGTGTCTACAGGACCAGAATAGTATGTAAACATGAATGGACATAACAGAGAGATGCAATGCAGTTATAGACCAAAGTGTCTACAGGACCAGAATAGTATGTAAACATGAATGGACATAACAGAGAGATGCAATGCAGTTATAGACCAAAGTGTCTACAGGACCAGAATAGTATGTAAACATGAATGGCCATAACAGAGAGATGCAATGCAGTTATAGACCAAAGTGTCTACAGGACCAGAATAGTATGTAAACATAAATGGACATAACAGACAGATGCAATGCAGTTATAGACCAAAGTGTCTACAGGACCAGAATAGTATGTAAACATGAATGGACATAACAGAGAGATGCAATGCAGTTATAGACCAAAGTGTCTACAGGACCAGAATAGTATGTAAACATGAATGGACATAACAGAGAGATGCAATGCAGTTGTAGACCAAAGTGTCAACATGACCTGAATAGTATGTAAACATGAATGGACATAACAGAGAGATGCAATGCAGTTATAGGCCAAAGTGTCTACAGGACCAGAATAGTATGTAAACATGAATGGACATAACAGACAGATGCAATGCAGTTATAGACCAAAGTGTCTAAAGGACCAGAATAGTATGTAAACATGAATGGACATAACAGACAGATGCAATGCAGTTATAGACCAAAGTGTCTACAGGACCAGAATACTATGTAAACATGAATGGACATAACAGAGAGATGCAATGCAGTTATAGGCCAAAGTGTCTACTGGAAGAGAATAGTATGTAAACATGAATGGACATAACAGACAGATGCAATGCAGTTATAGGCCAAAGTGTCTACAGGACCAGAATAGTATGTTAACATGAATGGACATAACAGAGAGATGCAATGCAGTTATAGACCAAAGTGTCTACTGGAAGAGAATAGTATGTAAACATGAATGGACATAACAGAGAGATGCAATGCAGTTATAGACCAAAGTGTCTACAGGACCAGAATAGTATGTAAACATGAATGGACATAACAGAGAGATGCAATGCAGTTATAGACCAAAGTGTCTACATGACCTGAATAGTATGTAAACATGAATGGACATAACAGAGAGATGCAATGCAGTTATAGGCCAAAGTGTCTACAGGACCAGAATAGTATGTAAACATGAATGGACATAACAGAGAGATGCAATGCAGTTATAGACCAAAGTGTCTACAGGACCAGAATACTATGTAAACATGAATGGACATAACAGAGAGATGCAATGCAGTTATAGGCCAAAGTGTCTACTGGAAAAGAATAGTATGTAAACATGAATGGACATAACAGACAGATGCAATGCAGTTATAGACCAAAGTGTCTACAGGACAGAATACTATGTAAACATGAATGGACATAACAGAGAGATGCAATGCAGTTATAGACCAAAGTGTCTACAAGACAGAATACTATTTAAACATGAATGGACATAACAGAGAAATGCAATGCAGTTATAGACCAAAGTGTCTACAGGACCAGAATAGTATGTTAACATGAATGGACATAACAGAGAGATGCAATGCAGTTATAGACCAAAGTGTCTACAGGACAGAATACTATGTAAACATGAATGGACATAACAGAGAGATGCAATGCAGTTATAGACCAAAGTGTCTACAGGACAGAATACTATTTAAACATGAATGGACATAACAGAGAAATGCAATGCAGTTATAGACCAAAGTGTCTACAGGACAGAATACTATGTAAACATGAATGGACATAACAGAGAGATGCAATGCAGTTATAGGCCAAAGTGTCTACAGGACCTGAATAGTATGTAAACATGAATGGACATAACAGAGAGATGCAATGCAGTTATAGACCAAAGTGTCTACAGGACCAGAATAGTATGTAAACATGAATGGACATAACAGACAGATGCAATGCAGTTATAGGCCAAAGTGTCTACAGGACCAGAATAGTATGTAAACATGAATGGACATAACAGAGAGATGCAATGCAGTTATAGACCAAAGTGTCTACAGGACCAGAATAGTATGTAAACATGAATGGACATAACAGACAGATGCAATGCACTTATAGACCAAAGTGTCTACAGGACAGAATACTATGTAAACATGAATGGACATAACAGAGAGATGCAATGCAGTTATAGGCCAAAGTGTCTTAAGGACCTGAATAGTATGTAAACAAGAATGGACATAACAGAGAGATGCAATGCAGTTATAGACCAAAGTGTCTACAGGACCAGAATAGTATGTAAACATGAATGGACATAACAGACAGATGCAATGCAGTTATAGGCCAAAGTGTCTACAGGACCAGAATAGTATGTAAACATGAATGGACATAACAGAGAGATGCAATGCAGTTATAGACCAAAGTGTCTACAGGACCAGAATAGTATGTAAACATGAATGGACATAACAGACAGATGCAATGCAGTTATAGACCAAAGTTTCTACAGGACCAGAATAGTATGTAAACATGAATGGACATAACAGACAGATGCAATGCAGTTATAGACCAAAGTGTCTACAGGACCAGAATACTATGTAAACATGAACGGACATAACAGAGAGATGCAATGCAGTTATAGGCCAAAGTGTCTACTGGAAGAGAATAGTATGTAAACATGAATGGACATAACAGACAGATGCAATGCAGTTATAGGCCAAAGTGTCTACAGGACCAGAATAGTATGTTAACATGAATGGACATAAAAGAGAGATGCAATGCAGTTATAGACCAAAGTGTCTACAGGACAGAATACTATGTAAACATGAATGGACATAACAGAGAGATGCAATGCAGTTATAGACCAAAGTGTCTACAGGACAGAATACTATTTAAACATGAATGGACATAACAGAGAAATGCAATGCAGTTATAGACGAAAGTGTCTACAGGACAGAATACTATGTAAACATGAATGGACATAACAGAGAGATGCAATGCAGTTATAGGCCAAAGTGTCTACAGGACCTGAATAGTATGTAAACATGAATGGACATAACAGAGAGATGCAATGCAGTTTTAGACCAAAGTGTCTAAAGGACCAGAATAGTATGTAAACATGAATGGACAAAACAGAGAGATGCAATGAAGTTATAGGCCAAAGTGTCTACAGGACCAGAATAGTATGTAAACATGAATGGACATAACAGAGAGATGCAATGCAGTTATAGACCAAAGTGTCTACAGGACCAGAATAGTATGTAAACATGAATGGACATAACAGACAGATGCAATGCAGTTATAGACCAAAGTGTCTACAGGACAGAATACTATGTAAACATGAAAGGACATAACAGAGAGATGCAATGCAGTTATAGGCCAAAGTGTCTTAAGGACCTGAATAGTATGTAAACAGGAATGGACATAACAGAGAGATGCAATGCAGTTATAGACCAAAGTGTCTACAGGACCAGAATAGTATGTAAACATGAATGGACATAACAGACAGATGCAATGCAGTTATAGGCCAAAGTGTCTACAGGACCAGAATAGTATGTAAACATGAATGGACATAACAGAGAGATGCAATGCAGTTATAGACCAAAGTGTCTACAGGACAGAATACTATGTAAACATGAATGGACATAACAGAGAGATGCAATGCAGTTATAGGCCAAAGTGTCTTAAGGACCTTAATAGTATGTAAACAAGAATGGACATAACAGAGAGATGCAATGCAGTTATAGACCAAAGTGTCTAAAGGACCAGAATAGTAGGTAAACATGAATGGACATAACAGAGAGATGCAATGCAGTTATAGACCAAAGTGTCTACAGGACCTGAATAGTATGTAAACATGAATGGACATAACAGAGAGATGCAATGCAGTTATAGACCAAAGTGTCTACTGGAAGAGAATAGTATGTAAACATGAATGGACATAACAGAGAGATGCAATGCAGTTATAGGCCAAAGTGTCTACAGGACCAGAATAGTATGTAAACATGAATGGACATAACAGACAGATGCAATGCAGTTATATGCCAAAGTGTCTACAGGACAGAATACTATGTAAACATGAATGGACATAACAGACAGATGCAATGCGGTTATAGACCAAAGTGTCTACAGGACAGAATACTATGTAAACATTAATAGACATAACAGAGAGATGCAATGCAGTTATAGACCAAAGTGTCTACAGGACAGAATACTATGTAAACATGAATGGACATAACAGAGAGATGCAATGCAGTTATAGGCCAAAGTGTCTACAGGACCAGAATAGTATGTAAACATGAATGGACATAACAGACAGATGCAATGCAGTTATATGCCAAAGTGTCTACAGGACAGAATACTATGTAAACATGAATGGACATAACAGACAGATGCAATGCAGTTATAGACCAAAGTGTCTACAGGACAGAATACTATGTAAACATTAATAGACATAACAGAGAGATGCAATGCAGTTATAGACCAAAGTGTCTACAGGACAGAATACTATGTAAACATGAATGGACATAACAGAGAGATGCAATGCAGTTATAGACCAAAGTGTCTACAGGACAGAATACTATGTAAACATGAATGGACATAACAGAGAGATGCAATGCAGTTATAGGCCAAAGTGTCTACAGGACCTGAATAGTATATAAACATGTATGGAAATAACAGAGAGATGCAATGCAGTTTTAGACCAAAGTGTCTACTGGAACAGAATTGTATGTAAACATGAAGGTAGACAAAAATTTGTTGTTTCATAATGTCACTTAAAACTTGTGACTCCCTGGGGAAGGTTTTTTTTTTTCTTGGGGTCTTGATCTGAATAACTTTGGTACAGAAACACTAGACACAGCAGCAGATCAATTATTTAGACTCTTGGCCTAACAGCTGAATTTCTTTAAAAAATCCTACATTAATTAACCGTAAGGGCTGTGTCACTTTTAACTTAAGGCTATGATTTGTACAACTTTGGTACAGAACCACAAAACAATGTTACATACCAAATATCTAAGCCAGGACCTTACAGTTTAAAAGAAATCCTATATTAGTTACTTATTCCCATGGCAGGGTCACTTTTGACCCCAGGGACATTTGAACAATTTTGGTACAGAACCTATAGACAATGTTAAACACCAAATTTCAGAGCTTTGGGGCTGCTGGTTTAAAATAAGAAGTTTTTATAAGTTTTTCATTCAATTAACCAAACTAACCAGAGTTCTGTAAAGAATGGAATTCTTTCAAGAAATTTAGTAGAGCCTCATGCAAGGAACATCCCTGCCAAGTTTCATCAACCCTGGCCCAGTGATTTCAGAGTAGATGATGTTTAAAATAAGAGGTGGATGCTGAACAAAATGGTACCACAACAGCTCACCCCAAGTCAGTCTCAGTCTTATCAAATTAAGAGGAAAAATGATTATCATTATGTAAGTACTTTTAGTGTAAGAATATATATAGTTTTGTCATGATGAGACATTGTGGGGTTTCAAATACCCATTACTTAGAATCAACCATTGATCATCATTTGTGTTGCTTACATCAAATTTCCCTTGGTTATGTTCCATCATGTGTTTACTTCCACACAAATACTGCCAAGCTCGACTCCTTACCGAGGGTGGAATGCCTTTTCTACATCTCTCCTTCACCTGCCATAATTAAATTGTTAATTAGAAGGATGAAATGTGTAAAGCACTGTTTTTATGTAATTGTGTCAGAGATCCCTTCCTACCTAGAAATCCTAGTTCCAAGCTCATAGGGATAAGATAGCATTCTAATAAAACACTTTAATACTAGTTCTCCAATTACAGCTTTTTAATTTAAACCAGTCTATATTATTTGAATTAATGATAAATATTCTTTGAGTTGAATTAAGAAATATGATATCTGCCTAATAAGTACAAACATTCATACAATGTACCAAACAAATACAGTTCATCATGACTTTTTTTACTTCAGAAATATTTTTATTATTTTCCACCTTTACCTTTTTAAATCGTTTACTCATCCATTTCTCCCAGTTCTGGAACATATCAAGCCATTTCAGCTCTCGCTTCCGTAATATCTCTATTGGCAGCCGTCTTTCACTGAAGATATAAAAGATAGAAAAATCTAATATTTTCCTCAGAATACATATAATAGTTTGGTAGACAATTTATACATCAGATAACTTCTTTTCTGGAAGCAAAACATTCTCAGGTCTGTCTCTTTTTTCCAGTTCCCTTCTGAGATTGCCTGGTGACAGAAACATGACATCAGTTCCCTTCTGAGATTGCCTGGTGACAGAAACATGACATCAGTTCCCTTCTGAGATTGCCTGGTGACAGAAACATGACATCAGTTCCCTTCTGAGATTGCCTGGTGACAGAAACATGACATCAGTTCCCTTCTGAGATTGCCTGGTGACAGAAACATGACATCAGTTCCCTTCTAAGATTGCCTGGTGACAGGCCTGGTGACAGAAACATGACATCAGTTCCCTTCTAAGATTGCCTGGTGACAGACACATGACATCAGTTCCCTTCTGAGATTGCCTGCTGACAGAAACATGACATCAGTTCCCTTCTGAGATTGCCTGGTGACAGAAACATGACATCAGTTCCCTTCTGAGATTGCCTGGTGACAGAAACATGACATCAGTTCTTTTCTGAAGACACATACAAAGCACAGGTTAAACTGTTAAACAAGCTTTGTTGCTGATCTGAGCCAGTTAAACAGGTACTGAGAAATGAAAGAGTCCTAGTATACCCATAAAATTAATAAAAGATCAATCATTCAATTTGGACTGGATAACGAATAGTGCAGACCAAGAACAGGTTAATCATGGTATGTACTGATTACTGCTCAGATATGCAGACTACTCATGGTATGGACTGAATTAATGCTCATATATGCAGAACTACTCAAGGTATGGACTGATACTACTCAGATGTGCAAGCTCTTCATGGTTTAATCATATTACTGCTAAGATGTGCAGGTATCTATGCTTTGGGCTTATACTGCTAAGATGTGCATGAGAAGTCTGATTACTACTGACATGTGCAGGCTACTCACACTATGGATTTATACTACTCATATGTGCAGGCTACTTATGGTATGGACTTATTACTGCTAAGATGAGCAGGCTACTCATGGTATGGATTTATACTACTCAGATGTGCAGGCTACTTATGGTATGGACTTATTACTGCTCAGATGAGCAGGCTACTCATGGTATGGATTTATTACTACTCAGATGTGCAGGCTACTTATGGTATGGACTTATTACTGCTCAGATGAGCAGGCTACTCATGGTATGGATTTATACTACTCAGATGTGCAGGCTACTTATGGTGTGGTCTGATACTACTCAGATGTGCAAGATATGTATGGACTTAATTACAAAGAGAAAATCAACTTCATACAGCCAGATAAAGCCTCATAAACATTGGCAAGACAGCATCATCTCTAAGATCAAAGAGACTGATGATATTTTTCTAAAACTTACTAGTCAGACCTGCCTTTTTCTAGTTTTGAATGGAAAAAAGTTAGTACAAGTAACTAGGAAAAAAAAAGTGAGAAAAAAAAATTCTTTTATTTCCCAGTTTTCTAACTTCTAGTACAGCTTTAATATTTGTTTTTATATCAGCAGCTAAATAACTTCATTTCTGCTTTCAACATTCTCTGTTTCCAGTCTATGAAGTTTTATCTGACATATTTCATCCTGTTCACTTCATATATTTCTTTTAAAGTATACAATGATATAGGTGTTTAGCAGATTATGTCATAACATAAGAACCTAACTATATAGATCCATGATAACTTTGTTCAGACTTTTTCTGCCAACAGACAACATAATCTTAAGTTTAATATCTTCTGTTTTGTAATTATGCTTAACTTTTTAATTACAGTTAAAGTGGAAAATGTTAAAAATAGAAAGAGAGAGCTATATAGATTTGTTCATAAGTATTAATTATCATAAATGCAAAGTGAGACTAAACATTGTAATATAACACACTAATTTTGGTGGTGAAAAGGTTGTCTCTATTTGCTGTGAAATACTTTATGGGATTAAAATCTTTAGCATCAGTGAAACCATATTTCTTGGTTACAAAAACATCAGTACTTTTGAAATAATTTGAAACGACTTTTCAAGACAGTAAATTTTATTTCACAGAGTGTATTGTCTCAAAGACAACCATCTCTGCAAACAAAATTCAACAGATGCAAAAATATGCTTGGATTCTTTTTGAAAGTAATATATATGTACAATGTATATACAAACATGTATATATATCTTGTAAGGTCTGAACAGTTTTAACCTTCTCTGCAGTTACTTTATTTCAGTGTTTCATGATGCTATATTCTTATACTATAATTATCAAACTTTGTTTGCACTGAAGTACAAGTACAATAATATACTTATAACATGTATGCGTGTAACATAAGATTTGCCTATTTATTTAATTAATGATGCAAGTTACTGGAAAAACTCCCCTCAGGCCACAATAACAACAATTAGGCAAGTACATAGAACAACCATACTTACTTCAAACAAGCTAAATGCAATGATTACAGGTTTTATTGTTCATGTGAATTACAAAACAACTGACCTTATGACAGTGGCGAGATAACCAAGTCTACTTAATAAAAAGTAAAGTAATTCTTGTTATCTCCGGCATTAGTTATCAAAGGTAGCTTTGGTCTACTGCGAAAAAATGTTGATATTCCTGATAATTTTCAGGCATAATATCACCAAAATACTACTTTAACAAAATAAAAGATATTTAAGCTCAGTCTGAAACAAAATTTACTAAATACTGAAAACACAACCCAAGCTTAAAGGGGCTGTGCTCCAGATGACAAAAAAAGAAAGTTTTCTTGTATTATAAATTTCTTGTAATATTTATGACTAATGCTTAAAAAATAGCTTACTGACAAAAAATAAGTCAAATAATTACATTATAAATTGATTTTTTTCGCTTTCAAAGTGCTATACCGTAACGCGACGGTATAACTATATCGTATAAGATTTAAAGTAAATCTCTGTAATATCGCATGCGGCGATGGTGGTGACAGTAAAAGCGTTGGAAATATTTTGTTAACATGAGGGTCCAGAGTTCAAATCAGGCTGGAGCGAAAATATTTTTTTTATTCTATTTTGACTTTTATAATCAGTTTTGAAGTAAAATATTATGTTGTTATAATCTCACGGCATCTAAATATATAATTTATGAAAAATTTTTTTTATGTCAAATCTGGAGTACAGCCTCTTTAAGAAAAGAAGCAGATAGCAGGGCTCAGACAAATGACCGTATCAGTGAGAGGTGTTTTGTGATTACATATCAGTGACTTAAACCACTTAACCAAGAAAGCATGTAGGCCAGGATGCAAAAATAATTGAAACCATGTTTATATAACATTTCCTACTTTCTTGTCTACAAACATTGTGATTATCGATAAACTTTATGCAATAAATTGCAAAGAGAAAACTATAATAATTATAATTGTAAGCAATTACAAGTTACTGACATTGTTTGATTAGTAATACTTAGAAAATTATGAGAGTGACTTCCTCTTAAATCAGAAGTTGTTTGAAACAAAGAAATAGTCTATTATGATCCATGTTGTTATTTAAAGGTGCTCACCTGCAGAATACAATCTCAACAAAGTTATAAAGGTTTTTCATTGAATTCAATTATTTTCATCTAGTTATGCACCAAGAAATATGTTTTCAGATTTGAAATTTAAGGTAAATTATTCCTGAATTTCACAGTGATTTGGTGTTGCTTTGTTAAAAATAGCTGGGATATCCAAACATGTGCGCAAACTGCTACACGATGTAATCATTATTTTGTAAACATTACAACACTGATGGCATCCGCATCAATTTCAAACATTCAAGAAGTTGGTGTTTGGAAGTAGAAACAATGACAAATAGTTATTCTGAAAATGTGCTATGGCATATCTGAAAGTAAATGAAGTACTGAGATGAATTCAATATTGTTGTGTTGCTCTAAATTTAACTGAATCCTTGGACAGAATTTCGGCATCAAATAATGATACCTTGTGACTTGTCACATGACAACTCAGTTTAAAAATAACACAGCGACTGAGGGTATCTATACATTGAAAACTGTTTGCAACGGCACAACTGTCTCTCATAGATAAGGTGGAAAGCCATCAATGATGCAGTTTTATTGCATTGAATAATGGAACAGGTATTTAATTAGGAAATAGATTTTAAGTTTGATTGATCTACTGTCCAATATAGCACTGTGTCGAGTTCAGATGTTTAGTAATTTAATGACGAAGGCCGTAGGCCTGAGTGATTAAATAATTACGCATCTGAATGAGAAACCATGCTATATTTGACGGTAGATCACCAAAACTTTAAAATCTATTTCCATTCTAACACATATGTATAAGTTATAAGGGACACAATTATATGCACTACTTATAATGCCATTTTTTATGGTTATTGTCCCTGACAGGCTATTCCGTTTATCCCGCTAATCATTTCTTATGTGAAAACGAAAAACAACAAGGTCATTTTTAGTTGTCAGTTAATAATTTACGTTTCAACAAATATCTATATTTTATCAACATCAAAGAAAATAATTTAGTCCATAACAATATTTCATTATAAAAATATTTTAAAACAATTATCGGTTTACAAATAAGAACAGCTCAAAGTTGTTTGCAGTGAATTCAGCAGGCGTGCGCTTGTATTCAGCGAGCTATATCACACTCAATTCCTTCTTTGTTTATTGTTGGTGAACAGCGGATAGTGTTAGAATGACTTTGAACGAATTTGATATTTTTTGTGTCTTTTCACCATCTGAGGGAGAGCATCTTTAAATATCTATTTGTCAAAACATTAATTGTTGTTCGAGACCTGCATTTCAATTTCTCTTTCTTGGACCTTTGCCAATTACAGTAATTGTGTTTGTGTTAATGAAGTTTTTTTTATTGTTGTTGTTATTACTAAATAAATAAAGGATATTCAAGGTTTTCAATAAATACAGGATTTATTTCCATTGAGTGGTATGAAAATAAATATTTCACGAGTGGTGATAGCCATGAGTGAAATATGATAATTTTCATACCATGAGATGAAAATAAATCTTGTATTTACAGAAAAAACTTGAATTTTCTGTTTATCATATACTTTCTCTCTTTTTTTGCCTTATGATTTGAAAGAATTCCCCTTTAATTTTGTGTATTGGTTGAATTTAGAAGGAAGTAGTCCACCAAGACAGCAGTGAAATACAGAAAATTTGTTTCACTGCAGTGAAAAATAAATTTTTACAGTGAAAATACGGAAAATGAAAATACACATTGTATTTCATCAATATTTCTCAATATTTCATTTATAAGTATATAATAAACACATTTATATTCTGATTCTGATCAGCTTGTCTAAAAGTTTATCACTTGTGCATAGTGGTGGCATGAAAATATGTCTTGTTCTATTTATCATATGAAGATTATGGAGCTTTGAAACACTAAGATGCTTTCAGGTCATTTCTGCTACTTCTCTTTAACTTTATGCCTGAAGTGACAGATTTTTTTCTGTCTGAAAATATTCTAAATAATATCCAGATATATTCTAGATTTTTGTTACATTCTATATCTATGAATAGTTCTCAATTGATATCTGCCTCTGAAAAAAAAAAGCATCCATGCTATGTTCTGTCATCATTAAATACAGCTTGCAGACACCTGGAGACAGAGAAAACTACAATACAAAAATCTGTCTGAAATAAAACTGTAATTTTTGTTTGTTTAAAAAAAAAGTAAGAATTTAATAATCCTGAAAACTGAGGAATGTTTTCAAACTTAACATGTTACCTGTGTTTTTATTGAACAATGTGATAATATTGTTTGTTTCTCAAGTTATAGTTTCTTCACAAAGCCTGTATTGTCCCCCCTAAAATATAACAGACTACAGGTACTAAGACAATTGTCTTCTACACAGCTTCATCTCATAATAATATTAGATAAATCAAAATTTATTTCAGTTATCAGTAATTATTGCTATATCTATTAAATTGTTCCAGCCAAGGCTGAGGAAAACAGAAATTTTTACAGGATTTCAGCTACACTGACACGTTTTTACGGCCAAAACTCCTTAAACAAGAGGGCCATGATGGCCCTTTTATCGCTTACCTGAAAACAATTGCAACTATTTTCATTCACACACCAAATATCTAAACTCCAGGCCTTATGGTTTCTGGCAGCAAGATTTTTAAAGTTTTTACCTATGTCAGTCTATATAAAACTCCTGGGTGGGGCCAATTTTGAATTTTAGCCTCAGTAACTTTGACCCTAGTGACCTTAACCCAACTGAGGGGCAGATCTCCATAATACATACATACCAAATATCTAAGATATCAGTCAATAAATGAAGACTCAGCCAGTGGTTTGTATGATTATCAAAGTTGTGAAATCATCATCATGCAGAAATGGAAAAATATGCCTCTTTTGACTCCCATATTTCTGGAACCCATGATGGGATCAGGTCGGTTCAGGAAAAGAAAGAGATCTATTCTTTATAAATATTTTGTTAAAGTTTTGTTCAAACAGAATCTAATGGGAGTAGAACACTTTGATGTAAGGTAGAAAAAAACAAACTATTTTTAACCTCTGTCACCTTGACATGGACCCAGTGACCTCACAACCCACCCAGTGGTATTGGTCCATCTAGTATAGTCAGTATTGACTTTTGGCAGTAATAAGTTGAAGTTGAAGGTACCTACATACCAAATATCTAAGACATTGATCAATAAAAGAAGGATCCATAATGAAAACTAGAAAAAGCTATGTTTAACCTTCGTGAATATGACCTTGACAACAGTGAATAGTAGAGGTTCATGGAAGGTGCCTACAAACCAAATATCAAAATTATCAGTCGATAAATAAAGGCTCTAAGACAGAAAGTAGAAAAAATCTATTATTAGCCTCAGTAACCTTGACCCAGTGACTTTAAACCCCATCTAAGGGTTGAGGTAAATGCCATGTACCTACATACTAAATATCTAAGATATACATTATAGGTCAATAAATGAAGGCTGTATGAGGTAAAGTAAAAAAGAAAATCTATTTTTAGTCTTGCTGTTACCCCAGTTAATGGTAGAGGTTCAAGAAGGTGTCTATATACAAAATATCTAAAATGTCAGTCAATGAATAAAGGCTCTATGACAAAAAGTAGAAAAATTCATTTTTGCCTCAGTGATCCTGACACTGACCTAGTGACTTCAAATCCTACCCAAGGGTAGAGGTCTTTTCAAGTTACCAACAAAAAAAATATCAAAGTTATTAGTCAATAAATGAAGACTCTATGGGAAAAAATACAAATATCATTTTTTAAGCCTCGGTTAATGGCAATGATTCATGCAAGGTGCCTAAATACTAAATATCTAAGATATCTGTCAATAAATGAAGGCTGTATGACAAAAAGTTGAAAAGTCTACTATTAGCTTGGTGACCCCAGAGCCAAGATTTGAATAAATCTGGTAGAGGTCTTTAAGGCCATGTTACTCATCAAATATCTTAACACTAAGTCTAATGGTTACTTACAATGAGATTTTTAAATTTTTTTCCTATGGAAGTCTTTAAAAAATATCAAAGCCCCTAGCCTTTTGGTTTCATAGAGATTCCCTATAAAAACCTCTATTAAATCAAGTGATCCCTGGGGTGGAGCTATCAATGACCCCTGGGGAATAATTTGAACGATCTTTGTAGAGGAGCTCTAGGTGAACCTGTATGCCAAATATCAAATCCCAAAGCATAGTTGTTTCAGACAAAAAGATTTTCCCTATAGATATAAGCTCACATAAAATCATGTGGCCCCTGGGGGCGGAGTCAATTTTGACCCTGGGGCTATGATTTGAACAAAATTGTTAGAGGACCACAAGATGATGCTACATCCTAAATATCTAACTTTAGGCCTTGCGGTTTCAGAGTAGATTTTTAAAAGTTTTTGCTGTTTAAATGTATTTCTAGCTCCTGTGGTCCAGACCTGTAATGAACCGGAACCATTTCAACAAAACTTTTATAGAGCTGGTTTATTGGTCTGGTATTTCAGATGAGATGTTATATGAAACTATTGTGAAAACGGGTCCCATCCTCTGTAGGCCAGGCTTTTTTTAGGGACCCAAATGGCTTGAAATATTTGATAAAGGGTCACTTAAGGAACATTTTTGAGTCAGGCTGATGGTTTCTGATTTTACAGTTATATAGCAAAAACAGGCCTTGCCCTTACAAAGGTCAGGTTTTTCAAAGGACCCAATTGGCTTGAATTATTTAATAAAGGGCCACCTAAGGAACATTTCTGTGAAATAAGTTGGAAATCAGGCCTATGGTTTCTGAGGAGAAGATTTTTCAAAGTTTTCCATACAGGCCCTGCCCTCTATCAGCCATGTTTTTAAAGGACCCAAATGACTTGAAGAATTTGATAAGGGGCAACCTAAGGATGATTTCTGTGAAATTATTTTGAAATTGGACAAGAAAATTTACATACAGTCTTAAAGCTAAACCAGGCCTGGCCCTTTTTATGCAATTTTTTTAGGAACCCAAATGGTTGAAGGAATTTGACAAAGGATCACCTTAGGAAAATTTTTGTGAAATTATTTTGAAACTGGACTGGTAGTTTCTGAGAAGAAGATTTTCAAAGTTTTTTCTTATGGTTGCCATGGCAACTAGAATGCTGAATGGAACCATTTCATTTTAAGGAATTTGAAAAAGGACCAACTGAGGAACAATCCAGTGAAGTTTGGTTAACAGCTCAGTGGTTTAGGAGGAGATGTTGTTTGAAGGAAAATATTGATGATGGACGCACCTATCTTAACAGCTCAGGTGACTAAAAATGGAAAGGTTGTTCTTAAAATCATTTTTCTTTGAAAAGAATTCAAATATATAAAAACAAATTGAAAACAGGCTTAGAACAGGTATAAGGGTGCCAGATATTTCTTGGCTAATTTTTGCCCTAAACAGGAAACTCTAACAGGCTGTCATGAAAAATACGTAAGTGACTCTTGTGATCTACTTCAAGAAGGCTGAATGGTCATGCTATGAAAAATTCTAAATAAAATGGTTTCTCATGATTGCTTCTTTCAAAATATCGGCAAAGGTAATGACTTCAGAAGGTAATAAAGTAAAACCGGGACTTGATGCAACCCTGCAGGATTTAATTTAGTTGTGTTTAACCTAAAGACTCAACAATGACCTTATTTCTGAATAAATATCATAAAACACAGTGCTTACAACATAGCAGTTTGCATTATAGTAACTTAGACAGGTTTATCACTGAATGTGGCATAAAGAGGAGATAACCATTGAATATACCTATAGACACAAGTGGTATTACTGATAGAGAAAGCCTCGGTGCACAGGTGAACAATTATTACTCCTGATAATTATTGCCTGAGATAAAAATCAACATAGAAAAAAATATGGAATAACAGTAGGCTACAAGATATTACACAATGAATTACTAGTTTCTCTTATCACAATGATGCTTTACATGTATATGCTGAAAAAACAACTGTCCCCTCTGGCCTTTTAAGTTGTTGACACCTATATCCCCAAGAGCTTTTATACTTAAAATGTTTTTACCTTTATGTGTGCCTGTCAGTGGCAGTCATAAATGCTTCCAAATGTACTTACAAAAATATAATATAGCCTACACTGGATATTAAAATTTTCTAAAATCAACTGTATTTTCAGTGTTTGAGGAAGTTACAGGAAAGGGTTCTGCATGTTAAATGTTTTTCAAAACTTGCATCAATTACTACGACTCGGAGACAAGCAATTTTCAAGAATGAAAAATACTCATCAAATATATGCACCTATCAATGTTTGCTGGCCCAGAGCTTGGAGCTGGACTGCAACAGATTGCAAACAAGTGTGACTTTGAGTGAGAGACTAGCTTCAGAATAAGACTTGGCTAGATTTTGTTTTAACCCTGGGAGATTTTTGACTCCCACCTTCCCAACAAGCAACTCCTATCCACATAATTAACATTTTGTGTTAGTGATGGGAACTTGGTAACCAGATTTGCTGTTTATCTAAATCCCCTGGATACACAGAGTATGTTGAATATTTTTTTCAGTTCAGCAATAATGTGCATTTTATAAGTGAACCTATTTGTACCTCAGCAGGTTGACATTTTAAACTTGTTATTCAATCTTTAACTTACACCTTGTCTGAAATACAGAATACAGATTGTGTAATGAAAAAGTCTCTTAGTAGACAAATCTGCAATAATATCTTAAAACTAAATACTAAGTTTATGCTCAATACTACTTTAATAAAATAATACTGAATAACACCAAACTGTGTTGTTATGGTCTACATTACTTCCTATGATTGTATAAATACAACCCCTGACAACTGCATCAGGCAATCGATTCTTTGGCTCAGTGGTTAGAATGTTGGTTTATGATATGCTAAGATCGGAGTTTGAATCCTGCCCTAGGTTGTTTATTCTAAAATGCATTGCATCTTTCTGTCACGGACTTTCTTGTTTGTAAGATGGGGGCTCATCCGGGATGACCTCTCATGGACTTAGTTATAAAAATGAAATAAACAAGAACTGTCACTGTAAGATGACAATGCCCCCGAACATGGTGCTTTGACCTTTGAGCTGAGAACCAGTCATTCAGGGGTCAAGTTCAAATAAATATAGGTCAGTGGGAAGGTCTTATCCAAAAGGGGGTTGTGTCCAAGTATGAAGTAATTCCATTTACTAATAAGGAAGTTATGGGCAATGTTAAAGTTTTGGAACAATTGGATCTTCAAGGTGAAGGTCATTCAGGGGTCAAGGTCAAACAAATATAGGTCAGTGGGAAGGCCTTGTCCAAAGGAGTGTTGTGTTTAAGTATGAAGTGTATCCACTTACTAATTTAGAAGTTATGGCCAAAAAAATTAGTTTTTGGACAATTGGATATTCAGGGGTTAAGGTCAAATAATTAAAAGTCAGTGGGAAGGTCTTGTCCAAAGGGGATCTTCAAGGTGAAGGTCATTCAGGGGTGAAGGTCAAACAAATGTAGGTCAGTGGGAAGGCCTTGTCCAAAGGGGTGTTGTGTCCAAGTATGAAGTAAATTCACTTACTCATAAAGAAGTTATTGTCAATGTTAAAGTTTTTGGACAATTGGATCTTCAAGGTAAAGGTCATTCAAGGGTCAAGGTCAAATAAATATAGGTCAGTGGAAAAGTCTTGTCCAAAGTGGTGTTGTGTCCAAGTATGAAGTAAATCCACTTACTAATAAGAAAGTTATTGCCAATGTTAAAGTTTTCGGACGGACGGACAGATCAAAAACAATATGCCTCTCTTTGGGGGCATAAAAAGAATCTTTCAAGATTTCTGTCTGATCTTCTGATCTAAAAAAACACAACACCATTCATCATCATAAATGATGACTTTCTCAAGAGGGAATGTGTTATAGTCTAGTGCATACCTTCCTATAATTGTATAAATGCAATCTCTTTCTGTTATGGACTTTCTTGTTCGTAAGGGTGTAAAGTTATAAATTTGGCATCATTTCTCTAAAACAAGAAATTTGTGGAACTGGGTTATGCTCACCGAAGTGCTCTCATTCATAAGATTTAGGACTTAATAGACAAAATATAGTTAATGGTGCTGAAAGTAATTCAAATGGATTTGAATTTGATAATGTGTACAGAAATGAATGGCATGAATTTTAAACCAAAATTTATAAGTATTATTCAAAATTAATTAGTTCATATAATGACATATTGCATTGTAAATACACATTGGCTTTAAACACATATTACTGCCTTTATATATAATGTATGTTAGAAAATTATCTACTCAAATCAATCTGAAAAGTAATTACAATGTATACCTTAATAGAAAGGCCCAAAAGCTAATATATAATATATATGGTGTATGAGTTATGGTCGGGACAAAAACTAGGTATGAAAATTTATAAAGGGCAATAACTCTAAAATTATGCAATAGAAAGAAACACTCTTGTGCATTGGACTTCTTGTCAATGAGATCTATCATACTATGAAGTTTCATGTTGATACCTCTTTATAGTCTTTATGTTTTGTGCTGGACAAAAAATAAGGTAAGAAAATTAACTTTTATGCACCACACTTCTCCATAATGAGCTCTATTCACCTATTAAGTTACATGTTGATATTTGTTAGAGGCTTTGGGTAATGTGCTGGACAGAAATATGATATAAAAATTAACATAAGGCAATAATTCAAAAATTACACAATGGAGGTTACTGTTCTTATGCACTGCACTTCTCTAAGATCTATCCACCAATTAAGTTTTATGTTGTATACTGGTAAACATCAAGAGAGCATTAATTCTTTGCGAATCAAAATCTTTTCAGTTTACTATTCAATTTCTTCCACTCAAGCATTTTAACATAGACAATTTTTAAATTTCTGAAAGCTTAATTTACTTCAATATGAAGAAGAAAAGTCTGATAAACATAAATTTCATTCTAGCTGTCAGGAAAGAGTTTGCTGTTCTTGGTTTCTACTTCTAAAGTTAAGTTACAAACATACATTAAAAAAGTTTTTCCTGTACATGTGTATGTTAAAAACAGTGATCCCTGGAGTGGGATTAATAGTGACCCAAGGGACATAACCTGAACAGTCTTGGTAGGGATGGTAGAGGTCTACTAGACAATGTTACATACCAAGGTCTGTGGTTTTAGACAACAAGAAGATTTTTGAAAGTTTTTTTTTTCATATAGCCATATCCACCACAGTTCTGTATGAATGGATTCTCTGAACAACTCTTGGAGCTTCATGCAAAGAACATCACAGTCAAGTCCAGGTTGAATTTCTTTTAATGTTTTCACTTATACACACCTCCACCCTTGCAACCAAGTTTTTTCATGGAACAAGTTTCAAAATCTAAGTAGACAGTTAACCATGGAAAATTTGTTAGAAATTATTTTTAAATTAAGCCAGCATATTCTAAGAAGGAGATTTTAAAATTTCCCATGTAAACATACAGTACGCGTCAGGAGGAACTCGCATTTTCTGCTTTTTTGCACAGACAAGGAAAAAGAAATATCCGCCATGACAACGAGGAAAAAGATGGACGTCCTCGATGTCTTGACATCGCGAAATATCTCGGCAATATTTGACGACCAGCGCAAAATTTATAAGGGTCATAACTCACCTGGATTAGCTAAACATTTAATGAAACAACCGTAATGAAACTGTGCACTTTACGTCTACCAATTATGTTACTTTTGGTAAAATTAAAACCAAATTTCAAAAACATTTGTTGTGTAGGTTTATTGTGTACTTTCGTTGTTGAAATTTTGAAAACAGCAAAATCGATCAATAATTTTTGCCAAGCGCCTAGATAATACAAATGTCGCAGCAGGGTTTATGATTTCTTTAAATAGGAAAGCAGTTTTAACACATCTCAATCAGAAACCAGTCAATTTATTTTCTGAAAATATGGTAAGCTGTTTCGAGAAACAATTGCTTTGAATTGTCATTCTTTGCGTTAATAAGTAGGAGCATTGGTAAACAAATGCATTAGAATGAGTGTTTTGTACATTTATTTGATATTTTTAAAGCGTAAAATTTGTGGAAATGCATGTAATCAGGAACTATGTGAGCCTTGATATCATTAATTACCTTAGAAAAAGTTCGCGGAACCATTTACCGGACATCTGCTGTGATATTTGGTGACTATGTCCACGGCGGGGATCCTTGAAATGGCGTAGATTTGGTAGCGTTTTACGAAATGGGTCGTCCGCGATGACCTCGAGGAAAACGTGAGTTCCTCCTGGCGTGTACTGTATTGCTTCTGTGTTTTTTTTTCATGTATGGATATAAAATTCACAATTTATATATAGAATATCAACCATGGCACTTTTAATTAAATGGTTGGTAAGGGGAAGAGCTCATGTTGGTTGCCATGGAAATCAGGATTCTGCATGATACTCAATTAATTTTAGAAATCTGAATTCAAGAAAAATTCAGGTAAAAACTGGTTAAAATAGGCCCAGTGGTTCCAAAAGAGATGTTGTCCGAATGCAGTTGTTCATATTGTTGACACACACCCAGACGATGGATGCTAGGTGATTCTAACATAAGCCAGTCAGTTCAGGTGAGCTAAAAAGTGCAGGTGGTAAAACCAATAAAATCATTTCTATGAATCCAAAACAGTTTTTGTTAAACCATCCACTTAAGTTGATAATGTCCCTATAATTCGACCCTAACAGAATGAAGTAGCAACATTTTTAAATATCTTATCAAAGGCTCTTTCAATATACCATTTCCATACATTTATGATATGAACAGTAAATTCACTGAATTTTAAAACAAAAAATAAAGTTATATCAAAGAATTATGTTGTTGCTTTTTTTTCTCATGTAAGCAAACAACTTCTGGCACTGATGACCTCTTAGATTTTACTTACTGTTCTGGGTCTGTAAATTCTTTGCCACCAATGAATCCATATCTATCTGCTTGTTGAGAGGCAAATCCATTGAGCATTTGTCCATCTATTCCATCCTCATCATGAACGTCATGCTTTGGTGACTTATCCTTGATATGTTTTGGAGAATGTGATTTTTTTGGAGAATTCGATTTTGAATGAACAGAGTGTTCTGATAAAGACTGAGGGATATGAATGTCATTCTCATCTAAGTCACTGTCCTCATCTACTCCACTACCATCAAAATAAACACCTGTGTCATAAGAATGTGCAACATCCATCTTTGAAGATGGACTTGAAGAAATAGCTTTAGCCATACTATTTATCAAGTAACCTTTTTATCACAACTTCCTGCCATCCTGATTGTATCCTTATAAAACCTTCCAGAAGTGCATGTTTTTCTTTAAAATGTTATAATTCAGAGTTTGACCAAAATCACTGACAAAATCTGCAGTCGCTCAGTTAACTTACTTTTGACAAGCACAATGAACTGATGAAAGTTAAATTAAGCATACACCCACTTTTCCCTGACGATTATGACACCAAGATAGGTCGAATAATTTTACACAGATAGACTAAATTATTTTACATCAGCAATTCCATATGTCATCAATACAGATAAATGAAATGACTAAACAGAGGGAACAATAATTCCGACTTCTTTATTGTTTTTTTCTGATACCCGGAAGTAAACAAACGGAAATTATCTAGACGCATGTCGACAATCCCTATCATGTAAACGTCTGCATTTACTATCCTCACAGAAAACGTGGATAGATAAAATTACGTCGCTTGACACGACCATAAAGTCAAATACTTAAAAACCCAGTATTTTATGTCTTTGGATAAGTAGAACATAAGCTAAAAACGTTTTATCGACAAAAATAAAACAAAAACTGACAGCAAGTTAACACAACAGCATGTAAGGCATGTTGTGTAAAATTATGGTTGACAGACGTTTCTCCCACAAGACTTTCTACTTCTACTTCTACTTGATACTCCCGAGCAATCAATACTGACTATAACTGGGAGGCGCTTTGTCAGGAAAACTGTGTTAAAAAGTGTTATGTGCACTGTTAAAAGTTTAAAAGATAAAAAGTTCACAGAGTAAGAGAGTGCATGATTAAATTTAAAAACAATAAGGGCGGGACTAGATGGTGACGGTCACCAGCCTATCCTTGAAGATATCTAGGCTGGGACTGGATTTGACCTGGTATGGTAAGCTATTCCAATACCTTAAAGTTCTGGGAAAGTAGGAGCTGAGGTGGTACTGGGTACGAGACTGGGGGATCAGGAAGTTCAAGTTTCTAGTTGGACTAAGGTGACTATGGTCGGCATAAACAAAGTTGTACTGGATCTTATAGAGAAAAAGTAGGGAGGATTGGAGTCTGCGGCTTTTTAGTGTGGGCCATCTAAGTTTATTTAACATATTTGTTACACTACTTTGAAAATCATAATTATTTCAAACATATCTAGCCGCAGCTCTTTGTACACTTTCAATTTTGTAGGTAAGATGTTTCTGCCAAGGGTACCATATTATTGAACAATATTCTAGTTGAGGTCTGACATAGGTAGTATAGGCTTGAGTTTTGATTTGCCTATTTTGAGTTTTGATGTTTCTCTGGATAAATCTTAGGGTATTTTTTGCCTTGGAAGTAATGTTATTAATATGATTGGCCCAGTTCAAGTCTTTAGAGATGGTAACTCCAAGGTACTTGGCAGATTCAGTTGATTTGAGAGTTTTATTGTGTAGAGTGTATGGGAAGATGGTGGGGTTCTTTTTTCGGGTGATCCTTAGCACCTCACATTTGTCCGGATTGAACTCCATGGCCCAGTCCCGTTCCCAGTTTTCTAGTTTATGTAGGTCATCTTGCAGTCTGTCTGCGTTTGTCTGTCCCTTGATTGTCAGGTAAACTATAGTGTCATCCGCAAATAACCTTGTTTTACTTTTGACAGATTCTGGCAAGTCATTGATATATGCCAGAAATAAACAAGGACCAATAACGGAACCCTGGGGGACACCGGATAACACTTGATCGGAAGTTTGACCTTCAACTGCAACCCTTTGGCTGCGGTTGCTGAGAAATGACCTGATCCAGGTGGATACTTGTTGATTTACTCCTAAAGTTTTTAATTTATGGACTAGCTTGTGATGGTCGACTTTGTCGAAGGCCTTTGAGAAATCCATCACAATAACGTCCGTCTGTTGTCCATTGTCCAGATTGTCAAAGACTTCTTGGGTGAAACTCAATAACTGAGTTTCGCAACTACGTTTAGACCTGAAACCATGTTGGTATCTAATGATAACCGAAATGTGTAAGTAAGGATGGGGGCTATTTCACTGTGGAGTTTTTCTCCCAAGACGTTTCCTCCCAATACATCTTGCCCTAAAAACTTATACTGTCATATCAAGCGAAACTAAAATAATATACTCATCTGCACTATAAATGCACGATTTAATCCGTTCTATGTATAATGCATGCTCTACTGTTTTCGCCCAAGACAAGGTATTTGTTTTAACATCAGTGTCAGATTCCGTGAAATGCATGAATGATTTAGAATCATATATATCCTAAATGGTTTTATTTTTTTACGGAAACTCAGCTATCCTGGAATCTTGTCTTATTGATTTGGCGATTACGGTTTGGGCCTAGACCTAGACCTTTTTTGTGGTTATTTTCAAACCGTTGGAAAAAAGACATCGCCTCTCAAAAAATTTCTCGAAGTGTCTTCGACAAGTCTGATTAGTTGGACTATCTTGGGATCCTGACATATCAATTTAGATAAATACAGAACAACTAGTATGATAGAGCATGGTATATTTCAAATACAAGAGATAAGAAAATGACAGTAAGTAGACTTTGGCCCTATAAAATGTTAATATACAAATAGCATGCAATCAGGATTGTAATATTTTCTCATTCTTTAGAGCACATTCAGTTAATTCGCAGCTTGGTAGGAAACTAATGCAATTATTCTTTCTCGTTCTATACTACTTCTACTACTACTACTTCAAGGATAAATTATCAACGACTTAAGGACTGAAACCCAATATGAAAAATAAGAAAGAAACAAACAAATTAAACTTTAGATCGCTGCTTTCTGTGGTTTACTTACTGGTCGCTAGAGAAATCTACACAAAGAATTTAAGTTGCAACATGAAAAACATTGATGCACAGCATCAAGTCGGCGCATAAGATGTGAATGTGTTAGATACATGTACTTTTACTCATACAGAATATTTAAAAAACGGTAGAACTGTAAGCGCATTTAAATCATCAATGAGTGTAATTAGTACTTATCAGTACATATAGTTTGCTAAACCAAAGCTTTTACCACTGATCCTTGTCGCGTTTGTCAGAAGTTGTATCTATAGATCACAAGGTATGTTTCGTTACCCTTACATATTTGCAATAGTCGTTTTGCTACCCAGTAGAAGTCGATTTATTGATACCCGATTTTTATTTTTATTTTTTATATATTTTTTATGAATGATAATTAAAAATAATATAACTAAATTTTATTTTACTTAAAACAAATTTACAATCCTTAAAACAACTTTATGTGTTTTCTCGGAATAGGAGACAGATAGAAAATAATCTTATAATAATTAATAACTTGTATCACTATTCTTAATAAACAAGTTATCAAACAAATCAGCATCAAAAAGCCAACTTATTCAGTATTGTCAAAATTAATAACACAAATAAAGTATCTACCCCGTGACTAACGGAGTAAATTTTTTACCGATAAAAGTGTATAAAACTTTATATTGTGATATGTTTCTGTGACAAATTATGAATCAGTAACTTAGTTTGGATATGTTCTTCACAATTACAGCAAGAATTTCAAGATGTATAAACATTAATCCTTTTTATGCATCATCGAGCCTTCTGTGAGTCAGTCGCTTTAAATAAATACCTTACCCGTTTTAGTCGGGTTATTATTCACAAGTTAGCCATTTTGCGATAAACCCTGTAGCGTATCTACTAAGTAACAAACAGACTAGGTGGAAAAGAAGATAGGTAGCGAATATATAACAAGAGGGCCATGATGGCCCTATATCGCTCACCTGAATATGACTGCTTTTAACAAAGTTGCTATGGACCTGGTTAATTGAACCCATATTCAAACTTGGCCTAGAAATTATTAAAACAATCTTTCTGACAAATTTCAAGGTTATCTGGACTGAAAGTGTAGCCTCTAGTGTTAACAAGGTTTTTCGATATTTGGGCTCTGTGACCTAGTTTTTTAATCCAGATAATCCATATCCAAACCTGAGCTAGAAATCATCAAAACAACCTTTCTGACAAATTTCCAGGACATTTGGACTGAAAATGTAGCCTCTAGAGTGTTTACAAAGTTTTTCGATATTTAGGCTCTGTGACCTAGTTTTTTAATCCAGATGACCCATATTCAAAGCTGAGCTGGAAATCATAGAAGCAACCTTTCTGACAAATTTTCAGGTTATTTGGAATTAAAATCTTAACTCTAGAGTGTTAACAAGGTTTTTCCATATTTGGTCAATGTGACCTAGTTTTTGACCAAAGATGACCCATATTAGTACTTGAGCTAGAAATCATCAAAACAACCTGTCTGACAAATTTCCAGGATATTTGCACTGAAAATGTAACCTCTGGAGTGTTAAAGTGGTTTTTACCTTTTAGGGCTCTGTGACCTAGTTTTTGATCCCAGATGACCCATATCCTAGTCCGGGCTAGAAATCATTGAAACAACCTTTCTGACAAATTTCAAGGACATCTGGACTGAAAATGTAACCTCTAGAGCATTAACAAGGATTTTCTACTTTTTGGCCATGTGTCCTAGTTTTTGACCCCACATAACCCATATTCAAAACTGAGCTAGAAATCATTAAAACAATCTTTCTGACAAATTTCAAGGTTATTTGAACTAAAAATGTTACCTCAATGCGTGTTTACAAGGTTTTTCCATATTTGGGGTCTGTGACCTAGTTTTTGACCCCAGATGACCTTTATTCGAATCTGAGCTAGAAATCATTAAAACATTTTTTCTGATAAATTTCGAGAATATTTGGACTGAAAAGTAGCTTCTAGAGTGTTAACAAGTTTTTTGCTATTTTTGGGCTCTGTGACCTAGTTTTTGATTTCAGATGACACATATTCAAATTTAACCTAGAAATCATTGAAACAACCTTTCTGACAGATTCCAGGTTATTTGGACTGAAAATGTTACCTCTAGAGTGTTAACAAGGTTTTTCCATATTTGGGCTCTGTGACCTAGTTTTTGACCCCAGATGACCCAATTTTGAGCTTGAGCTAAAAATCATCAAAACAACCTTTCTGACAAATTTCCAGGATATTTGGACTGAAAATGTAACCTCTAGAGTGTTAACAAGGTTTTTTCTATTTTTGGGCTCTGTGACCTAGTTTTTGAACCCAGATGACCAATATTCGAACTTGAGCTAGAAATCATAGAAACAACCTGTCTGACAAATTTCCAGATTATTTGGACTGAAAATGTTACTTCTCCTTCTACAAGAAGATT
Organism: Cyclina sinensis; assembly: GCA_012932295.1. Classification (NCBI taxonomy): domain Eukaryota; kingdom Metazoa; phylum Mollusca; class Bivalvia; order Venerida; family Veneridae; genus Cyclina; species Cyclina sinensis. The sequence goes on along the minus strand of JAAONU010000019.1, from coordinate 31,537,850 downwards.
TTCAAAGTTTTCACTATATAAGCCTATGTAAAACCAATGACCCCGGGGTGGGGCCAAATTTGACTCCAGGGGTATAATTGGAACAAACTTGGTAGAGGTCCACTAGACAATGCTACATACTAAATCTTAAGGCTCAGGGCCTTGTGGTTTCAGACAAGAAGATTTTCGAAGTTTTTCCTATATAACTCTATGTAAAACAAGTTACCCCTGGGGCGGGGCCATTTTTGACCCAGAGGCCATGACTTGAACAAACTTGGTAGAGGTCCACTAGACAATGCTGCACACCAAATACCTAAGCTCTATGCCTTACAGTTTCTGACAAGAAGATTTTTAAAGTTTTTCCTATATAACTCTATGTAAAACAAGTTACCCCTGGGGCGGGGCCATTTTTGATCCAGAGGCCATGATTTGAACAAACTTGGTAGATGTCCACTAGACAATGCTGCACACCAAATATCTTAGCTCTATGCCTTACGGTTTCTGACAAGAAGATTTTTAAAGTTTTTCCTATATAACTCTATGTAAAACAAGTTACCCCTGGGGCGGGGCCATTTTTGACCCAGAGGCCATGATTTGAACAAACTTGGTACAGGTCCACTAGACAATGCTGCACACCAAATATCTTAGCTCTATGCCTTACGGTTTCTGACAAGAAGATTTTTAAAGTTTTTCCTATATAACTCTATGTAAAACAAGTTACCCCTGGGGCGGGGCCATTTTTGACCCCAGGATCATAATTTGAACAAACTTGGTAGAGGTCCACTAGATGATGCTTTATACCAAATATCAAAGCTCCAGGCCTTGTGGTTTCTGACAAGAAGATTTTTAAAGATCCAACTTTTCAAATCTGTTTTTAGCTCCTGTGACCCAGAAATGCAATGAACCGGAACCATTTGAACAAACTTGGTAGAGCTTCATGCAAGGAACATTCTAGGCAAGTTATATTAAATTTTGCCCAGTGGTTTCAGAGGAGATGTCGTTTGAATGAATTGTGGACGACGGACGGACGGACGGACGGACGGACGCCGGACAATCAAGGATCCTAAAAGCTCACATGAGCATGCTCAGGTGAGCTAAAAACTGGGAACTGACAGGTGGTGAAACGCCCAGTATCCTATCTATTCAAACATATGCGTGTTCTTAATTGTATTACACTTGCTCTTCAGGTCATTATTATGTCTCCCCCCAAAAATTGTTTTTCCCCCGGTTGTCCGTCCGTCCGTCCGTCTGTCCGTCCGTCCGTCCGTCTGTCTGTCTGTCCGTCACAAAATCGTGTCCGCTCTGTATCTTCCAAAGCCCTTGAAGGATTTTTATGAAACTTGGGTCAGATGTTCACCTCATCAAGGCGACGTGCAGAACCCACTTTGCAAGTGTGGTGTCTCAAGGGCCAGGTCACACTTGGAGGTTAAATGTCAAATGCCACAAAATAGTGTCCGCTCTGTATCTTCCAAAGCCCTTGAAGGATTTTTATGAAACTTGGGTCAGATGTTCACCTCATCAAGGCAACGTGCAGAACCCACTTTGTGGGTGTGGTGTCTCAAGGTCAAGGTCACACTTGGAGGTTAAATGTCAAATGCCACAAAATTGTGTCTGCTCTGTATCATCAAAAGCCTTTGAAGGATTTTTATGAAACTTGGGTCAGATGTTCACCTTATCAAGGCGACATGCAGAACTCACTTTGCGGGTGTGGTGTCTCAAGGTCAAGGTCACACTTGGAGGTTAAATGTCAAATTTTACAATCATCTGACTCAATACTACCTGCAGCAACTGGCTGGGGGGAGACATATGTTTTTGTTCAATCAAAAACCCATTTCTAGTTCAATAAGTTACTCCAAAAGAAATCGGAAAAGGCAGACTTAAATGGCAAGAATCATACTAGTTGATATTTACCGAGTTCTTTTTTCGTCATATGTAGCACCACACCACACCACACCACACAGCAGTTACGTCCCTGAATTAAGGGGAGATTAATGCATAAGGCAAGGTTGAACTAACTTATTAGTTTTTAGGGACCGAATGTTGATAATCATCAAACGTGTTATTTTCAAGTGCTCATGTTAATACCTTAGTTAAACTCAATATATGTTTTCGGTGAAATGATATCAATATAAAATGAAAATAATCATCAATAACAACTAGTCTACAACTGTTGCTATAACTTTGACAATATCAAATATAGTCGGCGCTCTCCTGAGATATGTATTGTTCAATGTAAATGTATTTGTCTCTTACTTGATATTTGTCCATTTACTGTTTGGTTGACATTGTAGGAACATGCCAGCAAAATATTTTAATAGTTATCCTGTAAATTGTTTCTACTGAAACGTTGTGATTGAAAAAAGCGAAAAAAATCTTTTGTTCTTTTCACCACTCCTAACTTTGTAAAGTATACATGCCTTTTACTGATTTGCTGATACAGGATTTGCCTAAAACTGCACATGCTTAATTTAAAGTTAACAATTAGTATATAAATTTATCAGTGCTGAGATTTAACTAAAATTTAAAGTCACTGGTTCTTATCTGGTTTAGGCCAGCAAAAAATGTGACTACTTAATCATATTTGTAGGTCCATAGTAGCATTACCAGGAGCAGAGAATACCCTAGTGCTTGCAGCGCTTTGATCTTTATATGAAATAAGTAACGACCAAAAAGAATCAGCCAATATACACTGTTGATAAGTCCTTTTCCATCGAAACTGTCCTGCCTGGCACCCGATTTCCCTCAAACTTCGACTAAAATCTAAATTTTACTTTGGACTGCGAATAAAGTTAGTGTGATCGTTGAACGATCTTCAAGATGAGAAGTTGACGGTTACCGTATCAATAGTCGAATTTTAAATGCAAGCCTCAATTGATGCAGATGAATGTGACAGAGGGCGAAAATGAGCGACAATGGGAAGGAAAGCGTGCAAAATGACATCCTAAGAGAGCCGCCTTTGAGATATCTTGGTGCAAAATATATTAAACTTTTTTATTAAGTTCAATATCGAGAAAAATCTACCAATTTTGTGTGGTTATCAGTTGCTGGACTAGGTTGTCTGAAACGTACCCTGTATCAAAACAGTAGCAAGACGTTTCGGCCCCCAACCATATCGGCACTCGTGCAAAAATCGGCCCCAAGACGAATCGGCCCCATTTCATAAGACATTTCGGCCCCTTTTAGGATAACAACATATTATATTATTACATACAATAATGAATTAAAAGTTATTGAAACAACTTGCAAATCATTTATATTAATTAATCTTTTATTTAATTTGATAGTCTTCAAACTGCAAAAATCAATGTATAATTCGATCTTTTGAAGGTTTAACATTCTTATTAAACGAAGGACTTATCAAGTAATTAAAATGGATAATTGCCTTTCAACTTAACAAACAATTTATAGATACTTTAAATTGTTTTATTTAATTTCATGCATAAAAAATAGTTTTGTATTGATGTTGTTACTGTTTTTAGCTCACCTGCTCAGGGTGAGCTTTTCTGATCGGTCTTTGTCCGTCGTCCGTCCGTCCGTCGTCAACTTTTCATTCAAACGACATCTCCTCTGAAACCAATGGGGCAAATTTAGATAAACTTGCCTGGGATGTTCCTTGCATGAAGCTCTTCCAAGATTGTTCAAATGGTTCTGGTCCATTGCATTTCTGGTTCACTGGAGCCAAAAATAGATTTTATAAGTTGGATCTTTAAAAATCTTCTTCTCCGAAACCACAAGGCCTGGAGCTTTGATATTTGGTATAAAGCATCATCTAGTGGACCTCTACCAAGTTTGTTCAAATTATGTCCCTGGGGTCAAAACTGACCCCACCCTAGGGGTAAGTTGATTTTACATAGAGTTATATACGGAAAACTTGAAAATCTTTTTTGTCAGAAACAAGAAGGCTTAGAGTTAAGATATTTGGTATGTAGCATTGTCTAGTGAACCTCTACCAAGTTTGTTCAAATCATGGCCTCTGGGTCAAAAATGGCCCCGCCCCGGGGGTCACTTGTTTTACATAGAGTTATATAGGAAAATCTTTAAAAAATCTTCTTATCAGAAACCGTAAGGCATAGAGCTTAGATATTTTGTGTGTAGCATTTTCTAGTGGACATCTACCAAGTTTGTTCAAATCAAAGCTTCTGGGTCAAAAATGGCCCCGCCCCAGGGGTCACTTGTTTTACATAGAGTTATATAGGAAAAACTTTAAAAATCTTCTTATCAGAAACCGTAAGGCATAGAGCTTAGATATTTGGTGTGTAGCATTTTCTAGTGGACCTCTACCAAGTTTGTTCAAATCATGGCCTCTGGGTCAAAAAAAGCCCTGCCCCAGGGGTCACTTGTTTTACATAGAGTTATATAGGAAAATCTTAAAAAATCTTCTTGTCAGAAACCGTAAGTTATAAAGCTTAGATATTTTGTGTGTAGCATTGTCTAGTGGACCTCTACCAAGTTTGTTCAAATCATGGCCTCTGAGTCAAAAATGGCCCCGCCCCAGGGGTCACTTGTTTTACATAGAGTTATATAGGAAAAGCTTTAAAAATCTTCTTGTCATAAACAACAAGGCCCAGAGTTAAGATATTTGGTGTGCAGCATTATTTAATGGACCTCTCTCAAGTTTGTTCAAATCATTGCCTCTGGGTCAAAAATGGCCCCGCCCCAGGGGTCACTTGTTTTACATAGAGTTATATAGGAAAAACTTTAAAAGTCTTCTTGTCAGAAACTGTAAGGCATAGAGCTTAGATATTTTGTGTGTAGCATTGTCTAGTGGACCTCTACTAAGTTTGTTCAAATCATAGCCACTGGGTCAAAATAGGTTCAGCCCTAGGCGTCACTTGTATACATAGAGTTATATAGGAAAAGGTTTTAAAAATCTTCACAGAATAAACCATAAGGTTTAGAGTTAAGATATTTTGTATGAAGCATTGTCTAGAGGACCTCTCTCAAGTTTGTTCAAGTCATGGCCCCTTGGTCAAAAATGGCCCCGCCCCAGGGGTCACATGTTTTACATAGAGTTATATAGAAAAACCTTTAAATATCTTCTTGTCATAAACAACAAGGCCCAGAGTTAAGATATTTGGTGTGCAGCATTATCTAATGGACCTCTCTCAAGTTTGTTCAAATCATGGCCCCTTGGTCAAAATAGGCCCTGCCCTAGGGGTCACATGTTTTACATAGAATTATATAGGAAAAACTTGAAAAATCATCGTCAGAAACCATAAGGCCTAGAGTTAAGATATTTGGTATGCAGCATTGTCTAGTGGACCTCTACCAAGTTTGTTAGAAAAATGTCCCTGGGGTCACTATTGGCCCCGCCCGAGGGGTCACAAGTTTTAAATAACAATATAGAAGAAAATCTTTAAAAATCTTCTTGTCTGAAACCACAAAGCCTAGAATTTTAAAATTTTGCACGAAGCAAGCTTTACCAAGCTTTTTCAAATTATTAGATTAGGTTAAAGGTCACTGAGGCTGAAAGTAGATTTATCTACTGTACCTCATAGAGCCTTCATTTATAGACCAATATCTTTGATATTCAGTATAGAGGTTCCTTGCATGGATTTGAGGTCACTGGGTCAAGGTCAAGGTCACCATAGCTTATAATAGATATTTCTACTTTCTGTCATAGAGCCTTTATTTATTGACTGATATTTTACATATTTGGTTTGTAGGCACTTACATATTTCCAATTAAAAATGAAATACTGCTTAACAGCAAACCTACAGCCCAAGTACTCAGGTGAGCGATCCAGGGCCATCATGGCCCTCTTGTTCTTATCAACTTTTAATTTTTCAAATATTTTAATTCCGCTTTAAGGTATTTTTGCTACAACCTCAAGCGAATACTATCAAATGTACAATCATTAGGTGTGACAAAGTAATTAAAACAATGTATATACCAGTTATCGTACATAAGTTAATCCAATCACATACTTCTATCCAGTATCCATCCATATATCCAGACGATTTTCATCTTTTGAACAGTATGCGACAAGTGTGAAAATTCCAAAATATTGATTAAAATTAAAATTTATATTCTCCAAATTGTTGGTATAAATAGAAAAAATACGTATTAACCTTTAATTCAAAATGTATTCCGTTTAAAAAACTAATCTACAAAGAAGTTATAAGATACATTACCTTGACAGAAAAAGAGGCATTATTAGCATTTTTGTGGTTGCTTCCTTATAAAACATAAACATCATGAATACCATTTTATGTTGGGGCCGAGTCGGTAAAGTGCTGATTTGTCTGGGGCCGAAACGTCTTAGCTTTTTTGGGGCCGATTCGTCATGGGGCCGAAATGTCTCGAAACCTATCAAAACGTATCCAACATGTCCAATGAGACTTGTTAACTTCAACTGAGGTCCAATGTATCAGTGCAAAACACTGGGCATAGGATAGGATGCATTCTATTTTGCACAACCCAAAATAACTAATCTCTGCATGAGGAGTGGACAAATGGGCAACTGGTACTGAGGATAAATAATTCCAAAAAGAGAGAGGAGTGAATATTTATGTAACAGTCATGTAATTTTATGCAAAGTGTGTTAAAGATAATGGCCATCAATGAAATGTTTTTTGTTTTGTTTTTTTGTTGCTCTTACTCCAATATTAAAAGAAAATGTGGAGCCCACCATTTTTATGATAATAAATTCTAGTAAATTCAGGAGTTCCAGATCACAAACAGGAAAACAGTTGCTGGCATATGCATTTGAAAGTACTTTTTCATAATTTTTTCTTAAATGGTTAAAACACATGTCTACTTTGCCAAAATAATATTTGCATAATTTGATGAGACCTTGTCATGTAATTTTTTTATTTTGCCTGGTTAAACACCAGAATTATACTCAATGATTTGATGAAGTTGAAAGTAAAAATAACCATTTCCAAAAACTACATGTATGTTCTAGTGCCTTTGCCTTGCTGGCCAAATGCTTAAAGGAAGTTATTTATTCAATATTTATAACTGTATTTTACCAACATGACATATATCAGCAGATTCTCAATAACTCAGAAACAAATAAGAAAGATATTAAGAAAGATCAAAGATATGTCAAATCATAAACATATAAAAATGCAATAAAGTTAATATTGCATACTGAGGAGCGGATGTGGTTCAGTGGTAACGCGCTGGACTGGTATAGCAGGGGTCTAGAGTTCGATCCCCAGCTCCGCCACTAACATTACTAATAGTCTTTTGGATGAGACTTTAAACCGAGGTCCCATGTGTCAGTGCTTTACACTGAGCATGAAAAAGAACCAGGGGTGTCTCTGGAATGGGATGCTTTCTGTATCTTGCACTACCCCCACAACATAAAATAACTAATCTCTTCAGGGGGCGTCGGTCATATGGGCAACCGGTAACGATGATAAATCAGCTCAAAAAAGTCAAATAGATATTGAATTCTGCCAGTACCTTTAGCAGTCACCCTTTTCAGGAAAATACTATTAATTTCAGCATAAAATGTTTATTTTAAATACATTGTAGGATTAATTTTGTGAAATGTATAAGAGAATGTATAACATAAAGCAAGTCCATGCTTTATCATACGGTGCTACTCATCTGCAGTAAAACCATTCTGTGGCTGTGTACATAACCTCATAGGTTAACTTCAACATAAGTTTATATGCAAACTAACTGGAATATACTGATGCAATAAATTATACAAACTGAAATTGATCTTAGTTGAGTTTTTCATCAGAAACCTTTCATATATCTTATATATCCTAGAGCAAACACTGAAATTTGAGATGTACCCAGGTTGGCATTTACTGTAATCCAGAACTAACACATTGACAAAGTTTTAATTTCAATACATATTTTCCAATTATACCTTTTTGTGTAATACAGAAATTGATATCTCCATTAAAAACAAAATCTTTTGATGGTTTGTTTCCTGATATTTTCTTGGATGCTGCATCTTTAAGTTTAGAGATTTATTTTTAGCTCCAGTTTTCGAAGAAAAAAAATGGAGCTATTGTCAAGACCCTCTTGTCGGCATTGGTTAACCTTTTTGTTAAGGTCCATTTCCTTAGACTCTATCGAAGCTATTCACATCAGATTTGGAATATATGTTCACTATCAAAATATGACACCATTTTAAAGGGCAGATAACCCTCAAATTTATTTTTGCAAAGTTATGCCCATTTTTGACTTAGAATTTTTTTGTTAACCTGTTTGTGAAGGTCCATTTCTCAAAAAGTGTCAAAGATATTCCCTTCAAACTTGGAATACTTGATCACCATCAAGACCCCTACCAAGATTGTTGGTACCCATATCCCAGGGGTCAAAATTAGCCCCACCAGGGGTCACTTGATTTTGCTTAGACTTATATAGGAAACAACTTCTTATGGCAAAGCACAAAGAAGTCTAGAACTTTATTATGAATATTTGTCTACAGCATCGAAACTATCAAAGGTATAAAACGTTAGACTTAGAATAGAGATAGGTACATTTGCCCAGTGTTCAGATTTACATATTCTTACTTTTCATCTCTGTTATTGCTTTGAAGTTGAGGCTTCGTTTGTAGGCTTTTGTTACCTTTTAGAGACAGTTCTTGTTTATATTAATGTTGCATTATATGAAAATTGCTGAGTACTGCAAGCCAGTTTAGTAAATTACAATAAATTTATTTCAGGTTATGCAAATGAAGTGGGCGAGGCCTTTAGGTCACAAGTTCATGTGAATATTGTACGTCTAAGTTATGGAGTTGCCTCGAGTTATGTTGTAGCTGATGCTATTCACAAAGGTTATAAAACTTCAGAGGTAAATCTTAAACCCTTCTATTTATGTTACAGCTGAAGAACTCCATCAAGATTCTAAATAAATTTCACTCTTAGAAAATGGATGAAAATATTTGCTGTCAATGTTTTATGAAAATTTATTTATTAAAGCATTAATAATGCATCTATCAGTGTTTTGCCCAAATGAGTGGGCGGCGGGCTGAACCAGGAGAATTTCACATTTTTCCCCACCGTGGGAGAATACCAAATGACCTGGGATCTAAAATTTACTCTACCTTCTAGTAAAATAAATCTTCATGAACACTGTTGAAGTTCTTTTATTGGCAGAGGTCTAATTTTTGGCAGATTGATTGTGTAAAATTGTAACATTGCAATAAAAGTATCCGTGCAGTTTTAAACAAGATTGGTGCTAACAGCTAAGAGGTAGTAAATAGTAGCCAGATTTTCTAATCATTTAAAATAGCTTGTGATTTTAAAATAATTTTATCAGAAATCATAAAAATAGGTGTCATTTCCTAATAAATTTGAAAATTTTAGTTCCCACTGGCTATTTTAACACATTGTAAAGCTAACAGAACATATACCCCACTGAATGATGTCAAAGGGAATTAATATATTTTGTATCATGTCTGTCAGAGATATAAAAGGGACAAGAAATAAGAATTGAGCATCTACATTGTATTATTGAAACATACATTTATATTTGATATATGATTTAAAACCTAAGGACAAGTAATGCTAAGCAGTTATTGCACCTTCATCTAAAATTTACATTGCTTAAGCTTATACACAGGTTTTTAACAAGATAGAAATAACAGTTTCAAATTTTAAATAGTCAAAACTTATATCTGTAATAAGCTAAACTTTAGTTTTGTGGAATGATTGTGTTTGAAAAAATAGCAATCAATGTTTAGAAGAAGATGTGCTGAAACAAGTCCACTCTGCTAGAAAGCTGTAAAAAAGCAATTTTAATATTTTATTTACGGTATTTTTTTTTGGGTGATAAAGAGAAATTAAGCAATGAAGTTGAGATAAATAACCTGCCTTCACTTGTATTATAACTTTGTCTTACATTTTTTTAATGCTTTTAAAACACTTGTAGGAAAATAAGTTGACATCAGAGAATGGACCATTCTGTTAGTTATGCAGGGGTATATTGATTGACACATGTTGGTTGGTCCATCTGGCCGTCTGTTGACCAGACCTTGTCCAATAATTAACTTAAGAATGCTTTAGTCTACAGTTCTCAGAATGATGGGGAGGTTGGCCGTGACCTGAAGATCACACTTATTGATTTGGAGGTCAAAGGTCAAGGTCACTGTGATCTTCACCCCAAAAAGCTTGCCCTATCAATAAATTAAGAATGCTTCAGCCTACAGTCCTCAGATTTGGTGGGGAGGTTGGTCATGATCTGCAGATGACACCTATTGATTTTGAGGCCAGTAGGTCAAAGGAGTTGAAGTACATGTAACATGACTAATTGGTTGCCATCAGGGGGCCATACATGTTTCAAAAACTTTTCTTGATTTGTATATGATTGCAGGAGTCTCTTCAAAGAATGGTGAATCTGAGCAACTGATTTAAGGACTTAATTTTTGCAGTTGATGTGACTTCCATAATTTTCAGATACCACTTATTCAAAATACTAAAAATGCCAATACATGTATTTGTCACCTCAGATTTAAAGTGCAATACAACTTACAAAAAAATGTTTTTTATTTTGTTTATAATACAGGTGCCATGGCAGACAGAAGAAAAGAGGAAGACAAAAGTAAAATGGGCTGTGTTTGACACATTGATTTGGCAAGGACTGGCTTCAGTTATAATTCCAGGATTCACCATAAACAGAACATGTGCTCTATGCAACTTTATACTAAAGAAACAACCAGGCATTCCTCAGTTAACAAGAAAATGGATAACCACCTGCACTGGTCTTGCTTGTATTCCATTTATTATTAAACCAATAGATAAATCAGTTGATTATTTCATGGAGGCAACATTCCGGAAATACTACCATTACGAGGGCCACATCATGAAGACCATTGTTCATCATACTAGAGACGACTGATATTACCTGACCACAGAAACCAAATATTTATTGTATGCACTACTTCAGTAACAGTGATAACCAAAGATGCTCAGAGCTTTAACATTGCTTTTTTGCTCTATAAAATACATTCCAGCTTAGCTAAGCAAGGATACTATTTTTCTTGATTCAGCATACTTAGTTGGATTTTCTAGTTTGAAGTTTTGAACTTTTAGTAACTTTTCATATCATTATTTGGACCTAGTGGTAAATTCAGTTTGTTAGTGCCATTTTCCAAAATTATTTTATTTGGTTAATGAATTAAGCTTAGACTGTGTTCTATTCTCTGTTTTAGTTGATTTTTGTATTTTATCTTCTTTTTTTTTTTCTATTTTATCATTTATTTTTTTTTATATATATAAGAGACGGGTAATTTTTAACCAGGTTTTCAATGAAGTTGAGAATTGGTTATTAGAATGGTGTTGTTGTTCAGATTGGTAGGCAGTGTCAGACTCAGTGGTTTCTGCTTATTTCCCTTTGTTACAATTAATATATTGTAACCAAGCTTGGTCAGTTGATAGCTTATAGCAAAACCTTGCATAGACTGCTTTTTGGGTGACCTGGACCAATGATACACACACTGTTTCTAACAAATAGATTTTTGGTTGACTCAGCCTATGATACTTAGGCTTGGCGATAAGATAACATTTAGCATAACCCTCCATGAGATTACTTTTAGGGTCAAGGGATAGGTCACTGTTACTTAAGAAAAAGATTTTGGCTTTCCCCTTGATATCAGCTGGCATATTGTTTTATCAAGAGCCAGAGGCTTGGGGTGAGCTGTTGTGATCAACTTCTGTCCATCTTTCACCATTTACTTTTAACAACATCTCCTCTGAACCCTCCAAGCTTAAATTGATGAAATTTGGGAGGGATGTTCTTTGCATCAAACTTTACCAAATTTATTAGCAGTTAAAATTGGGTGAGTGCCTTAGGGCCATCATGGTCCTCTTGATACTTAAAACCAATTCTTCTAAATCAAAATAATGAAACTTGGCAGGGTTGTTCCTTTCACGAAGCTCTACCAGAGTCTTTCAAAGAATTCCATTCTATGGAGAACACTGGCTGCTATGGCAACAAGAATGAAAAAGTAAGTCTAAAACCACCAGACCAAGAGCTATGAAATTTGGTGTGAGGCATTTGCTCATGAACCTCAGTTTTGTACAATTTCTGTCCCTGGTGTCTCTGTTAGCCCTGTTCAAAAGGTCACATGTTTTACATAAAGATATATAGGAAATTGTTTTAAAACTCTCTGAAACATTGCCTAGCCAACTTCTACAAAGATTGTTCAAATTATGTCCATTGGGTCAAAATTGGCCCTGCCCTGGGGGTCCTATATGTGTAAAATGTCAAATGTGTCTCATACATTTTGTATTTCATAAAGATTTATATAGAAATACTGTCCCCTTAATATTTTTCCTAAAGACTCTTATTTCCATATATTTAACTTTGTCCTTGACCTTTATATACCCTTGACTTTTATCTTGACCTATTGACCTACTTGATTTTGCAACTACAGTATGAAAATTTGATCTATATCTATAATTTTGCTTGCAGATTTCAACTTTGACCTTGGCCTTCATTTACCTTGACTAACTGTTTGAAGCTCTTGTCCATGAAATATGAACCAGATGTACAATTCAACCTCAGTATTGGATGAACTTATCTTGATTCCTTAACAAGCTTTGCTGATTTAACTAATGATACTCGAGTGAGCGATACAGGGCTGTCATTACCCCTCATGTTATGACATTCTGCTCTGTGTTCAATGTTTATGCACAAGTTTACTACAACACTCAGGAAATGTTATATCTTGAATTAAACCTTGAATTATTGATATTTTTGAAAACCTGGTTTTGAGGCATTTTCACTTTTTAGCTCGCCTGAGCACAAAGTGCTCAAGGGTGAGCTGTTGGGATCACTGATTGTCTGGCTTCCGTCATGTGTCGTCAACAATTTGACTTGAACGACTTAAGTTGATTTTTATATTTTACCATTTAGTTTTTTCGAAGAAAAAATCGAGTAAATGCTACAGTCATGGTGTCCTTGCCATTGCTGTTGCTGTTGCTGTTCTCGTTCGAAAAACTTTAACATTGATTATAATTTTTTTATTCCTTTATGGATTCTCTTCATACTTGGGCACAACAACCCTTTGGACAAGACCTTCAAGCCGACCAGACTAAACTTGACCTTGACTCATAAATGACCTTCACCTTCAAGGTCAAATTATTGAAATTTGCTAAAATTGGCCATAACTTTCTTATTTTTAGTTGGATTTGATTCATACATGGACAAAACAACACTTACGACAAATCCGACATTATGATTCTTTCAAGTATGACCTTGACCTTAAAATGACTCACAGTAAAGGTCAAATTATTGAATTTTGCTAAAATTGGCCATAACTTTGTTGTTTATGGTTGGATTTGAATTATACTTGGACAAAACAAAACTTATGACAAAACAGACATGTTGAATAACTCAGGTATGACCATTACCTAAAAATGACCTTGACCATCAAGGTCAGATGATTGAATTTTGCTTAAATTTTCATAACATTGTCATTTATTTATGGATTTGATTCATACTTGGACAAAACAACAATTATGACAAATCTGACATGTTGATTATTTCAAGTTTGACCTTTAAGTGACGTTGATAGTCAAAGTCATATTATTGAATATTTCTAAAACTGGCCATAACTTTGTTATTTATGGTTGGATTTGAATCAAACTTTGACAAAACAACACTTATGACAAAGCCGACATGTTAAATTATTCAAGTTTGACCTTAACCTTTATATGACCCTGACCGTCAATGTCAAATTATTGAATTTTGCTCAGATTTGTCCAACTTTGTTATTTATTTATGGATTTGATTCATACTTACACAAAACAACACTTATGACAAATCTGACATTATGATTCTTTCAGGTATGACCTTGACATTAAAATGGCCTTGACAGTCAAAGTCAAATTATTGAATTTTGCTACAATTTGCCATAACTATTGTTTATGGTTGGATTTGATTCATACTTGGACAAAACAACAGCTATGACAAAACCAGCATGTTTAATAACTCGGGTATGACCATAACCTAGAATGTCCTTGACTGTCAAGGTCAGATGATTGAATTCGCTTAAATTGTCATAACTTTCTCATTTACTTATTGATTTGATTCAAATTTCTCATTTACATATTGATTTGATTCATACTTGGACAAAACAACACTTATGACAAATCCAACATTTTGATTCTTTCAAATATGGCCTTGACCTTTAAATGATCTTGACAGTCAAGGTCAGATTATTGAATTTTGCTAAAACTGGCCATAACTTTGTTATTTCTGGTTGGATTTTCATCATACTTTGACAAAACAACACTTATGACAAAGCCAAAATGTTAAAATTATTCAAGTTTGACCTTAACCTTAAAAATGACCGTGACCATCAAGGTCAAATAATTGAATTTTGCTCAATTTGTCATATCTATTTATGGATATTATTCACCATTGGACAAAACAACACTTATGACAAATCTGACATTATAGTTCTTTCATATTTGACCTTGCCCTTAAAATGACATTGACAGTCAATGTCAAATTATTGAATTTTGCTACAGTTTGCCATAACTTTGTTATTTGTTGTTGGATTTGATTCATACTTGGACAAAACTACACTTTTGACAAAATGACTTGCTGAATAATTCAGGTATGACCTTGACCCTAAAATGACCTTGACAGTGAAGGTCAACTGATTGAATTATGCTTAATTTGTCATAACTGTTGTTTATTTACAGATTTGATTCATACTTTGATAAACATCAAAACCATCACTTTGATTTATTAAAGTATGACCTTGATCTTTAGATGACCTTGACATTCAAGGTCAAGTTATTGAATTTTGCTTAAATTGGCCATAACTTGGTTATTTATGGTTTTATTTGATTCATGCTGGGACAAACCAACACTTATGACAAAACTGACATATTGAATCATTCAAGTATGACCTTTAAATAATTTTTGACACATTTTAAATGAAACTTGGTCAGAATGTTTGCCTTAATGAATTCTTGGTTGATTTTAATACTGGATTACATGGGATCAGAAATTAGGTCTCTAGTTCAAATAATAGGAAATCTTTTTGAAGAGGTGAAATTTTTTTATCAGGTGTGAATGAAAAATTAAACAGAGTGTTGCTTTAATAGATTCTTGGGTTTATTCAAAACTGGGTTACAAGGGTTAGAAACTAGGTCACCAGGTTAAATCATAGGAAAACGTTGATGTTGTAGAGTTCACATTCTGTGGCCATGTGTTCCTTTGGACATAATACTGCACATTTCAGGTGAGCGACCCAGGGCCACTTAGCCCTTTTGTTTCTATATTCATGTTGTTGGTTTTTAAAGTCAGGTAGTTTATGAATATACATGTATATTGTTAAAATCCATATAGCATGTGTGGTTGTGAAGACCCTTAATCCCTGAGTTATCAACTAGTAAATGGTGTGTAATCTGTATACAGCTTGTTTATTTTAAAAGAAGAGTTGTTATAGGTTAATTTTTTAGGCACATAGTAAGAAGCAACTTTAAACTTATATGCTCCAAATATTCAAGCAGGCTGTCTTGTGTACAGCTCTTGTTTAATAGGTCACGGACATTTGGAAACAGTGATTGAAAGCAGTTCATAAAAAGAGCAGAAATATTGAAAAGACAGTTTCTTCATTTAAATTGAATATTTGCAAACTATTGTTAGTAAGATTTCCCCAATCAAGCATTGAACTAGTATATCAAATATACTTGTATATACAGGCTTATGAAAGATGACACACTTAACACAGTGCAGAAATTTAAGAGCATAAAATTCAGTATACATTGTATAACGTGTACACTTGATCAGTGCAATAACACAATGTTTGGGAAAAGTATTGAAATGCATTAGTGCAGTAACATTTGTCAGGGGTTCAGTCATTTGATCTGTGTGGTTAGACTGATGATGATTTTACATGTTTGTTGGGTTTTTTATGCCCCCACAAAGTGGGGTGCATATAGCGTTGCACTTGTCCGTCCGTCTGTCCGTCCGTACGTCTGTCCGTATGTCCCCAAATCTTGTGAACGCAACTCCTCTTAAACCGGATGGCAGATTTTGCTTAAACTTCCAGGGATGAACAACCTTAATGTGTAGATGGTATTAAAGGAAGGAATTTTCGCTGCGACCAAATTTAACAGAATTATGGCCCTTTGTTGATTTTTTCACTAGAAATTTTGTGAACGCAACTCCTCTTAAACCGGATGGCAGATTTTGCTTAAACTTCCAGGGATGAACAACCATAATGTGTAGATGGTAGTAAAGGAAGGAATTTTTGCTGCGACCAAATTTCACAGAATTATAGCCCTTTGTTGATTTTTTCACTATATACCATATAGAAATTTTGTGAACGCAACTCCTCTAAAACCGGATGGCAGATTTTGCTTAAACTTCCAGGGATGAACAACCTTAATGTGTAGATGGAAGTAAAGGAAGGAATTTTTGCTGTGACCATATTTAACAGAATTATGGCCCTTTGTTGATTTTTTCACTATATACCATATAAATAATTGAACATATAAATTTTACATTTGTAATTTAATTTAACATGTACATAAGGTTACCTATAGATCATTTTAGGTATATGTACAGAAAAAATCTTACATACAGGATATACATGCTCTTGTTTATGAGCACTTATGCATAGTGGGGGCATCCGTGTCCTATGGACACAGTTCTAGTTTATATTTACTTTTGTTGCCTTAAAGACTTATGTTATGGTATTATTGATGCAGATGATAAACGAGTTTTATGAGCCAGGTTGTCTTTTTTACATCAGAATAGTTTAAAGCTGTGATAGAACATAGTGTGGTGCACATGTGCAGAGCATGAAGCAGTTTAGGTTGCTGTTATATTTAGCCTCATAGATTAAAGAAAAATTTTTTTAATTTAATTCTGTAAATTTGGGTATTAGGTTTGTGACTGCTGTCACACATGTACCGCTTTTATCTTGTTATATATTGAAGGTTTATTTGTTTTTTATTAAATGTTACCCATGAAAGAGAAATATATATGAAAAATAATTACGTTTCTTGTTGATTTAATAGAAATATACCAAGAGGGCAATGACGGCCCTATGTCACTCACCTGAGTACCGCCATTTAAAACAGCAAGACTAATGAAGGGATCAAGTTCACTTAGTGTTGAATTTGAAATCTATTTACACAATTTTACATCTAGATCAAATTACATAGACACAGATTCAAAAACAGTAATTAGGTACAAGGTCAATGTCGGCTAAGGTCAGAGTTGAAATCTACTAGCAAAATCATAATTGCAGTTTAAATTTCCACATAGTAGCAAAAATAAGAAAATAGGCCAGAAGGTCAAGGTAAATGTCAGCTAAGGTCAAAGTATCAGTATGTTCAAATTTCCAAACTGTAGCTGCAAAAACAAGAAAGTAGGTCAAGATAAAAGTTGAGGTCAAATAAGGTCAAGGACTAGAAGTATGTGTACATGAAGGTTCCTTGAAAAAATATTTAGGGAATAATTTGTTTTTCTGAACAGACTCAAACTGAAAACTTTTCACTATGTTCAAATGCATAATTTGTACATTAGATATGTTGAAACTCCCATGTAAGTTTTTTCTCTGAAATGTTCAATTCAATTTTTACCTTGTTAGATAAATTTTGTTTTTAAAGAAACAGAATATGCATGTTTTCTGAAACATTTCTGAGAATGGGGGCAAAACTGAAAATCACGAAAATCTTAATTCAATGGTACCAGATTTTGGAGAAATGAAAATATTGTTAAAACATATCAAAATGCTTAAGATGAAGTCAGTAACCGTTTTGTCAAATACACATCAGAATACGTCGCCTCATAGAACTGATGTAATGTTGAAAAATTGCTTTAGGGATACCATGCCATTCCAGCATTTTGGAGGTGGTGCTAAATATTGATGTAGAGCTTGGCGTTGAGATTTCCTTGGTCAATGACTAAATCAGTCTTCTGGTTTCTCATTATCCTACCCCAGACAATTACGCTGCCACCACCAAACCTGTCCCTTTTCCGAATACAACACTCTGCAATATTCTCATTTTTACGGCAGTATATCCACACTGCCATCTGTGTGGCTTACCGTAAAATGAGATTCGTCACCGAATGGCCTGGACCGCTACTTGTTGCCAGTGAAACGCACAAAACAGTCTGGCTGCTCGATGACGGTGAGCTAAAATTTATCCTTCATATGGACGGTGTGTATGAATTGGAACATGGATTTACCTCAGACGGTTTACAATTGTCTGGGCATGGACCCTGTAACGACATGCAGTAACAGTTGCTGGCAGGAAACAATATTACAAAATAAGCCTATTTTAGTCCCTATACCTCTGAAACTCATGACGGGATTAGTTTGGTTCAGGAAATGAAGGGAGATCTATTGTTTATAAATGTTTTGAGAAAGTCTGGTTGTAACTGAATCGAATACGAGCATATCACTATGACATAGGTAGAAAAATCTATTTTTAACCTCTGTGACCTTGGCCTTGATCTCAGTGACCTCAATCCCCACCCAGTTATAGAGGTTCATACATACCATATTATCTAAGACATCGGTCAATAAATGAGGAATCCATAACATGACCTTGACGTTGACCCTAGTGAATAGTAGAGTTCATGGAGGGTGACTATAAACCAAATACCTAAAAAAAAATTGGTAACTAAATGCTATATGACAAAATAGAAAATCTATTAAAAAAGCCTCGATGACCTTGATCTAGTAACCTAAAACCCCACCATGCAAGAAATCTATATACCAAATATCTATGTTATTTGGTCAATAATGAAGGCTCTATGAGGTAAAGTAAAAAATGTATTTTTAGCCTCGGTGACCTTGACCTTGACCCCAGTGACCCCAATCACCATCCATGTTAGAGGTCCTAGCAAGTTACCTATATATGAAATATCTAAGATAATGGTCAATAAAAAAAGACTCTATTAGGAAAAGTACAAAAATCTATTTATAGCCTCGCTGACCTTTGACTTTGATAATGGCAACGATTCATGCAAGGTGTCCATATATCTAAGATATTGGTCAATAAATAATGGCTCTATGACGAAAAGTTGAACAATCTATTTTTAGCTTTTGTGGGCTATGGACAGGGCCATTTTCGATCCGAGGGCCAGATTTGAACAAAACTTGGTAGAGGTCTACTAGGCCATGTTACACAACAAATATCTTAACACTATGCCTTGTGGTTTCTGACAAGAGGAATTTTTTTCCTATGCAAGTCTTTAAAAAAATTATGTGACCCCTGTGGAGGGGTCAATTTTGACCACAGGAGCATTATTTGAACAATCTTGGTAGAGGACCTCTATGTGATGCTCTATGCAAGATAACTAAGCGTTAGGCCTTATGGTTTCATTAAAGAAAATTTTCAAAGTTTTCCCTATATATGCCTTTAATAAATCAAGTGACCACCATGGTGTGACCATTAAAGACCCCAAGGGCATAATTTGAACAATATTTGTAGAGGAGCTCTAGGTAAAGCTGTTTGAGAAATATCAAATCCCAACACGTAATAGTTTGAGACAAGAAGAGGACCATTTGGTGATGCTACATATCTCTCCTTGCAGTTTTGTAGAGACCTAGATCTGCAATGGATTGGAACCATTTGAACAAATTTGATAGAACTTCATGCAAGAAACATTCCAGACAAACCTGTTTTTATTTCCAGAGATGTCCATTAAAGAAATTGTGGAAGACCTACGACGGACAACCACTGATCCTTAAGCTCACATGAGCTGTGCTCAGCAGAGCTAAAAATCCAACTGCAACTTCCTTTGATCATGTTAACATACAATTGTTGTACTGCTTTCTAGCTCACCTGAGCACAGCTCAAGGTGAGCTTTTAGGATCAGTGAATGTCCGGCGTCTGAATTCTGTTATCCACAATTGGTTGTTAACACTCTAAAGGTCAAATTTTGATCCAATTGTCATGATGCTTGGTCAGAATGATTGTCATCTTGCAGAAGTTTGAATATGGGTCATGTCAGACTGAAAACAAGGTCACTAGATCAAATCAAAGAAAACCTTGTTAACAATCTTAAGACCACACTTTCTGTCTGAATGTCACAAAAAGTTGTCAAAATGTTAGTGTTGATGGTATCTAGGTCAAGTTAGAATATAGGTCATCCTAGGTCGAACAGTAAATCACGGGGTCAAAACATAAAAAACCCTTGTTAACGGTATTAAGGCCACATTTTCTTTCCAAATTTTATTAAAAAATTGTCAGAATGTTTGTCTTGGTGATTTTTAGGTTATCTTAGACCATTGGTCATATCAGGTAAAAAGAAACAAGTCGCAGGGTCAAAATTTATAAAAACTATGTAAACAGTATATAGGCCATAATTTCTTTCCAGATGTCATGAAAACTTGTCAGAATGTTTGTCTTGATGATATCTAGGTCAGGTTAGACGAGGTTAGATCTCAGATAAAAAAACTAGGTTAGTAGGTCAGAACATAGAAAAACTTTGTTAACACTCTAGAGGCAAAATTTTCTGTCTAAATATCATGAAACATTTGTCAGACTGTTTGTCCAAATACCTTCTGGGCAAAGATCTAATATAGATAATCTCGGTCAAAAACTAGGTCACTGGGTCAAAACATATAAACCTTATTAAATCTCTAGAGGCCAGATTTTCTTTCCAAATGTCATGAAAATTTGTCAGAATGTTTGTCTTGATGATAGCTAGGTCAAGATTGAATATGGGTCATCTTGGTCAAAAACTGGGTCACGGGGTCAAAACATAGATTTATACCGTCAAGTTGTTTTCAGTTTTATAAAGAAGATCATCAGGCGAATGAGTATTAGGGCAATTATGGTCCGCTTCTCTTTGAAGCATTTTCTCTATACATAGTCATTGCTTTCTTTGAAGTTTCACCACCCTATAGGTAAGCAAGTCGATAGTTAGTAAACTGTTGTCATAGTTACTGCCCTTTAATACTTCTACAATTAAATTAAAAAAAGACAGAGGGCAAGTTTCTTCTTATAGCAGTCATTAATGAACCTGTTAATACAGCTTTAAGAGAGCTTAAGCATTTTTTTGGCTCCAGTTAGATGGATTCCATATCCGTTTACTAATAGAATGAGTTACGACATGGAGAATGAAAACATCCTAAATTATAATGTCCACTATGAGGCAGTGCAGCACCGAGAGCCCGAGTGATGACATATCTACCAAATGTCGACTACTGTTCACACTGATCCTGCTAATCAACCATCAGAAAAACAAATTTTTAAAAGCAATCATTTTTAAACGGAAGACATGGTCATTGAAATTGCAACCAAAGAGTTACTGTGCTGGGTTTTTGCTAAAATAGCCAAATTTTTGTTATTTATGGACAGATTTTATCTATACTGGGATAAAACAACACTGAGAATAAGACAAACGTGTTGACCAATTCAAGTATTACCTTGACCTTAAAATGACCTTGACATTGCTTAACTTCGCTATATCTTTGTTATTAATGGATGTAGTGTCTTCATGCTTGGACATAACTACTTTTTATCTCTAAAGAAGGTTAAACTGAACTTGACCTTGACTTTTAAGGTCAAATTTCTGAATGTTGTTAAAATTGGCCATGACTTTCAAATAGAACTCCAGTTATTGAGCGGAAACGGTTTACACTCTTCGGGCCCCTGTGACCTTGACCTTTGACTTACTGACCCCAAAATCATTAGGGTTCTTCTACTCAATAAGGGCAATCATCCTATGAAGTTTGAAGGCTCTGGGACAAACGGTAGTCCAGTAATTGAGCGGAAACGAAGTGTGACAGACGGACAGGGCAAAAACAATATGTTGGATCTCCCCTAGAGGGGGAGACATACTGACAAAGTTATGACAATTTAAGCAAAATTAAATCATCTGACCTTGACGGTCAAGGTCATTTTTAGGTCATGGTCATACTTGAGTTATTCAACATGTCGATTTTGTCATAAGTGGTTTTTTTTGTCCCAGTATGAATCAAATCCAACAACAAATAACAAAGTTATGGCCAATTTTAGCAAAATTCAATATTTTGACCTTGAAGGTGAAGGTCATTTATGAGTCAAGGTCATGTTTAATCCGGTCTACTGGAAGGTCTTGTCGAAAGGGTTGCTGTATCCAATTATGAAGACAATCCATAAAGGAAATTAAAAAATATGATCAATGTTAAAGTTTTCGGACGGGAACGGCAACGGGAATGGCAACGGCAACGACACTATGACTATAGCAATAACTCGATTTTTTCTTCGAAAAAAGTCGAGCTATTAAAACGGCCCATTATTCTCGTAAGGTCATTGAATTACTTACAGAATTTTACGACAGGGAAAGGTTTACACCAAGTGGATTCGTTTTAGAATTTGGTTTTTCAAACATAAAACACCAGGAAAGCGCTGGAGAGGCAGATTCAGAAAGGGTACACTGAGCATTAAAACGTTTCAGTTTCTGAAATGAATTTCGAGGGACTGAATTCCGTCCTGACGGAATTTACCCCGAGTTTCCTGGTACAACATGATTGTATGGTAATGAAAAGTGCGACCATTAGATTAACAGGTTTATTATAATATTAAATTATTATTAACGTAATAAGAACAGTGATTTTTTATTTCAGTTTCAATAAGGGTGTTACAATAATAACAGTACTTCACTTCACAACATTATAGTTATAAAAGAATGATAGAAACGAATCTTCTGTACAAATTACAATACCAACAATACATCAATGATAAGTTGTCTCTATCAGTCATCCCAGTGCATTGCTTGTCAGAACAGTCTGTTCGCAGTCAAACTTTGACAGAGCATGTGCTTTCATTATAACAAAGTTAACAAAAAACTCTGGTGCTATTTCAATTAAAATTATTATAAACTTATATAATTATACTTAAATTCCCTGACGTCTCGTGACTGGTATACAAATAAGCTAATCTTTGTTTGTTTTGTACAAAAATTACTAGACACCCTCAATCACAAAAAAAAACAGTTAACATTCATATTATCAGCACATACATAGCATATATCTCATCGTTAGATTACCACGACTGTTGATTACGTGACTGTCCATCACCAGGAGAGTATGGCTGCAGGTAACGGAATGCTAAGACTAAGTATGTCTGCCGATACGCATAGATACGATAACAAAACTACAATACCTTAGAGAAATAACATTAAATCTGCAATTCTGACGGCAATATATCAACAACTAGTAATGAAATTTACTGGTTTTTATCCGTCTCCTTAGTATATAACGATGACTTCTATCGGGAGTAGTGTGTCGAAGGGGAGGGCGTTGTATCTAGAATGGAATATCTGGCAAAGGCAGAGGTGTAGAATGGTGAATTTTCATTATGTTGTGCTATTAGTTTGCAATGGGAACTGTTTTTGTATACTACATGTTATTTATAAAGTGATTTATATAGATCCGTTCTTTTTTGTCTGAGGTAAGTTGCAATGGTCCCGAGGCCGATGGTCAATACAGTTGTGACGAGGACAAAGAACAGGGACTAAATGAAATCACTTATTTTAATGACAATTTCATTTAATGAATATTGATCATCAAAAAGTGTCATTTGTTTCAGTTAAAGCATTGATTCACAAATAACTAGAGTAAAAATAATTCACGTCTGCTTGTGAA
Source organism: Cyclina sinensis (assembly GCA_012932295.1). Taxonomy (NCBI): domain Eukaryota; kingdom Metazoa; phylum Mollusca; class Bivalvia; order Venerida; family Veneridae; genus Cyclina; species Cyclina sinensis. The sequence continues at coordinate 31,514,344 of JAAONU010000019.1, read as the reverse complement.
CACCAGGAGTCTGCTATTCTAATGATACCGACATGAACGTCACACTGCCATTGAGTTCTGCAGACATATCAATTTTGGATATTTTTAAGCACACTGTTATCACGCGGAAAGCACAATGGCTGTCATTAAAGCAGATTTATGATCACTTTTTCGGCCATGTTGTAAGACTAAATCAAATTGTTTCATATAAAGTCCAGTAAAAAATAGTATTTTTGCGTTCCGGCCTGTACCGAAGGTCCCACTGTTGTTGACAGTATTATAAGACAATCCGCAGGCATTTATTATTTTACCATCTAAAAGCTATTAAATAAAATATTTTAAAAAGTATTTATTTTCCACAAATTATAAGGTCTTGAGTTTTACCAAACTGGGCGTGTCAAGTTCTCTGCACATCCTCCCGTATAGAAGAAACTGATCAATAAAGTTTGCATTCATTTTATTCCTAGAGATACACCGTGATTTAAACACTACAAACTTAACAACACCTCCTACAAAACAACCGTTTAATGTCTTCTCTGAACCGTTTCCCACTCAAGACATAAATATAGAAATTCAACGTAGAATTAAGATCTGCCAGAGAAATGACAGCTTCGTGGTAAACTTCAAACACATCTCGAGGTATATCCGCTGGGTCTGCGTCCGGATACAAAATATACAGGAGTCGATATGGCGACATTGTTACCAGAAACACGATGTTTACGGCAACCAAAGTCTGTAATACAGAATTACGATTGCTTCTAAGATCATTTCCTTTCAGATTAAAAATTCGGAAAACAATTAAGATGGTTCCAACAAAAATGATGACGAAAGGTAGGCTGAAACCAACTACAAAGTCAAGCCAGGAAAAGATGGCGAGGCCTCCTTCGAAACGATCAGTGTAAAGCATGATTTCATCAAAATAGGCGGCGTCAATCAAGACAGAGAAACAGATGATGTTCAACGCGATAACTATGATGCATGTTAACACCACCACGAGACTGGCTACCCGTGCTGTACAGATGTTTTTGAAGCGATGGGGGACGACCAAACAGATAACTCGTTCAATAGTTATCATTGAAAGAATCCACGATGATATTTGAACGCTTGAGTTTTCTGTGATCACTTTTATCAAAGCCATCGAGTGGGCTGTACCAAATAAGATAGTACCCTGTAGACTGTACAACCAGCGTTCTAGAGAGACAAACACCATTAGGAACATGTCCGACATAGCTAACGCTACGAAAAATACAGACGTTGATGCATTCCTGTTGTTTGGCATACACATGATAGCTATGATCAAAACATTACCAAAAACAGACGCCAGAATCATGACAGGTATACACCAGTGTAAAATTAGCACGATGGTCCGGTAAGGTTCGGACAGTTCCAGGTTGTAGCTATCGTCATATAAGTACAAATTGTCGCTGTGATTTCTTGTCTCGTTATATATGCTAACAGTTTCCATAGTTGCTTCGCTTTTATTTGATTTTCAAAAATACCTGGTCACAAATCTTTGCAAGTAAATTCCTATGACTTGTCAAGTGATCAAAAGTTACTTTCAGTTTTATCTGGTTTCGCTACAAATTCAGAAAATCTAATTGGCAAAGTACAGCCTATGAACAGCGTCGAACAACATAATGTTAGAAATCCTTTCATATACTGTAATAACCCAAGGAAGTGTTCATTATATAGCAGGGAAGTGTCGGTCAGCCAAGCCTGGCTGTGAAAATTTAATGTGACTAGCCAATTCCGCTGTCACATTTCTGTTATGAAATTGTCACACAATTTGAAATACGGTATAATCAAACGGGAAATATGTCGTCAACGAATAACAATGGCTCGTCAAAAATCGGGGCGTGTCTGTAAAAAAGCTCATGACGGGTATTAGGGGGATGTTCGAATAATAACGGAACGACTCAATGGGTGTTTTTTTTTTCTATGTAAGCTTTACTTATCTTAATTAAGTGCTAAGTATAGGTTAGTGTTTAATAATACGCATTAACAAAAATAAATTGGTCAGGCGTGCCGCAGGCAAGCAACCAATTATTTTTATTAATGCGTATTATTGAACATTAACCTATTTATTGATCAAAATTATTTTTCAACTAAATACAACGCATCTCTCATTATTGAAATTAGTTAGACTGGTTAGACGGGCCTGATTAAGTAAATATAATTTAGTTAGTACACATTAACCAAAGTAAGACTTAGCAGAAATTTGAAAAATACTGCAATGTGATTGGACAAAAAAATAATGTTGATCATTAATATTCTTTATCAGTTTATTATTATGTTGTGAACGTGCAGTAGTATAAGTACTGAAATAATTGTCGTCTAACAACTAAATAAACGATTTTGCAACGAACAAAAATAATCGTGTTCTTATTAATCGTAATAATTCAATAAGTGACGTATAACCATACATATACAATTGCAGCCTTACTGAAGAGCTCTGTTGCCTTGAAAATTAGGTTCATTTATGCAGCTTTAAAAATTTTCCTTACATAATTACCCATTTTTCCCCCAATTATTTTTTCTTTATGACAACATCAGTTCAACAGAAGACTGTAATTTCGGAGAAGATGGCAAATTTGTAAAAATCTTGACAGACAAGTTACTTCTTTAGTAGAAAGATAAGTCACTTTATCTTTCACTTGTGTCATTATTTCCAACTGTGGTTGTAATTTTCAGTTGTTCATGTCCAATTAAAGATATTCAGTTTTAAGATGTTTAAGGGCGTGCGAGGGGTGTTCTAAATAGCGTATAGGGGTTCTTCTCATAATAAGCACCCAAGAAAACGAACAAAACAAATTTCTTCTCTGAAATAACTTCTGAAGACTATTCACAATAATTATTCCTATATGGAGGTGCAGTGGTCGAAGGGTTAGAGCGCCGGATTCCCGATCCGGAAGTCGGTGGTTCAAATCGTACCTTGGTCGAGATTTTCTCGTGACATACCGCATTTGTATGTTCAAGCGAGGTATTAGCAAGTGTTGTATCCCACATAACAGTCGTGCTTCTTGGACAGATCATGTAATATTATCAGTTTCACAATGTTTAAAATTATTCGGCGCTCAGGACTATATTTGTGGACAAGTTGTCATTGGCGATTGTTTCTTTTGTTATTTTTATAATTGTCATTTTATTATGTCGTTTCACTGAATAAAAGTTGAAATTTAACCTAGGTATTAACCTGACACAATTTTAAAATATTTCACTGATACAAAAATGTCGTGTTTGTCAACAATTTCGTAACGATCGATCCCTTGTATTGTATATTTGTGAGAAATTACTTGTATCGGTCACTTTCAAGTCTTCAGAATCTTCTGCTCCGACATGCTGCTTTTGCATCAATGTTTTTCTTTTGCATTTTACAATTGTGCTTAAATACGTGCTTACAAAGAATTGTAAGTCCACTACGCTTGCATTTCATGTTTTTCTTGAGCAGCCCTGAACCGTTCAAATCCGTTAGTTGAACACATTCTTAATAACATGCACACTGAGGTCTTTCATTGCCACAATAACATGCACACTGAGATCTTTCATTGCCATAATAACATGCACACTGAGATCTTTCATTGCCATAATAACATGTACACTGAGATCTTTCATTGTCATAATAACATGCACACTGAGATCTTTCATTGCCATAATAACATGTACACTGAGGTCATTCATTGCCATAATAACATCCACACTGAGATCTTTCATTGCCATAATAACATGTACACTGAGGTCATTCATTGCCATAATAACATGCACACTGAGATCTTTCATTGCCAAAATAACATGCACACTAAATCTTTCATTGCTATAATAACATGCATACTGAGGCCATAATAACAACGCGCTTTTCAAAGATCATTATCAGGATATAAGATCTTCATAACTTTAAGGTGACATATGCTAGTTTTTAGCCATATATTCGAGAAATTATATATTCTCAGGTTGCATGAATTAATTTGTGTATTGTGATTAATGAAACAATTAATACATGAGAATATCAGTGTTCAGAGAGGTCTTCTTGTTTTCAATATTGAACAGTATTGAAACTGGTATCTGTCACCTAATTACAAATTTACAAATTGGAAAATCCGCAGCATCTTACATGATTGTGGTAAGTCAACATGGTAAAAAGATATGTTCAGAAAACAGAAAAGTAAAACACACAAGTCTGCTCTTTTTTAAAGGTTTAAGATTTGTTTTGGCCTATAAGTTTGATATCAGGATAGTTTTGTCTGAAATAAATAAAGTGTGCATTTCTTGACTTTTTTAATGTCACTCAACAGTTGCTCAGTTACAGTGTTTCAGTTATAAACTTACAAGTAATCCTTAAAGGACAAAACCCGATTCCCTGCTCGCAAAAAAACAACAACAAAAAACAACAAAAACAAAAAAAAACAATGACACAAGACAAAATAATTAGCTGTCACGGTGACAGGGAAATAAAAAAAAAAAACACGCTCTCTCACTAAAATATAAGTATGAAAATGTAACATTATTAAAAAAATTAAGACATTATGTGTAAAGAATAGTATAAATTATAAACCTTAAAACTGAAAACTATATAATTCGAACGGAATTGTTCTGCCCCGAGATGAAAGCGCGCTGTATTTTCTGTGATTTCATGGTTATGATATTCGTCAGAATGGATTGTGCAATAACAAGAATAAGACGTGTCAGTTTGTTATCGCGGGAATCCCTTACATGACACATGCCCCGTACACCTTCCTTTGTACATATATCAGCTTTTCATCTATCCGACAGCAAGCAATTTGAGAGCTGTAATCAGCCCGCCATTTCTCAGAAAAGAAAGGCGTCAGATTGCTTATATAGTGTTTTATATCCCAGTTATTCTGTCAAACCTCAGTGTCAAACTGTTGATTAAATCTTGCCACCAGATTGATGTACAATTCTGGACCAGCTTTTCATAACAATATTTTATGCAAATATGAAACCAAGTGCTCTCACCTCTACTTATCATATTTCTAATATGATACATGACATGTATGTTGTTTAATGTGACCGGAGACAGAAATTTACACATTCATTTTTTGTTGTTGAGTTTTTGGAATGTTTTTTAAGAGCACGTATATTTTGCTATTTATTACAATGTACGAGGGTTGGTCAATAACTTCGTAGAGAAAATCAATAACATACTTAAAAACACTTCGATTTACTTTATATTTAATTTACTCGACTTAAATTTAAACACTTCAGTCCGTAATTGATTAAACTGGATTAAAGTATACGAGGTAAGTGTTTTTCTTTCTTCTGTTTTACGTCGTTATATCAACCATATTCTGCCTATCCACTGCAGGTCAAATAATAAGTTATTGTTGTAACAAACAAACTCACTTTTTTTTTTCAGATAAAACGGCTGCAAACGTTACTAAAATTTCATGACATCATTCCCTAAAGTTTACCTCCTTTCCTGTTAACGTCAATGTCATAGCGCAGAAGCACTTCGTCACTTATGGAGGGTTCCAAGCAACAAAAAGTGTGGCGTGACGTCGATTTTGAATAAAGAGCTATAATGTTTTGAGTGAAACATGGAAACACGCCGATTGAAACAAAGAACTTGTTAGAAAGGGCATCTAGGGGAAAAAACAGTTAGCAAGACGCTTATTTACAAGTGGCACAAGTCTTTAAGTGAAGACAAGGAAAATATTCATGGCAACGAGAGGTCCAGTCTTCACTGAACGAATGCCAATATTGATTTCGTCAAAGAAACTACTGACAGTGACAGACGCATGACTATCCGAGAAATATGCGTAAAAAACTGAAATGAGTATCGGAACCATTGTAACAAGAGGGCCATAATGGCCCTGTATCGCTCATCTGAATATGACTGCTTTTAACAAAGTTGGACCTGGTTTATTGACTCCAGATGACCTATATTCAAACTTGACCTAGAAATAATTGAAACAATCTTTCTGACAAATTTCCAGGTTATTTGGACTGAAAATGGACTCTAGAGTGTTAACAAGGTTTTTCGATATTTGGGCACTGTTACCTAGTCTTTGACCCCAGATGATCCGTATTCAATCTTGAGCTAGAAATCACAAAAACAACCTTTCTGACATATTTCCAGGACATTTGGACTGAAAATGTAGCCTCTAGAATGTTTACAAAGTTTTTCAATATTTGGGCTCTGTGACCTTGTTTTTGACTCCAGATGACCCATATTCAAATTTGAGCTAGAAATCATAGAAGCAACCTTTCTGACAAAATTTCAGGTTATTAGGAATTAAAATCTTAACTCTAGAGTGTTAACAAGGATTTCCCATATTTGGGCTCTGTGACCTAGTTTTTGACCAAAGATAAACCATATTAGTACTTGAGCTAGAAATCATCAAAACAACCTGTTTGACAAATTTCCAGGATATTTGGACTGAAAATGTAACCTCTGGAGTGTTAAAATGGTTTTTACATTTTATAGGGCTTTGTGACCTAGTTTTTGATCCCAGATGACACATATCCAAATCTGAGCTAGAAATCATTGAAACAACCTTTCTGGCAAATTTCAAGGATATTTGGACTAAAAATGTAACCTCTAGAGCATTTACAAGGGTTTTTTTTTTAACTTTAGAGCCCTATGACCTAGTTTTTGACCCATAATAACCCGTATTCAAAATTAAGCTAGAAATCATTAAAACAATCTTTCGGACAAATTTCAAGGATATTTGGACTAAAAATGTAACCTCTAGAGCATTTACAAGGGTTTTTTTTTTAACTTTAAAGCCCTATGACCTAGTTTTTGACCCATAATAACCCGTATTCAAAATTAAGCTAGAAATCATTAAAACAATCTTTCGGACAAATTTCAAGGTTATTTGAACTGAAAATGTAGCCTCTAGAGTGTTAACAATGTTTTTTCCATATTTGGGCTGTGTGACCTAGTTTTTGACCCCAGATGATCTATATTCGAATATGAGCTAGAAATCATTAAAACAACCTGTCTGACAAATTTCGAGAATATTTGGACTGAAAAGTAGCTTCTTGAGTGTTAACAGGTTTTTTTCCATTATTTTGGCTCTGTGACCCATTTTCAAATTTAACCTAGAAATCATTGAAACAACCTTTCTGACAGAATTTCAGGTTATTTGGACTGAAAATGTTACCTCTAGAGTGTTAACAAGGTTTTTTTTCCATGTTAGGGCTATGTGACCTAGTTTTTGATCCCAGATGACCCATATTCGAACTTAAGCTAGAAATCATCAAAACAACCTTTAATTCTGACAAATGTAACCTGTAGAGTGTTAACAAGGTTTTTCGAACTTGAACTAGAAATCATAGAAAGAACTTGTCAGACAAAGTTCCAGATTATTTGGACTGAAAATGTTACCTCTCCTTCTAGAAGAAGATTTTCAAAGTTTTCTCTATATAAGCCTATGTAAGACCAATGTCCCCGGGGTGGGGCCAAATTTGACCCCAGGGGTTTAATTTGAACAAACTTGGTAGAGGTCTACTAGACAATGCTACATACCAAATCTTAAGGCTAAGGCCCATGTTGTTTCAGACAAGAAGATTTTCAAAGTTTTCCATATGCAAAATCAATCGACCCCCGAGGTGGAGCCAAATTTGACCCCAGGGGCATAATTTGAACAAACTTGGTAGAGGTCCACTAGACAATGCTACATACCAAATCTTAAAGCTCAGGGCCGTGTAGTTTCAGACAAGAAGATTTTCGAAGTTTTTCCTATGTAAGCCTTTGTAAAACCAATGACCCCAGTGTGGGGCCAAATTTGAACCCAGAGATATAATTTGAACAAACTTGGTAGAGGTCCAGCAGACAATGCTACATACCAAATATCTAAGCTCTATGCCTTACGGTTTCTGACAAGAAGATTTTTAAAGTTTTTTTCTATATAACTCTATGTACCCCCGGGACAAGGCCAATTTTGACCCAGAGGCCTTGATTCGAACAAACTTGGTAGAGGTCTACTAGACAATGCTACACACCAAATATCTTAACTCTAGGCCTTGTGGTTTCTGACAAGAAGATTTTTAAGTTTTCCCTATATAACTCTATGTAAAATCAACTGACCCCTGGGATGGGGTCAGTTTTGACCCCAGGATCACAATTTGAACAATATTGGTAGATGTCCACTAGATAATGCTTCATACCAAATATCTAAGCTCCAGGCCTTGCGGTTTCAGAGAAGAAGATTTTTAAAGATCCAACTTTAAAAATCTGTTTTTAGCTCCAGTGACCCAGCAAAGCAATGGACCGGAACCATTTGAACAACTTGGTAGAGCTTCATGCAAGGAACATCCCCGGCAAGTTTCATTAAATTTGGCCCAGTGGTTTCAGAGGAGATGTTGTTTGAATGAATTGTGGACGACGGACGGACGACGGACGGACGGAAGGACGGACGACGGACAACCACCGATCCTCAAAGCTCACATGAGCACTACGTGCTCAGGTGAGCTAAAAATATTAACTAAGGATCTTAAAATGAAACGGACTAGCGCCATATAGGTCCCAAAGTTGTTGTCAGAGATGCAAAATCGCGTGCAACACAGCCGTCGATTTCTTCGCCGTTTCCAACGAGAGGATCAGCTATTCCTAGATAGAATTATAACAATAGACGAAACGTGGTTATATTATTATGATCCTGAAACAAAACAACAGAGTACCCAATGGAAAACAACAAACTTTCTACCGCAAAGGAAAGCCCGCGTCGCAAGCGCCACCGATGAACAAATGTTCATTGTGTTTGTAGACTAACGCGGCCTTTCAGCGTTACTTAAAGTGTGCATTAAAAGGACGACGCTTCATATGCTTAAAGGAGCTTCAAGATGCTGCATTAGCTGTCTTTCGGCAATTTGATTAAGCATTTTATGCAGGCACTTTCCATCAATGGGTTCACAGACATCAACGCTGCATTGACGGAGGCAGGGCATACTTTGAAAAATCATAAACATAAATTGACGTTGACATCGTGTTTTCGACAACCTGCGGTGGTAACGTAACCTCTATGATAGTTTATTTTAAACTTTTCAAAACCAGTTTTATGTATTCATGTGAAATTTTAGCAAATGTTGTATAAATGACCAAACATTTGTTCAAGTGATATTTTTACTGTAGCTTATGCACTTTTTGCATTATGACAGTTGTCTACGATCTTATTGATCAACCCTCGTATTAATAAAATCAAGTCGGTCGCACCAGACCCAATTTGTTTTATTAATACGTTCGTATAAACAGGTTATTTCTGGTGGGGGTATATAAAAAGATTAAGCAATGATTTAGAGTTTAAAGTAATTAACTTTTATTGCAGCTGGCTGCTAGATAGAGGACACACTATTCTGAACCCATACTGAGGTACTTTCACTTGCTCCCGAAACTTTTCCACTTTTTTATTATATTTCTGACAGCCCCTTGTAGGATAGCGCTGTAAGATGAATCCAAAAATTTCCTATTCCTGGATTGTGCTTATAACACTCTTTGACAATTCCTTTCTCAATTAAAATAAGATAATATTTTCTAGGCTTTTTTTCTTTTGTTCATTTTTCAAAAGGACATAATTTCAGGACTTTTTAATGTAGAGTTGTTGTTATTTAAATACAAGAGTCATGATACACAAGGTTTATCCCCATGCCGGGAAGAAGTTAACAGAAGGTTGTACTTCCAAAAACTAAATGTAATAATGCGTGTATGTATTTTGAAGAAAATCCCTCAAAAAATAGTCCAGGTCAAGTTATTGCTCCTGCAAATTGCACTTCCTACCAATGTGCTCTGTCAGTGAATTAAGTTTCAAGTAAACTGCTCAATTACTTTTGGAGTTATGCTTCGGACAAAGTTTTTCAAGTAAATATGATAAAGGGGAATAACTCTAAAAGTAGGCAAGGTAAAGTTATTGCTCTTGCAAATTGCACTTCCTACCAATGTGCTCTGTCAGTGTATTAAGTTTCAAGTAAATTGCTGAATTACTTTTGGAGTTATGCTTTGGACAAAGTTTTCTCAGTAAATCTGATAAAGGGGAATAACTCTAAAAGTAGGCAAGGTAAGTAGGGTTATTGTTCTTACACATTGCACTTCCTACCAATGTGCTCTGTCAGTGTATGAAGTTTGAAGTAAATTGCTCAAGTACTTTTTGAGTTATGCTTTGGACAAAGTTTTTCTAGTAAATCTGATAAAGGGGAATAACTCTAAAGGTAAGCAAGGTAGAGTTCTTGTTCTTGCACACTGTACTTCCTACCAATGTGCTATGTCAGTGTATTAAGTTTGAAGTAAATCCCTCAAGTATTTTTGGAATTATGCTCTGGAATTTTTTTTCAAGTAAATCTGATAAAGAGGAATAACTCTGAAAGCAGGCAAGTTAGAATTATTTTTCTTGCACAGTGCACTTCCTACTAATGTGCTTTCTCAGTGTATTTAGTTTGAAGTAAACCCTTTAGTACTTAATAATATGGAGTTATGCTCTGGACAAATCTTTTTAAGTAAATCTGATAAAGGAGAATCACTTAAAAGTAGGCAAGGTGGAGTTATTGTTCTTGCACAATGCACTTCCTACCAATGTGCTTTGTTAGTGCATGAAGTTTGAAGAAAATCGCTCAAGTACTTTTGGAGTTAATCCCAAGACAATGTTTTTCAAGTATATCTGATAAAAGGGAATAACTCTGAAATTAGGCAAGGTAGAGTTATTGTTCTTACACAGTGCACTTCCTCCCAATGCACTCTTTCAGTGTATGAAGTTTGAAGGAAATCGCTCAAGTACTTTTGGAGTTAATCCCAAGACAATGTTTTTCAAGTATATCTGATAAAAGGGAATAACTCTGAAATTAGGCAAGGTAGAGTTATTGTTCTTACACAGTGCACTTCCTCCCAATGCACTCTTTCAGTGTATGAAGTTTGAAGGAAATCGCTCAAGTACTTTTGGAGTTATGCTCCAGACAAAATTGGGATGGATGCAAGCATGGACGGAGACCATTTCTAATATCCCCTCCGCCTTTGGCAGGGGATAAATAAACACACAAAACCTTTATACTTGTTCCAAGGTAAAGAAAGCAGCATTTCCTAGTCAGAATAATTCTTTATTGAATTCTGACTAGCCTAATTAATTTGGCTTTGATGGTTTGAGCCATTTCATAGACATTCTTTTTTAATATTGTCAAACTGTAAAAGGGACATCGCCTATCAAAAAGTTTCTTGTCTCTTCGACAAGTCTGATTAGTTGGACTAAATTCTGACATGTACCCTTGAAGGTTGAGGCAGAAATATTGTTCAAAGTCTAACTGATCGATATAATTTTTACAATATATACAGGTGGCCATTCAAGGAACATTTGTTGTTAAAAATTATGTTCAGATCAAGCCATCAGAATATTTTATAAACTTGTACGTCCTTTCACTTGCGGCCATGTCTTTTTTTTACGAATGGCAATAAACATCACAATTTACAGAGTGTAACCTAAAGGCACTCTAATATCAAACCGGGCGAGTAGTTTCTAAGGTGAAGTTTTTTTAAGTTTTCAAAATACAGAATGTAAGGAAAACAAGTACCGTGTTTTTCAAGAATGGATATAAATTTAAACAATTTATATTGAGTCCAAGGAACTTATGTTCCAAATTATTTTCAAATCAAATGATCAGTTTCTAAGATTTTTTAAGTTTCCCATATCGACATATAAGGAAAATAGGCCCCGCCTCTTGCTGCCAAGCTTTTTCACATATCAATACAAGTTTCACAATTTTTGAAGCCTGTCACACAAGAATTATTTGTTCCCAATTATTTTCAAATCAAGATAGCAGCTCCTATGGGCTCAAGAGAGCTAACGAAACTTTGAAGCCAAATAAAGTTGTTTAAACTATAGGCAAAAAGACAAAGAAGATACCAGTCTTCTTTTTATATTTTTAATCATTGCACTATGTATAAAATAGCACTATATATGGATCTAGTTGAATGTATAATTACTAGTACATAGAAAAATTGTCACGTTTGAAACATATGTTATCATGGCAGACAAAAGTAAAGACAAGAGACCATGGATATACCATCGCAACACGGATATACCAGCAACACCTTGTGCAGAGAACACAGATATACCATCGCAGCAACACCTTGTGCAGTCTTCAATATATGATTAGTGCTAATAAAACATGGATTTCTAGTCCTTCCTAAAGCCACAATACAAAGTCTCATAGATAAGTATGGAAACAAACTGAATCTGGCATTTCGCTGATCGTACACAAACTATTGAACTCACACGGAAATTTTCTGTGTGCAAAATATTAACATATGTTTAGAAATCGCATGTTTTAATACTTATTAATTTACCATGTTGATCATAATTGGCGTAACCATATAATTATCAAGACCTAACCTATACACAATTTTATCCTTCCTATCTAAAAATTTCTAAAATAAAATAGCTGGATTTGGTACCAGTTTTATATACCAAATTATAAGGATGAAAACAAACTTTTCCAACTTGTCAAGATTACAAACTTTAGTTATAAACCAGAAAATTAACTCAAAGTGTAAGACCCTGTGAGGTTGACCTTTAACTAAGTGTGCCCAAAAAAGTTTCAACTACTTTCCTATAAAGACTGAAGGTCCCAGGAGCAGTTGTTCATGTCTTTTGGATGAGACGTTAAACAGAGGTCCCATGTATCAGTGCTGTACACTGAGCATGCAAAAGAACCAGGGGTATCTCTGGAATGGGATGCTTTCTGCATCTTGCACTATCCCCCACAACATAAAACCACTAATTTCTGCAGGGGGTGTTGGTCATTTGGGCAACCAGTACTTATAAACTCAAATAGATAGATAGCGGTTGTTCTTATCAATTATTTTTCATTTTAAAGAGAATGAGCCATAAAAGTACTTAAATCCATTAAATTTTAAGTAAGTCCTGTTAAGTTAAAATGTTGATAACACACAAAGATAGATGGATACTCATCCCAAAATTCACATTTGAGCACTTTGTGCTCAAAGGAGCTAAACATAGAATTTGTTTCAAGATGTTTTTCAATGCACCAGTCAATAATTAATAAATATACAGCATTTACAATACTTTGCATACATTAACTTTAGAATTAATAGCATAATATCAACAACATTGTATATATACAGGCAATTTTATTGCCACCATTATCATTATTTACTCTATAACAATACTGCTACAGTATTTCAAAACAGTAATAAATAAACAATTAATACTACATTTTTGATACAAGGTCAACATGCAGAACATGTAACAGAAAGCTACAGAGACATTGTAAGAAATGTTGTTTCTTTTTAAAATATCTTTTGGCCATTTTATTCATTTAATATATAACTTACAGGTTTCCTACTCTTACTGTTTTGAAAGCAAAGTGAAGCGCAGCCTGTGATGGAGTGAATACTCTTTGTCAACTACAGTTAAAGTACAAATATGTAACACAGTTTAAATCAGAATACTGACCAAGGGTCCCTAGGAATTTTAGAGCATATGATGCCAACATGATAGCTTCATATGTTAAACTTATTAAAAATTAATCTTAGGTTGATGCTTGCCTTTCAGCCACAATCACCCAAATAGTTGCATAATGGCCCCAGGCCCAAAACATGTTGTCCTTAAATGCAATTACTATGGTGTGAAGCAAAATGGTAAGCAGCAATTCTCATCAAAATTTCTCTTTTAATTATTTCGATTTTCATAATGCAGGCAATAGTTTAAGACTATCTGTCACAAAGTCATGACTAGTAGTGCACAGCTGCTTCCATGTAAACTTGCACTCCTATTAACCACAGTACTGGAAATTATGAAAGAAAATGTCCTCCACTGCTCTCTTGACACTAAATATACCTAAATGTACAGGTCTAACAGTAAGACAGAAAAGTTTCCGAAGAACACAGACCTCCAGTATCCAATGATTGCAATATTCTAGAGTGAAATTCTACACTGAAATACAGTTTGCTTTGCAAAAGCCTTGCCATTTATAACAATTATTCTTAACATTAATTCCTTCCGCTTTCACATAAACATTATGTTACAACTGAAATACAAATTTTAAATAACAAGATTTCATTTTCAAGTTACAGTTTCGAACACAAGGTGCAAAGTTTACTTGATAAAATTAAGTAATAACATAAATGACAGAAAAGTTTGAATATTGCTGATGTCAGACTTTGTGCATGCTGTTGTTCTCACAGTCATTATTCAAATAGCAAAATGGCATAAACTTCTCTATTTTCCTTACTATATATGATTACATAGTAACATACTAATAGCTACTTCAGACAAGAGGGTCATGATGGCCTTCTTATCGCTCACCTGAAAAAAACTGCAACTACATTTTTTACATACCAAATATCTAAAATCCAGGCCTTGTGGTTTCTGACAAGAAGATTTTTTAAGTTTTACCTACGTCAGTCCATATAAAACCAAGCGACCCCTGGGTTGAGGCCATTTTGATTTTTCAGCATTGGTGATCTTGACCCTAGTGACCTAAAATCCAACCCTAGGGCAGATGCTTTTGATGCATACATATCAAATATCTAAGATATAAATCAATAAATGAAGATTCAAGCAAGTGGTTTGTAAGATTAGCAAAGTTGTGAAAACACCCAGACATGGCAAAATAAGCCTATTCTCACCCCCATACCTCTGAAACACAAGATGGGATCAGGTCGGTTACGGAAAAGAAAGGAGATCTATTGTTTATAAATGTTTTGTGAAAGTTTGGTTTAAATTGAATCAGTTGCGAGCATAACACTAAGACGTAAGGTAGAGAAATGTTTTTTTTAACCTCTGTGACCTATACCTTGACCCTAGTAACCTCAAACCCCACCCAGTGGTTGAGGTCCGTGCATGGTACGATATCAAAGATATCAGTCAATTAATGAAGGCTCCATAGCAAAAAGTAGAAAAATCTATTTTTAGCCTCAACGACCTTGACCTTGAGCACAGTAACAGGCAGAGGTTAATGCAAGGTGCCTATATACCAAATATCTAGGATATCAGTCAATAACTAAAAGCTCCATGACAAAAAGTCAAAAAGTCTATCTTTAACCTTGGTGACCCCAGGGGCTGAGCCAATGTTGACCCCATGAATGAGATTTAACAAACTTGGTAAAAGTTTGGTAGAGGTCTACTAGACTAGGCATCAAGCATCTTAACACTAGGCCTTATGGATACTGACAAGAAGATTTTAAAAGTTTTTTTCTTAAGCAATTCTTAAAAAATCAAGTGGGGCAGGTTCATTATTGACCCCATAAGCATAATTTGAACAATCTTGGTAGAGGACCTCCAGATAAAAGTCCTTGCAAAATATCTAAGAATATACGATATGGTTTCAGACAAGAAGATTTTTTGTTTTCCCTATAAAAGCCTATGTAAAATAATGTGGTCCCTGAGGCAGGGTCAATTTTGACCTTAAGGCAATGATTTGAACCAACTTGGTAGAGGTCCACTTGACAATACTACATACCAAATATCTTAGCTCTAGGCCTTGTGGTTTCAGACAAGAAGGTTTTAGAAGTTTTCCTTATATAAGACTATGTAAAATCATGTGGCCCCTGAAGTGGGTAAATTTTGACCCTGGGGTCATGATTTGAACAAATTTGGTAAAGGACTACTAGACAATGCTACATAACAAATATCTTAACCCCAAGCCTTGTGGTTTCAGACAAAAAGAATTTTGAAGTTTTCACAATTAAAGCCTATGTAAAATTATGTGGTCCCTGAGGTGGGGTCAATTTTGACACTAGGGTCATGATTTAAATAAATTTGGAAGAGGTCCTCTAGGCAATACTTCATACCAAATATCTTAGCCCTAGGCCTTGTGATTTCAGATGAGGAGGTTTTAGAATTTTTCCTTATATAAGACTATGCAAAATCATGTGGCCCCTGGAGCGGGGGCAGTTTTGGGCCTAGGACCATGATTTGAACAAACTTAGTAGAGGACCACTAGAAAATACCAAATATCTCAGCTCTAGGCCTTGCAGTTTCAGAGAAGAAGATTTTAACAATTTTCACTTTTTAAATCTATTTTTAACTCCTGTTGCCCAGATCTGTAATGGACCAGAACCATTTGAACAACTTTGATTAAGCTTCAGGCAAAGAACATTCCTGGCAAGTTTTATAAAACTGGCCTGCTGGTTTCAGAGGATATGTCATTTGAAGTATTTGTGGACGACAGATGCCAGACAATCACTGATCCTAAGAGCTCACATAAGCACTGTGTGCTCAGGTGAGCTAACAAAACTATGAATCTTTATTTGAAATATAAAAAGAAGAATCTAAAGTCATTTGGAGGAATCTTAATTTTCAATTCTTATCAAATAAACCCAAGGGTTACTGAAAGTGATGTGACAATTTCCATTACAGTAAACAAGTTCAAACAAAATTAAAATATTTCCATACATAGTATTTAAGTGTTTTTAAATGACAAATACTAAAGATCAACGATCTGGTGTATAATTAAGATATATTGCAATGAGAGAGCACCAAAAGTAATATCTTCATGATACAGGAAGTCACAGAAGAAAACGACTTCATTTTCTATTCAAACTTTCTCTGAAACCAACAATCATTCTGTTTCATCTCTGCAAAGAAAACACCTTTGTTTCATGGCCATTTTGTTTACAATAAAATCACTGTGCATTACAATTCTTGTACTTTTACTCTGTCTTGCCTAAGGTGTAATTAGATCCATGATGCCGGAAAAGTATGAACAGGCAGTAAAAAAGGGTAGACTTTCAACTTGTACAAGCAAGATAAAGAAGTAACATTGCTATTATGGTACCTTTACTGCTGACTGTTCATCAGGATATAATGTACCATTATATTATAGTAAACTACTGAATAGCATGAAAGGAAATTAAAACCTTAACATCTATGTTGTAATTCAAGTTGCATATAAATCTATTAATTCTACTTCTTTTTAATGTTAGGCTAGACTTAACCTTGAAAAGGCCTTACATTTCTGATAAACTGGTCAGTAACGATATATTTGGAAACCTGCAGAACATTTACAGTTAACTATACAGTCCAACCTCCCCAAACGTCACCTCCCATGAATGAAACCCTCTTTAAAACGACAGTTTGATTTCACCCGTTAGCAATCTGTGCATTTTCACCTCACTCAAGTGACACCTCTCCCAAACGAGCCACGACATTGCTCTTTCTCCCCAATGACACATGAAACCCTTCCATGAATCACAGAAAAATAGCGAGTTGGATATTTCAGGGATTTTCCAAAAATATTGAATAGGTATTTTCAGCACATGTACGCATGTGTCAAGTCTAAAATCATAAGGTTGCAAACACCCTGCAATTTTAAAATTTAACAAACCTGAAATACCGGTGTGAAATGCTAATGCAGTTTGTTTGTCAACTTGCAGGTATTCTTATTACAGATGTGCAAGGTTGTTTGTTGATTCACTGACAATACCAAACAATGAAATGTGAGAATTCATAGCTCATTAAAACTGAATACAGCAATGTAGCGTCTGCAGTTTGATGTTTGGATTTTTTTTTCATTAATGCTCTGTTGGGTTTTATGTGTGGTAATATGTATTGATACTCTGCTTTTTCCAAACTAATAAGATCTGATAACGTACATCAGCGTCATACATCACAGAAGCAGGAATTTTGTCAAATCAAATGTAAAAGGTTCAATGTAAAATGAAGATTTTTAATAAAATAACATATAAATAAATTAAGTTTTTAAGACAGCAGAGTGACTCTAGCCATCCTATTCGATTGCAACCTATTATAACAATGATAATTCAAGCTCACAAGTCCAGAACTAAAGATTGGTTGAACCTCCCGAGAACAACAACCTCTCTACAACAAACACCTTCTATTTAACCAAATGGTGTTTACTCTTGGGAGGTTGGACTGTAAATCCTAGATTCGTTTCCTTAATTAACTTAAAAACAATGGCAGATAAACTATGATAAGTTTGTGACTAGTTTAGTAATATCACAATGACGATGTTACCAATGCTGTGTTGCTAGGCAATGTTGCTGATGACTGAGTCATTACATTTGGCACAGTAACAACAACAACTGGTTTTAAAACTTGTTGTCCAAGGACCTGCCCTGACTGCAGTAATGACGAAGGAATTCCCAGTGGAAACTGTTTTAATAAAGGTGATGCAAACATTGAATTCAACTGTGCTTGTGTCAGTGTAGATGGGGTCATTTGTATCCCAGGTGACATAACTGACATTGGAGTCATCATCTGTGTTAGCTGATTAAGCTGAGCCAAAGAAACAAGTGGATTTGATGTTACCTGACTTGTTGCTGTGGTAACACCAGTTGCATCTTGAGAAGAAACTGGTGTTGAAGTCACAAGGACATTTGACCTTGGAATTGTCACAAAAGGCCAAGCAAGCTGTTGACCAGTGATCAAATTAGGTGCAAATATTGGTCTTACAGGAATTGAAGAAGATGCTGAAACATTTGTTGTTGTGGTCAATGCTTCAGACTTTGTTGTAGATACTAATGCAATTGTGGGGAAGGAATTAAGAGCCCTTACATTATTATTAGGTAATGTCATTGTAGCAGCTGTTTCCTGTTTTGAAATGTTTTTCAAAGTCAACAT
Source organism: Cyclina sinensis (assembly GCA_012932295.1). NCBI lineage: Eukaryota > Metazoa > Mollusca > Bivalvia > Venerida > Veneridae > Cyclina > Cyclina sinensis. The sequence goes on along the minus strand of JAAONU010000019.1, from coordinate 31,495,820 downwards.
TGATGCAGCAGTCGAAGATGCTGGAACACCTGAAGTAGATGGTACAGATGTTGATGTTGATTGTAAACCAACAGCAGGTGCCATCAATGATGTCACCAGAACTGGGTGGGCTATTTTTTGCAAAGATGCCATATAATATGGAATACTCATTGCTGGTACTCCACTTGATATAACAAGTTTGTTAGTGCTTGTTGTGACTGGATTGCTGACTGGTTTACTGGAAGACATGATTCCATCCTTTACCACCAGTGATGGTTGGGCTGTCAGCTGGTTTGTTGTCATGGTTACAATAGGTAAGGGTTGAGACAAGGGAGGTGACTTCAGCTGTGCTACAGTCAGTGGTGCAGATGAAGCTGAAAATAAAGACAGCCAATTAGTGACAAGAATAAGTCCTAAAATTACCTTTAGGCTTTATCATTCAAGACTTTGTTGTAGATACTAATGCAATTGTGGGGAAGGAATTAAGAGCCCTTACATTAAGAGCTCACACTATGAAAGGGGGAAGAGAAGAACTACACAGACTTAGGTATAACAGACTGAATTTATTAATACTGATTTATTTCAGCCCACTAAAATCTACATCAAGTTTGTTAAAACAAACAAGAGGGCCATGATGGCCCTATATTGCTCACCTGGGAACCAATGTAGATATTGTTTGATTTTTCTTTTTTCCTTTAACTTCAAAAAACAGAAAACTGATCATTATGTCAAGGTTAAAATATGTTTTCAAAATTGTCCATGTGTTTCTTTTAACCAGCCTAGCTCAAACAAGTATGATAAATGTCCACCAACAGAAGAGTTCTGTGAAATAACTCTAAAACTCAGCCAGGGGTTTTTGTGGAGAAGATTTTAAAAGGTTTCCATAAAGTCATATATTGAAAACTTGCCCAACTAATGTCAAGGGTTTTTTTATGAACCAACATGACTTCAAGGAATTTTATAAAAGGCCACCACAGGAACATTACTGTGAAATTATTTTGAAACTATAGACTGTTTTCAAAAAAACTTAAGCCTCCCCTCCTACATGTCATTTACCTTATAACTGTATTTAAATTTGGACAAATCAAAGGTCGCAACTCTACTAGAAGTCATTCAACAAGTTTAAAGCATTAATATGCATAACAACACTCGCTAATAATCACTGCTGTATAGTTTAATCAAAATCTGCCTCCAGTTATGGAGATATGCCCTACTGTATTCATATTTGGACAAATCAAGGGCTGTGACTTCATTAATCATCTGACTAGAACAAGATGAAAAAAATTATTACATTACTACTTTCACATGAAGTTTCCTTATAATTCAATCAGAGGTTATGGAGAAATGTCACAATGTATTCAAATTTGGACAAATCAAGGGCCATAACTCCACCAAAAATCACCCAACTGGAACACATCAATAATTATTGTAGCTACACTTTCTGACAAACATTTCTGTTAAGTTTTGTCAAAATCAGACAAGTGGTTATGGAAATAAACTTAAGTGTTCAAATTTGGACAAATCAAAGACCGTAACACCAGCTGACCGGAACAAATCAACAATACTTTCAACTACACTTTGCAAACAATTGTTCCTGTGAAGTTGTTTTTTTTAAAATCAGACTGCCGTTACAGAGATATGTATTCAAAGAGAGATATAACTGAGCCAAGGGTTTCTGAGGAGATTTTTCAACTTTTCTCTATAGTTGTACCCTGAAAAGATACCCTGCCCCCTGCCAGCCAAATCACTTTACAAACCAGCATTAGTCAAAGGAATCTGATCAAGTTGATTAAGTGCCAACTAAGGAGCACTTGTGGGAAATTATTTTTAAACTGTGCGAGTGGTTTCTCAGAAGAAAATTTTCAAAGTCTTCAATATACATGTTGTTGTAAACTGAAAAGTTGCACAATTCCCAGACAGACAAGCTTTTGTATAAACCAGTCTGCATAAAAGCTATCTGCCAATGGCAATGTATTCATGTATCACCTTCCATAAATTCTCCAACACTGAAAAATATTGTATTTCAATCATTTTTAAAGCATTTATGGATTTGTTTTCATGGTGTCACCTTGCAGGAAATAAGGACATTACCTTTTGAGACTGTACATGTAGCTGCCATTTTCTGTGTCAATAATGCCTGCTGTCTCTGCTGTAGGGTACGATGCAAGATCTGGGTGACAGGAGTTCTGATTGGTGGAATTTCAAGTATTTTTCCACTGACACTCATTTCAAACGCTGCCGGTCCAGGATTTATAGAGTTTATCACAGACAATGATGAGGCCGGAACTGGACCGGACACACTTAAGCTGATTGGGATAACTTTCTGTGGTGACAACTTTGTTGCTGAGAGTGATGGAGCAGAGCTTGACTTCTGGATAACCCCATTCACAGGTGAATGTACAGACAGTTTTGCAGAAATCTCATCACGACTGATGCTATATGGCAAAGCTAGAAAAAAAATATATAATAGTAATTAACAAAAGTACATAAAGCATTCACCTATTTTGTAAGGGAAAAACTGGCTTGAAATATTCACCACATTTCATTTTACAATTTATTTGTAAATTTTGTTTCACAAATGTTAAAATTTCTTCATTTAATACTGAATAAAATAAGAGAAATAACTTTTGCACCTTTAGTTTACAATTTATTATACAGTATCCCTGATGCTTTAAACAGATAAAAAGCATTGCGAGACTAGACTTAACTGTTTCTTCACTTTCAGTGGATAACTTTATTTTTGTTTTTAAAGTCTCATCACATCTTACTTGTTTACTTTTGTAAGAGTAAGTAATATATACCTTTTTTACCAGAAAGTTTCCGTTTTCGTATTATTTTTGGTGTTGGGGAGTTTGTTTCGAGGGCAAGGCTTTCTGCTTCCTCTTCATCATCATCCTGTTCATCATGGTCACTAGGGGGCGGGGTTCCTCGTTCTAAAAATAGCAAAGCTTGTTATAACTGTAGATGACTACTACCTCTTTCTTGCCTCAAAATGTGAAATTTAAGGATGTTTGAATTGAAGAACCAAAATGTTACCTGTACTAAAGACATAATGAAAACATACAAATGTCTGATCTTTAGCAAACAAAAAATCATTAGAAACAACAGATGCTCCCCGAATTACATGCTGGTCTGTGCCTTGGCCTTTTCAAGAACAAAAGGATTGTGTATGCTATTTAAAGATTCTTTAGATAATCATCATGTCTGCATCAAACAAATCCCTTCATAGCATGATCTTGACCTCAAATCATGTTGGAATTAAATGTGTATGCTCCAGGCAATGAAGCTTTCCCTAAATGTTCATGGAATACCAGCAACTGGTTGTTGAGAAAAAGTGCTATAGTATACTTCATGTCACAAATTAGCAAATCAAAGGAGTCATAACTCTGTGAAAATCAAATAATCCAAATTTTGATTCTAATATGTGCATCTCCTCTTATTACTTAAACGTAGAGTGGTCAGACCAATGCTCGGCGTAAAATCAAAGGAATTTCTTTGAAGAGACTAAACAAATTACTCATTTCATATTATGAACTAAATATGTTCAAGAGTAAACTTTGCTTAATCCTTACGAAGTTTCCCCATGTGAAACAACCGTGAAGTAAACAACAGGGCAGGCTATAAATAGACCACGTAAAACATGTGCGGTTTGCACAAAATTGTACCATTGCTCGGTGTACCATAGATGACCTGATCGGCACCTTTCAAAAAGAAATCTTATGTAATTATGCAAAGAACCTTTCTTGAACACAAAATGAATAAAGTATTAAATAGATTGTTTCTATTGTGTAGCAAACAGCGGAAGTACATGATCTCGCGTAGAAAACAATGTGTTTTGTCTGTTTTATCCAATGGGATCCCCTTCCATCTGCTATGCTTAAGTCACGTGATGATACTGGAAGTTCAGAGAACCATGAAAAGATAGACGAAATGACACTTAATTCGAATTAAAGAAGAGTTTTAAATAACTTCTAAGAAACAAGAGGGCCATGATGGCCCTGTATCGCTCACCTGAGTATGACTGCTTTTTAAAAAAGTGGCTATGGGCCTGGTTAACTGACCCCAGATGACCCATTTTCGAACTTGACCTAGAAATTATTGAAACAATCTTTCTGACAAATTTCCAGGTTGTTTGGACTGAAAATGTTACCACTAACAAGTGTTAACAAGGTTTTTCCATATTTGGGCTCTATGACCTAGTTTTTGAACCTAGATGTCCCATATTTGGACTTGAGCTAGAAATTATCGAAACAATCTTTCTGACAAACTTCAAGGATATTTGGACTGAAAAAGTAGCCTCTAGAGTGTTTACAAAGGTTTTTCGGTATTTGGACTCTGTGACCTTGTATTTGATCCCAGATGACCCATATCCAAACTTGAGCTACAAATCATCAAAACAACTTTTCTGACAAATTTCCAGGACATTTGGACTGAAAATGTTACCTCTAGAGTGTTAACAATGTTTTTCCATATTTGGGCTCTGTGACCTAGTTTTTGACCCCAGATAACCTATATTCAAAATTGAGCTAGAAATCATTGAAACAATCTTTCTGACAAATTTCCAGGTTATTTGGACTGAAAATGTTACCTCTAGAGTGTTAACAAGACTTTTCCATATTTGGGCTCTGTGACCTAGTTTTTGAACCCAGATGACACATATTCGAACTGGACTTTAAAATCATCAAAGCAACCTTTCTGACAAATTTCCAAGATAATTGGACTAAAAATGTAACCTCTGGAGTGTTAATAAGATTTTTCTATTTTTGGGCTCTGTGACCTAGTTTTTGACCAAGATGACCCATATTCGAACTTGAGCTAGAAATCATTGAAGCAACCTTCCTGACAAATTTCCAGATTATTTGGACTGAATATGTTACCTCTAGAGTGTTAACAAGGTTTTTCAATATTTGGCCTCTGTGACCTAGTTATTGACCCAAGATGACCCATATTCAAACTTGAGCTAGAAATCATCGATACAACCTTTCTGACAAATATCCAGGATATTTAGACGGAAATTGTAGCCTCGAGAGTGTTAACAAGGTTTTTCTATATTTGGGCTGTGACCTAGTTTTTCAACCCAGATAACCCATGCTCGAACTCGTCCAATTAATCATTGGGACAAACATCCTGACAAAGTTTCAAGACAATTGAGGCAAAAATGTGACCGCTAGAGCGTTAACGAACTAAGTGTGGACGGACGCCAGACATTGAGCGATCCTAATAGCTCACCACGAGCCTACGGCTCAGGTGAGCTAAAAATATAAATTCTGTGAAAAAATATATTTACGCCAAGCGTTGGTATACGCCGAGCTTGGTCAAAGCACTCTAAGCTTCCTATGGAGTTTCATTTAATTCAAGCTTTTGGTTACTGAGAAAAGCTGCAACAAGAATGTGTCATAGATAGACAGATCGTTGGGCAGACATGTGAATAATACTCAAGAATGATCATGCTGCTACTACCCTCCCCTCTTAGTACTGCTGCTTCCTATAAAAAATCATTTGATTCCTACCAGTGGTTGCTGAGAAACAGCCTGAACAAGAATATGTGATGAATGGACAAAGAGGCAACTACATGGTTCCCTGAACTCTAGTTGGGTTTTTACTTTTACAGTAACAGTTTTGATCCAAATGCCCTCAGCAAGGAGTTTATTAAACACTAATGAGCAAGAATATTATTAATTATTATTGTCAGTTATATGGCCAACTATCATTCAAAGAGATCTTGTTATATCAGAAATCCTACCAGTCGCCGTTGATGTTGAATTGGAGTCATTGTCAGTTTCTGGCTGGTAAACAAATGCATTCAGATCAACATCTATATTCATTTTTTGAAGTTCCCCTTTTAAAGATTGTATACGCTCCTGAAGTACTATCTTTTCATGTGCAAACTTCTGCATCTCCAGCTCAAACTCGCGTTCTTTTCTTTTCAGGTTCTAAAGAAACAAAAAACACAATTAGAGCTCAGCTAATGTAGGTTGGCGGATTCCATATCACAGTTTATACAGTGAAACAGTTAGGCTAACCTGTACCTGTACTTTAAAAAAAATTAGGGGGGACTGAGTTATGTTCAGTGTTTAAATACTGACTTATTGTCTGCTAGATCTTATTATTTCTATTGTTTGTTTTTTTATCAAATCCCAAGTGTATCTTCTTTTTAGCTCTAATTTGTTTAAAATACAATTGCTTTGTGATACAAAACAGGTTTTCAAAATTGGATAACTTAACTTAAATTTCCTTTTTCAGAAATTCAACTGATTTTCTCTGTTCTTGATCTCATGCATTACTATAAAAAAATAGTCAGATCAACAAATTAGTTATCTCCCCTGGTAGTTATTTATAGCATTACAAATGGAACTACTTTCATCTTTAACTCCGCCCACCTGATTATGCACCAAACTGAGTTATCACATGTTCAATCTATTTATAGTACAGAAAATGACATTCACTTTGACTTTAAATTAGTGCCTTGTTAACTTATACAGTATACAGCTATTCAAGTTAAGTGAGTGGTGACTTTAATAAAGTTCAGCTACTGGCACACAGTTTAATTGCCCAGCTTCAATTTTAGCATTCATGCCACTGTATTTACTAGGTCACACTGATATTAAACCTGCCTTTTGAAAAGAAAGTTATTCAAACGATGGGAAAAACAATCAATCCTTAAAATGAGTCAGTTACAATTTAATGTCATCCATCATGTCTGCTGAAAGTCATTCATATGAAATTCTATGAGGAAAACTCTTCAAGCAAACTACACTTAACATAAACAAAACAAATATTTTTAGTTTCAGGAAATTTTACTTCATTTATCACGATCCCTGCCTTACTACCTGTATATATCTCAGAGAGCTTCGTAGAATGCCTAGATTTGAAGTTCTCCTGTCTTCAAGACTCGGGATGTTCTTCTTTAGAAAGTCAAAACACTCTTTAAGGTGTGCTCGTCTGTAACAGAAAAGAAAATGTGAAAATTTTAAAGTTTGCAAAATATATATTTGAAGTCATGACCTCTAGTCAGGAATGAAAGAAGAAATGAATTTAATGTGCTTTAGTTCCAGACACCCTACTTATCAAGTCAAACTACTGAATTCAAAACACACTCTTTAATCAACCCCGCTACGATGTGATGTCATCCTTTTACAACATGTGGGAGCCAATGACATAATCAACATGACACTATCCATAAAAGGAATGTCTTTCTGTAAGTCAAATTTTGAAATATGTAGGAAAATACATATGTTTCTGTTTCGGCCTTCTTTCCTGGAAACAACCTTGAAGGGACTTGCAAAGAGTTTGTGCATGTTAAGGGTGGGGACAAGGCAGATTACCACACCCTGTATTTCTTCCAGACATAAAGCTAGAGTCAACAAATCGTAACAGGAATACTGTATCAATGACACACTATACTGACCTGTTCTTCTCCAACTTGTTGTGAACTTCTCTGGTGCCAGCTCTGTAGAGACAAAAGCAGCTCCGTCATAAATAGTTCACAACATCATTCTCATGGAACTAATACCTTATACAATTTTCATTTATATATTTCCTTCAACAACTGATCTCAAGGTTAATTGTTTAAAAGATAAAATTAGGTAGATATTAATATTACATATAAACTTGTTTGTGATATTCCAGCATGTAAATGATATTTTGATATGCAAAACATTCTTCAGACAGAGGACCCGGTTCTTTCTTGTAGAAGTTTACTGTAAATTGCCAAGTCATGAAACTACGCAAGTTCTTCATCAAAAATACAATATGCAGTTTTTATAAATATTGCTATCCTTTCTCATTATTAAGAATACAAATCATGTACCTAAATACTTGCAAGCTTTCAGCTCGAACAAATGATAACACTCAGTGGTAGAAACCATTGGTATGACTATGCAGAAAGAAGTGAGAAAGAACAAGACTGGAAATGGAAGATTTTTGAAGAATTTCAGAAGAAGATCTATTATTCAGTACTGCTCTTCCAGTTTGTGTGGTCTAGTTACCACTGTTGTACACCGTTCAGCGGGAATAGCCCATCAAAACTCCAAAAAAGAAAGTACAATCGTCAATGTCGAGTTCACCCCAGGTAATGTTTCAACTTATTTTTCTATCATAACTTAACTCTAGTTACCTAAGGAAGAAATTATCAGATGGTCCACCAATAACAGCAGGCATCTCTGATCTCGATGACCTAGAATAAAACAAATAGATTATAAACAAGAGCACCGCTGGGTGGAGCATTATATGCCCAAAGGGTGTTTTTACTAAGTATTATGCATTTGTGATATACAGGAAGGAAACCTTAGGCTTTGAAATTAAATGATTTGCTTTAAAAAAAATTTTTTTTATTTATAATATTTCATTTTTAACATTTTATAGTTTTAATTTTAGAGTTTTATAGATCTTTATCATATCTGAATTTTAGGTTTTATAATCTGTATAAATATATCAGTCTTTCAGAAGTTATGATGTTCATGCTGTGATGCATGATTATCAAGTTATAGCACAGAAGTATTGACTGTTGAGTTGATTGTCACCTTGACCTTTTTATGTACTTACCCTGAACAGTATTGGGGTCATGTAATCAATAATGGCAATCATCCTAAGAAGTTTGAAGTCTGTATGGGAAGCAGTTGCCAAGTTATACAGCAGACATGCTTTTCAGTGTTTAGGTCATTGTGAACTTGACATCTGACCCACTGATCCTAAGATGTAAGGGAGTCATTTTCTCATTGTAATCAATTATCATATGAAGTTTGAGGTCTGTATGATAAATGGTTATAAAGTTTTACAGCAGAAATAGTTTTCAGTGCTTAGGTCACTGTAACCTTGACCTTTTACCTACTCACCCAAAAATCAATAGGGTCATTCACAACCACAATATGAATTTTGAAGACTCTATGACAAATGGTTGTCAAGTAATAGAGTGTAAATGATTCTAAACATTTAGGTCACTGTGACCTTGACCTTTGACATACTGACCCCAAAATATACAGAGGTCATCCACTCAATGTGTGCAATCATGATATAAATTCTGAAGTCTCTATAACAAATGACTGTTAAGTTACATGGCAGAAATGGTTTTCAGTGTTAAGGTCTATGTGATCTTGACCTTTGAGCTACTGACTCCAAAATCAATAGGGGTCATCCACTCGATGTGGGCAATAATCATACGAAGGTAAAAGACTGTAGGCCTAAGAGTACTCAAGTTATTCTCTGGAAACCAAATTGCTAACGGAACGACAGACAGACAGACTTCCAGGACCATAACATAATATTCCCCTTTCGGGCATGTGCGACCGGGCCCTTCGGGCTGGGACCTTATTCATGCGTTCACTTGTAGTCTGTTAAAGCGAGTTGTCTGATTTGGGGAATCAGCTATCTTAGCCCTAAAGCCACGGTAGCAACAAGTTCTGCTCAGTGTTCGCAAGTTGAGTAACAAAGTCTAACGGTAATAGTTCAACACAACACAGTTTGCAGTTTCAAGAATTTGTATTATTTCTAATTATCATGAATACCATTTAATAGTCTGATATATAATAAATTCCAACAAAATCCAATGAATAAAAGCCAAATGAAATAATTTATAGAACTTGTCTTAAAAATGAATGTATCTTAAAACATTTGTAGCCTTTATCTGATCTTATTATCAATCCTACTATTCACCTACTTACTACCTTTCTACTAAAAAAATTCTTTCTTATATGCAGTTCATGTATTTCCATGTTTTACATAGACTGACCAATGAAATTAACAAAGTAATCAAATAATTGACCAATAAAATTTACTGTAACAAATATGCAAATAGTAAGTACCTTAAGACTTAGCTCAAACCCTAACAGACTTGTTTTTACACTTAATCAGGAAGCCCTCACCTTGGCTATTACAATAATCAATTACCCAAGCTGTTAAAACCTTTTAGGAAATATCCTGTTGATAAATTTATTTACTAGTTATTAAACTAAAATCTCTTGACACAACAAGGTGTAAAAGAAACCTAATGTAAATAATATCAAGAAACAGATGTCAACTTCCTGAGAATGATTGTTAAGAAAAATAAATCCTTTTTTAAAGAAAAACCTTTTCAAAACTTTTTGACTCAAGTTACTCAGTTTTCTTAATTATCAAATACTAAAAATCAAATACAGTTTTGTATAATAATATGTATATATATATATATATTTTTTTTTTACATTTTTATTTTTTTTATGTACTTTATTATTTATTTATTATTAACAAAACTTGGGGCTTTTGTATTGCTCGGTGGCAAATTCCCCCTTGCTTGAAATAGTTCGTCCTCGAACTACCAGATTATTTTAGAGTTTTAAACATCATATTATTTACATCAATTATAGAAAATATGTACAAATACCTAAAAGAGAAAAAAAATCAGATTAAATGGCATGAAGTAAATATGCAAGACAGCAATGAATAGTAAAAGAAAATTGTCCCGGGATAATATATACATTTTGTACATAGCAATTGCTTGATATATAATAGTGTCTTTTATATTTTTGTAGTTTCCTCTAGAACTGGCAGGTAAAACTGTGTATTCCTGAAATTACTAGTATAATAAGTCTATCTTCCCGTCTGAAAATGGTTTAAACAAACAACCATAGACACACATTTTCTGAAGTTGGTATCACTGAAATGAATGTTTTAAACACAATATCTGGAATGGACAGTCTGAATATTTGAATGTCATCACTAGTTAGTAGAACAGAGTGCAATCTGGTTAGTACATGGCAATCATACACCTTTATATCTGTGACCATTATTAGAATAGAAATTTGTAAAAAAAATAATAAAAGGAAATCAATATGAAATCTGAGTGGAAAGAAATTTATATACCTTAAACCTTAACATTAAATCCATTCTAGAGGTTGCACTGTTCGTCAGCAATTTAAGGGTTAAACCCAGCTGCTTATAACTCACAAGTGCTCTAACCAAAGAATGAATAAAAACACAGTAAAATGAAATTTAAAGACATACAAAGGTGGATTTCTCCAAATACAATAGTTACAGCAAAAGAAAAATTGTAATTTTCACTTCTGTTAAAGATTTGTTATAGTCTAATTACAGTATGCATGAAAAATATAAAGAGTCTTTAATTTGTATAATTTAGCTAATGTCAGACAATGCAAAGGTTTGGTGAAAGACTTGCATTCGCGAAACTACAAGTCAATCATAGCACTAATAGAACACCTTATTTCAGGTAAAAAAATAATACCTTTACAATATCTAAGATTAGTCCACCTATATGTCAAAAGGAAAAATAATCAACAAATATGAAAAAATCTGTTGACATGGAAATTTTTTAAGAATTAAAAGTGTACACCATAGATTAAAGCCACTGTTTTTAAAAAAATATATATTAACAAAATTGTCCATTTTGACTTTAGAAATCCGACAGTTAAAAAGTACTTAATTACAATATTTAAAAGTTTTGTTCTTTTACTGGAAACAGTGATAAACAGTTTTCATTATCTGACCTAACCACCTAAGATGAGCGATGAACAAATTTTCTGTATTGTTCTTTTAAATTCTGTATCAAAAAGAAAAGATTTCCAGGTGGAATTTGGTGAAAAAGTAACCATTCAGGAGCAATATTATAATTTTTAAAATCTACCAGAGCTTTGATTTCACCATTTATATCAAGTTTTAGTTCTTGAATGGCTCTACTACTAATAGCATCATCAAATTGTTCTTTTCTGGACTGTATGTACTGCTGGTCATTCTGCCTTTTTAAATGCTCTATTTGGAAATTTAAGTTTCTTTCATCATTTTTCTTTTCTAGTGTATTAATTAAACTTGCTGCTTCTTGATAAACAGAAGTGATATGAAATAGTTTCTCTTCAGGTTTGCCTTGTTTAAGGAAATACACCCTTCCATCTATAAATCTCAAACCAGTAAGTCTGTCCGAATGCTCTCCTACTGAATTAGTTCTGGAAGTTGTTGCTGCATTCACTGAAGAGGTTTCTTTGAAATATTTTGGTTTCTTGCTCTTTTGTTTCTTTTTCCTGCCATTCATTGTACGAGTTGCATGAAATTGTGTGATGAAGTTTTGTTGTAACTTGCATGGAAAATGCCATTCAGTGTGGTTATCACTGAACTTCACTCTGTAGTATAAGGCTCCGCTGCTCCATTTACCTTGAATTATTTCCTTAATTTCATTATCATTAAACTTTTTACATGATTTGTTTTTGCAGTCTTTGCAGGTAGGAATTTTCCTTTGGTTGTTACTGGTTGTTTCTTCTGGTGACTTTGGAGATGATTGGGTAGTTGGTGACTTCTGTTTACTTTGGTCCAAGTTAAATGTTACTTTCTTTTTGTTTCCCTTTTGTATATTTTGTGTGTCTGTGTTTGATGTGCTCTGTTGATTTGTTTCTCTATGGGTATCTATTTTCACAGCTTCCTTTGACCTTTTGTCAATTTTAGTTGCATTCTTCTTATTTTCATTTTCAGTTGTTTGGTCTGTAATACGTGTTTTTGCTTTCTTCTTGTTGGCTCTTGGCCTTGCATTTTCCCTTTGGGATTCATTTTTGTTTTGAGTTTTGTCTTGGTTTGAGCCTTGACCTTGATTGTTGTCATGGCTAGAATCCTTTGCTGGTTGCTTATCTCTGTTGCTTTTTGTATTAGTAGGCTGAGTTTCATTCTGGGGAGGATCTGGCATTTCCTCTGGATCCAGCTCTGCTTCATCATCGGCTAATTCTGCTGGTGGGTTTGTTGGTCGACTGTTAGGATCAAAGTATGGTTTCAGTCTCAAAGCATTGACCAAAGACTTTACCTCCTTATTTGTCCTACTGTGTCTAAGCCTGTATGTAAAGTTTGGCCCAAGCATAGTTATGTAGTAGGGGCCTACCCACTTGCGATGTAGTTTCGGCGCTTTACCTTGTGGTACCTTTGTGCAGTATAGCCACACACGGTCTGCTGGTCTGTACTCAGGCGTCTTAGAATACTTATCATACTGATACTTGTATTTCTGTTGTGCCCTTGCAACATTTTCTTTTGCCAATTTTCTGCAGATTTCGAGGTTGTGAAGCATTTTCTGAAGATGAATTTTGTAATTCTGAGGCAGGTGATCCTTTGGGTGAAGTGCTATGTCTACAGGAAGGTTCATTTCTCGACCATAAAGCAGAAAGAACGGACTGAAGTCGGTTGACTGAGTGGCAGGTGTTGAACGATATGCCATTAGTACTCCTGGTAGTAGATCTGGCCAGTCATCCTGTTGACCCTTGCAGTATGCCCTGAAAGCTTGTAAAATATAGCTGTTCTTGGACTCTACAAGGCCATTGGTCATTGGATGGTAGCTGCTGGTGTATGTTGTTTTAATTTGACATAACTCTGCCAAAGCTTTCACCAGGTTTGACATGAAGTTCTTTCCACGGTCACTAAGAAGGACTCTTGGAGCTCCATATCTTGAAATGATCTCCCTGAAGAGTATGCTAGCCACTTCTTCACATGTCTGTGTGCGCAATGGGAAGGCTTCTGCCCATTTTGAGTAGCTGTCGACCACTAACAAGATGTGTTTATATTTCTCTTTTGAAGTAGGAAGACCACTCAAAATGTCCATCTGCCAACAATTAAAGACGTCATCTACTGGTTGTGGATGTAATGGAGGTGGTTTGGCATTAAAGGCTCGCTTAGACTGCTGGCACACTTCACAGGTTTTGACATACTGCCTTATGTTTTCATACATGGAAGGCCAATAGTACTTACTCCGGAGTGATGCATATGTCCTCTCAAAACCTTGGTGTCCTCCACCTGCAATACAGTCATGGTAAGACTTTAAGATGTTGTCACGCAGAATTCTGGGTATTGCAGTTTGTCTTGTCAAGCGTTCTTCTCTTGGCACATGTTTACCTCTTCGAGAGTAGAAGTGTTGAAGAATTCCATTGACAATCTCGTAGTTATACGATTCAGCAACTACAACACGTGCTTTTTGAGGGTCTGTTGGAACATCATTATTAGCAAGGTAGTTGAATATATCCCTGAAGTCTGGACAGTTCTTCTGAGCATTAGCCAAGTCTGGGAACTTTGGTTCTGGTCGCTGAACTTTGTCCATGTTTATAGCTGCCAAAACAGCAACTTCATCTTCTCCAGGGTATATGAAAGAGACCTGAGTGTACTCTTGATTCTCCTCAGCCATACCTATGTGATCGGCCAGGTCACTAGAGGCTGCAGGAGTGGTATCTTGGTACTGCTGTCTCGAGAGAAAGTCGGCATTGCGATTGGCTGTTGTAGAGCGGTGCTTTATCTCAAACTGGTAGGACTGCAGAAGAATGCTCCATCTACCTAAACGTCCATTCTGATCCTTAATCTGTTGCAGGTATTTTACAGAGACTTTGTCTGTATACACTGTAAACTTCTGATTGGTCAGGTAATGGCGGTAGGTCTGGATAGCTTCTACTAGCGCAAGTCCTTCCTTGTCAGTGATGTGCCACTTTCGCTCTGCATCACGCAGTCCTCTTCCTCCAAAGCAGATAGGATGCTCTTTTCCTTCATGCATTTGCGACAAAACATATCCTATTGAGTAGTCTGACGCATCTACTGCTAATATGAATTCCTTGTTGAAGTCAGGATACTTGAGTATGGGTGCTGTAACTAGTTTGTCTTTGAGGGTGTTAAAGGCTGTTTCACATTCATTGGTCCACTTGAATTCAGTGTCTTTTCTTAGTAGTTTGGTTAATGGCTCAGCTATCTTTGCATAATTTAGAACAAATTTTCTGTAGTAATTAAATAGTCCAAGGGTCTGTTTCATTTCTTTTGCATTCTTAGGTCTTTTTGCTTTCCTAATTTTATCTGTGTTTTCGGGTAACACCTTCATGCCTTCTTTTGTAACTATGTGTCCCAAATATTTGACAGAATCTGTTCCAAAGACACATTTTCCAGGATGTAATTTTAAATTTGCTGCTCTCAGATGTTGGAAAACCAGATCTAAATGGTGTAAATGTTCATCAAAGCATGGAGAAAATATTAATACGTCGTCGATATAAACAAGCGCTATTTTGAAGTTCAAATTCCTTAAAACTTTTGACATGAGTTGTTGAAAAGTCATTGGTGCATTGCGTAAACCAAAGCTGAGTCGTTTAAACTGAAAAATTCCTGATTCTGTGATAAATGCACTCTTGTGTTTTGTTGATTCATGGAGAGGGACTTGCCAAAATCCACTCCGAAGGTCAAGCGTAGAATACACAGAAGCCTTTGCATCTGCCAGAGTGTCAAAGACATCCGTCATGTGTGGAATCGGAAAAGACATCGGCTCAGTTACAGCATTCAGTTTGCGGTAGTCTACTGCGAAACGCCACTAATTATTTGGCTTTTTGACAAGAACTACTCCACTGTGCCATGGGCTCGTACTTTCCTCAATCACCCCTGAATCTAGCATTTTGTTTAGCTCAGCTTCTATGATTTTTCTCTTCTCTGGCGTTGTCCGGTAAGGTGCAGTGCTAACAGGTTTGGCATCCCCAGTTTCAATGATATGTGAATGAAGATGAGTTTCTCCTAATTCTGACATGTCCTTTGCAAATATATCTCTATTTTTACCAAGAAAAGTATATAATTTTTGTTTTTGTTCCTCACTTAAATGGTTGTTTTCAATGTTGATGCCTAGTTCTTTCACAAGTTTTTCATAATTTTTAGATTTTTCACAATTTTGAGCACTTATGTTAGAGAGAACAGGGGAATCTTCATTTTCTAGCACTGATATTGAAGACTGGTGAATAAGATTAGCTTTAGCTACAGCAAAGTTCCTTTTGAGATATACAGTAGCACTTGTAGGATTTATTAACCTATACGTTCCTTGAAAATTGTTGACTTGAATTACAGTTCTGCCTCCTGCTAATTCATGTTGACTTAAACAGTTATTTGGTTCTAGTAGCACTAATGAATCTGACATTGGAATCCAAACTGGAATAACACATTCACTATGTGGAGGTATCACAGTTGCTTCATTTAATTTTGCATACTCAGTATGTGTAGATGTTGTTGTTGTAACAGGAACTTTCATAGTTTGTACTGAGGTTGGATTTAGCACTAACATTTCTGTTTCACCAAAGTTAACTTGAACTTTATATTTTTGTAGAAAATCTATTCCAACAAGAATTTTAGCATGCAAGTGTTGGAAAACATGGAATACATGAGTAAAAACTGCCCCATTACATGAAAATGTTAACTGAACTTGTCCAAGCACTTGATGTGTTTCTCCACATACTCCAATAATTTGATTCAAATGACTCTTTTTGATTTCAGCATCTGGTGCAACCTGATCCAGCAGGAATTTGCTTATAGCACTGATGTCTGCACCAGAATCCAAAAGGCATTGCACTGATTTTGAATTAATCTCCACATTGAAATAATTTTTGTGCAAATTCAGTCTAAAGCCAACATCCATGATTAGATTCCTGTTTTTCACATTAGCACTACTGATCCTACAGTTAGCTTTTGAACAACACCAGGTTTCCTTCTTAGGAGCCATATTTTGTTTTTAAATAAGTATGTAACTCAAAATTTAACAAAGAACAATAATGTAAATGTAAGTTACAAAAATACCTTTAACGGTAAAGTACAGGTTTTACAAATTTTTATTTAAAAAAAAAAGGACTTTTGACTTTACTAGCACAACTTGTTTAAAGAAGAACACTTAAGTGTATTAAAATCATTTTTCATAGTTTTAATCACCATTTCAGTGTAACTGAAAATTTTACCTTTAACATGAACATAATGATGTAAAATATTAACCTATGTTACAACACCCTTAGTTCAAAAATAAATTATTAAATATTGGCGTTCAACAAAACTCAGATGGTCACAACTATATAGGTATACAAGAGTCATGCACAGAAAGATTGCACTCACCCGGCTGTCGTCTAAGGATAATCGTGTCTTCTGTTTTCAGCATTCACTCTTCCTCTTTGGTTTGACCTCTGATGCTGTCTACTGACAAGGCTTTACATCTGGATTCTTCATTTGTTGAAATTCATGCACATTTTTATTTTTCTGACTAACTGCAAGTGTCCATCACTTATGATCGAAATTATTTATTAAACTCCACTTATTGTTTTCCCAGTTAAAACATTCAAACTATAAGTCTGCTGCACGAAATTGTTACCGATACTTGGAAAATTCTCGTAAATGAAATTTATTTATTGTAGAACGTTACCACTGGATTCACCACCAATGTGCGACCGGGCCCTTCGGGCTGGGACCTTATTCATGCGTTCACTTGTAGTCTGTTAAAGCGAGTTGTCTGATTTGGGGAATCAGCTATCTTAGCCCTAAAGCCACGGTAGCAACAAGTTCTGCTCAGTGTTCGCAAGTTGAGTAACAAAGTCTAACGGTAATAGTTCAACACAACACAGTTTGCAGTTTCAAGAATTTGTATTATTTCTAATTATCATGAATACCATTTAATAGTCTGATATATAATAAATTCCAACAAAATCCAATGAATAAAAGCCAAATGAAATAATTTATAGAACTTGTCTTAAAAATGAATGTATCTTAAAACATTTGTAGCCTTTATCTGATCTTATTATCAATCCTACTATTCACCTACTTACTACCTTTCTACTAAAAAAATTCTTTCTTATATGCAGTTCATGTATTTCCATGTTTTACATAGACTGACCAATGAAATTAACAAAGTAATCAAATAATTGACCAATAAAATTTACTGTAACAAATATGCAAATAGTAAGTACCTTAAGACTTAGCTCAAACCCTAACAGACTTGTTTTTACACTTAATCAGGAAGCCCTTACCTTGGCTATTACAATAATCAATTACCCAAGCTGTTAAAACCTTTTAGGAAATATCCTGTTGATAAATTTATTTACTAGTTATTAAACTAAAATCTCTTGACACAACAAGGTGTAAAAGAAACCTAATGTAAATAATATCAAGAAACAGATGTCAACTTCCTGAGAATGATTGTTAAGAAAAATAAATCCTTTTTTAAAGAAAAACCTTTTCAAAACTTTTTGACTCAAGTTACTCAGTTTTCTTAATTATCAAATACTAAAAATCAAATACAGTTTTGTATAATAATATGTATATATATATATATATATATATTTTTTTTTTACATTTTTATTTTTTTTATGTACTTTATTATTTATTTATTATTAACAAAACTTGGGGCTTTTGTATTGCTCGGTGGCACATATAAAAATACTTGTCAAATGTAACAGCAACAATAAAATCATTTGTTTTGATAAGTATTTTAATTAAAATAAAATTAATAATATCCTTGAGAATGACCTTGACACTTAGTTTTATTTCCTGGTACAAGTTTTATATTCGTGTACAAACATTAGTACATTTCACTGATGTGGTACTGGCACATAAAACACTGACAAAAATGGCTTTAGCATACTTACATTGTGGGGTCAAAAACACATACACAGGGCAGGACTTGGGCCTGAAACACCTTGCTTGCAAGATAGATGCTCTACCAAATTAACTATCCTGCTCTATTTGACTTCATCCAAGAATTCTCAGACCCATGAGCTTCATGTCAATGCAACAGTCATGGACAAGCCCTACTTTGGGTGCCAATGTGTTGTCAGAAGCAACATGGACCTAGGGTCTGATGAACTGAGTAGGCCACTTGTTGTTTAAATAATTATATTCTATCTAGTGAACTTTCTAGGCAGGTGATAGCCTTATAAGTGAGGAGTGCATCACCAAAGTATTTGTCCTGTGGCACTAACTTGTCAAAACTACATATTTTACTATGGAAACTTAAGTAAAACAGAATAAAGATTCTAGCTTAGATTTTGCTTCTTTAGTATTTCATCAAAGACCTTTTTAAACATCTAATTACCCAAATGACTTAATTTCACTCATATTCTAGTTTTGGTCAAAATAAAACACACTGATCCCAATGCCAATTTAAAATGTGCCCAAGTTCACTAAGTTTATCCTAATAGTTTGTGCATTTTAATAATAACCTAGTACATTATTTATCTGAGTCTGACATCAGTTCTAAAACCCTTTTTCCGAAAGTATTACACAGTGAGTCTACAGAAGCAAAGACAGACAGACTAAATGCTATCTGAAATGTTACCTTGGCTGCACTCCAAACTATTTTTCTATCACAAATGTACATCGTTTTTTCTTTTTGAAATTCTAATGATTACTAAAGTTTTAAATTGAGACCAAGTTGAGAGGTGGACCCTATGGGATAATTTGTATCAAAATGGAAGTAAAAGCTAAAGGAATAGTCCAACCTCTTAACTGCTTAATATTACATCCAAGACAATATGCCATGTTAGTATTACAGTTATCCCTTTGATACAGGCATTTAATAGACTGTGCACTACCATTTGAAATCTTCTTACAGAGTGATGCAACTATCAATGTCTTACCTAGGGAGATGGTGGCGGGCTAAACCAGGGAAATTTGACTTTTTTTTGCAGTCTAAATCTATAATAAATAGCAATTTGCCAAATGACCTGGGATCTAAAATTCTGCCAAAGTCTATTTCCCATGACTCAGAACCATTTTGTATGTTAAATCCCACCTTTCAGGAATGATCTGTCAAAAATCTGGTGTAGCCCCTGCTCCCACGTGGGGCAAAACAGTGATAGGACACAAGACCCTATCATCTGATACTTTTGCATATATATATAAATTTAATAATGGGACATCTGTTTGAGCAACTATATATCTGCACATGTCAACTTAGGCAACAAATTTGTTAATCTAAATTTTGCTGTTGTCTTGCCCTTGTTCTGAAATACTGTAACACTGGATCAGTTTAACTCTGGTCACGTGTTCCGAGTATCATATGATTATTTATATACCAGTCAAGGTCATGTTAACATGCTTGTTGCTATAAATAGTAGTATACTTGTATCTGCATTTACCCGGATTTAGTTCGTGGCCTTCCTTTCACAAAATGAAATCCGTTACTTTCATTCCCGTCATTAGATGACCCTGGTTCCGAGTACTGTCTTTCAATTGCCGATCGCAGTTTCTTGTCTCCATCTGTACCTGTAAGAAGGCATAATCGCATGACGCCGCAGAATATGCAAATTAGTTTTTACTAAGTTTAAAACTACGCACTTTCCAGCATGGCCTAGATTCCCTTTACTGCTCCGAGCGCAAATTTTATTTCAACGTTCTTGTACTGGTAAAAGATAATCTGCCTACAAAGAAACACGCATGGTAATACTAAAGAATTCGTTGTTAATTGGTAGAACAAATTGACTGACATGTGCGATGTTAACCACGTGCTACCCACCTTGTCCCCGCGACTCTAGAAATTCCGCAGCTTCTAGCAAGGTTTCCAAGCTCATTTTCTTATGTCGTTATAAAAACACATTTATTGCCACTAAGCCGTTTTTGATCCTGTCGACAGTTTCCTGTGATTTGCAAGTAATGCTTGTTTGGTTTTCCAGCCAGTTTCGTCGCGAAGATGGCGGGCGGCTAGATCAAAACATCAGTTTGCAAACATGAATAAACACCACGTGGACTTTGATTGACGGACCAACTTGAGAACCAATCAGAAATTCTTTTACTGAACCCGCCGTTACGTTTCAGTAATTAGGTCAGTTTATCCGCGGGTAGTGCAGCGGCTTTACAAATGAACATTGAGGCAGTCAATGTATTGTCAGTAATTTTTTCATCGCATTTGTTAATATTTTATTATAACACCTTATCTTTTTTATTTAAGCTGATATGAAAAAGAAGGCGTTGAGGTAAAATTACCAAACTACTTTTTGTCGTTCTAAAGATACGTAGGCGTTGTTTGTCGTCTAAGTGCATTTGTGCGTGTCCGTGTACGTCACAGAATTTGACAGCTTACACGACACACAACACGTTTTTTCGACCATACAATGCAGCTGAATATATGAACTTATATTTTGCAACAGTGTTCAAAGACATTGACTCACTGATTCTAGAATTTTATTATTCAGGTAATAAAAGTATCGCATTTTAGATTTGGAAAAATAATTTTTACACGAATAACAGTAATTTAGTGGGTGGGGTAATTTCACCTGCTTGGCGGTTTGATAGAACTCTTAGATATGGTAAATAAAGTCAAGACTGAAGTGCATATGTCTTATGGCAGCACGTATTTTGTTAATTCAACGAGTACTTTGAACTGAAAAATCAGTTATCAAAAGTGGTCTGACATACCCGTTGCGTTATAATCAAGTGTGATTGCGCCGACGTACGATGTAGATGTAGATATGATAAAATAGAGATAAATGGCTGCTATTTTTCAAGGCATTGTGGATTAGATGTGATGGCAGTCTTAGGAAACGTTAAGCAAATTCCATGTATGGCAATATCTTATTTTATGACATACCTTTCAAAGTTAAAAATACTTGGAAACTGCCATGGTCATGAGTATGGGTCTGCTCATATATGAGCCTAATTCATTATGCTTTAAGAGTTGAACCGCTTTTAAAGATGTGTTTTAGAATTACACTGTATATGTACATTTTTCGAGAAATGCTTTGTCTCTTCAGATGTAGCTGAAAATGTGGTTGATATTTGACAATCTGCGAGGTTTCATGGCATCACGACCACCTTTGGTGATGTTTATGTTGTGTCTGGGATTGTTTGCTGTTATTTTACTAACTGTTGGATACATTGTGAAAGTCAGAGACCTCCATAACCCAGATGAAAAGGTCAGTGTGATGGGTCATAGTTTCTGTAGAAAAAAAAATATAGTTAAATTAAAGGTGTTTCTACCTTTATATCTTGAAAGTGTATATGTAAACATAAATTGATTTTTTACTTGGGCTGCAGATGTTTTATTGCAGAACTTTGTGTTTTTCCATCTAGATTTTTGTAGACATGCATCATGAGTAAAAGCACTCCCAGTGATGTGATCCAGTCTTTATGATTGTCCTGCAAGTATTTTCAAAACAAAACACATATCCTGTAACAGATTTCTTTCATTTGATACAACATTTTCAGAAGGTGTATCACAGTATATTCTAGAAAGAAATTTACTAGGTGCTGTATAAAAAGAGTGTGCAACTTCATAGATATAGATTTATGAATACACTGTATTTAGATTTTAAAAAAGTCAAAAGAGATATTTTACATGTTTATGAAACAGTCTGACCCTGCTTTTTGTAAAATAAAACTTTTACCAATTTTGCAGGTGATTGATGACCAGTCTTCATGACTTTTTATTTTGAATTTCTATCTCAATTTGTGTTATACAGGACTGGAATGATTTCCTGGCTGGCTTCAAGAACGTCCAGTTCTGTATGGTGTGGGACAATGACTATGCTAATGGCACTGTACCAGATGATAGTCAGCATATAGGAAGCAAAAACTACAATGAGGTCATCTCAAATGTACATTCCAAACTGAAAGGTGATAGTTCACAGACAACGCAAACTCCCAGTAGTCCCGAGGAAATCTTGTAAGTAAAGGAGGTGTTAATGAAACAGAACAATGTACTGTACAGTTGATATGGTGGTACAAAATTGTACATTTTTCTTGATTTTTTTCTAGATCAAACAGAGAGAACATGAATAAAAGATCAAGATATATTTCAGTGCACTTTTGAATGTTACAGATTTCAGGTTTATGAAAAGATAATAACATAATTATACTGTCTAATTTCTTATAAAGTTATGTTAAATTGCATACCTGGATATCACAGTATAGTCTTTCCGGCACAGGGTTACAAATAGGTAATTTGTTTCAAATCCATGAACATTGTCACTAAACTTCCAGAATAGTCGGATAAGTTCCGTTTGTACCACTGTAGATGGTTACTTATGGCAAAGAGCATTTGCTGTTTGTTTAAGAGTGTCCTTTTTTATTCGTTTTGTAATATGATAGACCCAAATTTATTTAATGATCAGCACTGTCTTATGTATATTGAACAGAGTTGCTTGAAACCTGGCCTATTGTCACAATCCGTAGATATAATTAGTAACAAATTCAGGGCGAGTACTGTCCCTTGAGAATGTTCCACTAAACGATGTAGTTCTTGCATTGCATTTTGTTTGTGACCAAAAGAGAAAGTGAAAACCTGTTTGTTTAATTTCTCTGAAGCAAAATGTGTGTGAAAGTAGGTGTAACTTTAAGGTACGGGCCGCAAAAGATAGGGATATACAAATCCCTATCAGAGTAAGGCACTTGGTTTGTTTGCGATATTTGATTGTTCAGACAGTTTGCTGATTTGAATAACAGAAAACATCCTGCTAAACACCGCAAAACACACACTAAGACCACAAACACATTCAGTACAGGTAAAGAATAGCAGAGAATCTTAAACCATGAAAAGGGCTTAAAATTAATTTATTTATGTCAGAAAAATCTTTGAAGAAAAATGTTTTTTCTAAATACTTCTGCATAAATTAGATAGTCTAATATTTTGTACACTCCACATTAAACTTCAGTTTGTTTTACATATTTGTTGGGATTTCCAGGAGCTCTAAAATTAGTACAGAGCTGCTGCAGGTCCCGGAACAGAGTATGGAATTTACACTGTAAATGTCAGCAAGAGCAGCAGTTCCCATATAAATCTTAATCATATATTATAAAATACTTTTTTACAGATATAGACATCCATTTTATCAATGATCACTTGGAAAAACACATAAAGTTTTTTGCTGCATTTCAATGAAAACAATATTGATACTTAAGCTGTGAGATCAATTCCAAACAGATAGAACATTTTACATACACCTACATTTTACATACACCTACATACATTCAGCCACTTCTTTCTTAGATGACTGCTGTCAAGGGATGTTTAGTGTGTCATTTTTAGCTCACCTGAGCACTGTGAGAAAGAGCAAGGCCTAGAATTTAGATATTTGGTGTGTAGCATTGTCTAGTGGACCTCTACAAAGTATGTTCAAAGCATAGCTCCTGGGTCAAAATAGACCCTGCCCCAGGGGTCACTTGTTTACATAGAGTTATATCGGAAAAACTTTAAAAATCTTCTTGTCAGAAACCACAAGCCCTAGAGTTTAGATATTTGGTATGCAGCATTGTCTAGTGGACCTTTACCAAGTTGTTGAAATCATAATCCTTGGGTCAAAAAAGACCCCGCCCCAGTGGTCACATGTTTTACATAGAGTTATATAGGGAAAACTTTAAAAATCTTCTTTTCAGATACCACTAGGCCTAGAGTTAAGATTTTTGGTGTGTAGCATTGTCTAGTGGACGTTTACCAAGTTTGTTCATATTATAGCCCCTGGGTAAAAAAAGATTCCGCCCCATGGGTAACATGTTTTACATAGAGTTATATACGAAAAACTTGAAAAGTCTTCTTGTCAGAAACCACAAGGCCTAGAGTTTAGATATTTGGTGTGTAGCATTGTCTAGTGGACCTTTACCAAGTTTGTTCAAATCATGACCCTAGGGTCAAAAAGGGGGCGGGGGGTCATTTGATTTTACACAAGGACTTACGTAATGGGAAAACTTAAAAAATCTGCAGCTCTGAAACACCAAGGGTTAGACCTTCAATTGTACATTGTTATGTCCCCCCCCCCCTCCCAACCCTGCCCTTCTGATGGAGACATATTGTTTTTGCCCTGTCCATGGGTGTCTGTCTGTCTGTCTGTCACACTTAGTTTCCTTTCAATAACTTGTCAAAGTTGAGTACCAGTTGACCCAAGGCCTTCAAACTTCACAGGGTTATTGCCCTTATTAAGTAGAAACAAACCCTTTTGTTTTTTGAGTCAGTAGGTCAAAGGTCAAGGTCAGACAGACCTCTAGAGTGAAAACAATTTCCACTTAATAACAGTAGTACCATTTAAACCAGAGCCTTCAATCTATATAGAATGATTGCTTTTACTAAATAGAAGAACCATATTGTATTTGGGGCTAGTATGTCAGTGGTCAAGGTCACAGGGACCTGTAGAGTGAAAAGTTTTTCTGCAGAGTAACTGTAGTACCATTACACCCAGAGCCTTCAAACTATGGGATAATTGTATTAGAAGAACCCTATTGTTTTTAGGGTCCATTGGTCAAAGGTTAAGTTCACAGGGACCTGTAGAGTGAAAACTGTTCCTGCTCAGTAACTGGAGTATCATTTTACCCAGAGCCTTCAAACTTCATAGGATGATTGTCTTTACTCAGTTAAAGAACCCTATCATTTTTGGGGTCAGTAGGTCAATAGTCAAGGTCACAGGGACCTGTAGAGTGAAAACTGTTTCTGCTCAGTCACTGGAGTACCATTACACCCAGAACCTTCAAACTTCATAGTGTAGTTATATTAGAAGAACCCTATTGTTTTTGGGGTCTGTAGGTCAAAGGTCAAGTTCACTGGGACTAAAACAATTTCTGCTAAAAAATTTGATTACCATTACACCCAGACTCTTCAAACTTACTGCAAACTTACTCAAATTTGCAAACAACGAACACCCATAGCAACCAGCAATGATACTTGTAACATGAGCAATGAGACTCAGGTGAGCAATTTTGGGCCATCATGGCGCTCTTGTTACAGTGTAGTCTATGCCCTTCCGTCAAAAAAAAACATAAAATAGGCCTCAATTTGAAATCAGGGTGTAGTCATTACCAGGGTCATTTTAATGTAGTATAGGTGTAACTAGCTTAGAGACATGCACACTGATGTTATGTTTATTTCAGTACTTACATATGATACGAAACTGTTCTATGTCAGAATGGTGAATATTTCTATGAACAATGTCCCACTTTTGGTGCTTTGATTTATATATGTCAGCTCATCATATGTTTAAGTTATGTAACTGTTATGTGACTGTTATGTGACTGTTATGTGAAATGATTGTATCTGCATACATTAAGTGTTTGTAATGTAAAACATTTATTTGTGTTTTACAGAATGGTGTCTGTGCCTTTGTGGGTGGAGGTAAAACCTACCTTAGACTTTGTCAACATTCCACACAATGTTACCCACCTTAGTACTAGCATGAATGGCAAACAACTAGGGATAGAAGGTATATGTTCATGAAATAGATAGGGGTGGCAGTGTGGGTTATTGAAGCACCAAAAAGGAAGAGCAATGACTTCATACATTCATGAGTCTTTTATTCAGACTGGTGTCTGTTAACATAATGAATGATACGATAATTTTGATAAAAGTGCATCATCTACTTTTTATTTGATGAAAATTATCAGGGATATTTCTTGAAACAATAAGGCACAGAGTTCTGAAATTTGACATAAAGCAGTGCCCAGTAAACCTCTACAAAGATAGTTCGAACTTTGCTCTTGCGGCCATTTTTTGCTCCATCATGGGGGTAAGATGTATTACATAGGCTTGTACAGAAAAACTCTTCTAAAAAGATTTCTAAGAAGCCATAAGGCTGAGACTTCTTAAATTTGGTTTAAAGCATTGCCAAGTGGATCTCTAGCAATATTTTTCAAGCTATTTTTTCTTTTTACATGCCTGTTAAAAAATATTAGGACATAATGGGGAATACACCATGGAGGGCTGGCTGCCTCCAGATACTTTGTCTGGGCCATAACTTTGTTGCTAGTTGACTGAATAACTTCAAGCTTGCTTAGAACCTTCATGTAAACATAACAAGTGTGGTTTCAAAGAACCATAACTCTAGCTTACTAGGTTATGTCCCTTGGTTAATTTTTATGTAAGTAAATTCATAAGTAAATTTTGTCGTATGATAAATCAGAATGTATATAAGCTACGTACTAAAACATGGTGTGGAGATAGAAGTTAGGCAGTTGAAATACAGCATAAGAACCATAACTCTGCCTCTTGTCCTTTAGTGATTAAGCCCCTTTGTTAAATACATGAAACTTGCCTGGACTGTCACTCATTTAGTATAAGAGCTACACAATTAAAAAGTAATGTACTGGTAGGCATTAGTCATGGAGTATGCACTTAGCAAAAAGCTTAAGTCTATATTGAATCAGCTTCACAAAATAATACAGTTGAGTTTGAACAGTGTGGATGTGTGGTATAATATGCTATATTGATGAGTTTGAACAGTGTGGATGTGTGGTATAATATGCTATATTGATGAGTTTGAACAGTGTTGATGTGTGGTATAATATGCTATATTGATGAGTTTGAACAGTGTGGATGTGTGGTATAATATGCTATATTGATGAGTTTGAACAGTGTGGATGTGTGGTATAATATGCTATATTGTCTTTTTATTGATGAGTTTGAACAGTGTGGATGTGTGGTATAATATGCTATATTGATGAGTTTGAACAGTGTGGATGTGTGATATAATATGCTATATTGATGAGTTTGAACAGTATGGATGTGTGGATATTATATGCTATATTGTCTTTTTATTGATGAGTTTGAACAGTGTGGATGTGTGGTATAATATGCTATATTGATGAGTTTGAACAGTGTGGTTGTGTGGTATAATATGCTATATTGATAGGTTTGAACAGTGTCGATGTGTGGTATGATATGCTATATTGATAAGAGTCTTACAGCATGGTTTCAACAGAGAGTTATATGAATTTTCTGAATTTGATCATGATTTGTGAATATTTCTGCAGCACTATGTGGTACACCAATTAGAAGCCTGGGCTGATAGTTTATATTGCATCCATTCTGGGATGCTCTTGTTTATTTTGATGATAAATCTTGACTGTCTTAGCAGTCATATTTAGGTGAATGCTTTAGGACCACGATGGTCCTCTTGTTTAATTACCAGTATAAATAAACTTGATGTATCCAAACATTGTACTATTGTTGATCATAGTCTCTTCATACTTAAATGCAGTTGCTTTTTTTTTTGATAAAACTGGTTCTAATTTTGTGAAGCATGCAATCTGAATGATAAAATGCTTTCAGTTATTTGCAGTTCACCTGTTGGACAGGTATGAGATTTATTTTTTGCACTGTGGTTATAACTGATCTTAAATACTGTGTTTTTGTATTACAGGGGAAAATGCAGATACTGAGTTCAATGTGACATTGACCCTGCCATATCAGTGGAATAGCTCATTATGTCGTTCAGACACAAACTGTAAAGTTGTGACTATACGAACTTGTGTACAGCTACAAGCACCTCACAAACTCTTTCCACATTCCAGGTTTGCTTATAAGTTGTTTTATATTGTACACATCATTTCTTAGCTCACCTGTCACAGTGAAAACCAAGTACCGGTATACTACATGGTTGAATGTGGATTGTCCAGAGAAATATGGTGAAAATATTTGTCTTGATGAAATGTTGGTTGACATCAAAACTAGTCCATCTTGGTTATTGGAAGTGTCAGCCAGTAAAGTTGGATCTATCCTGTTTGACAGCAAACATCATGCAGATTTAAACATTATGTGTATTTAATGACTCAGGTGAGGCAAATTGAATCTTTCCATGTAGTTTATGATTTATTTTTCCTCCACACACACACTTTTGAAGAAGCAGAGGTATATAGCTTAAATATGCAGGTCGGTCGACCATATGTTTTTAAGTATGCTTGATTAAAGGTCAAGCTCATAGAGGCCTGTATCAAGGCTTTGATGCTTTTGATCAATATCTTCAGAGAAAATGAATCTAGGACTCTCAGACTTAAAAAGATGGTTGAGCATAATGATTAAATTGATCCTATTAATTTTAGGCTTACTGGATCCAATGTCAGTCATTTTAAAAGCTGTTTCTATTCAATAACTAAACAACTGAACTCAGGACCTTCAAGCTTTACAGGAAGATTGAGGAAAATAAGTAGGCGAAACCTTAAGATTTTCAGTTGACTGGATTAGCAGTCAAGCTCACAGGGGCCTGCATTTTCAAAAATCATTTTAGATCAATAACTTAAGAGCGACTGAACCCACAAACCTAATATTCAAAAGGATAGTTGAACATGATGAGTAAATGAATAATATTGATTTTTGGCTAGTAGGTCAAAGGCAGCTGGGGCCTACAGTAAAATATATGGTTATCAGTAATGAAGTCAAGAACAACTAAACCAAGAACCTTCAAATTTTACAGGATTGTAATTGTAGATTTTTATATGATTTTTGGCCCACTTGGTTGAAGGTCAAGTTCTCACAGGAACCCATGTCAAAGTCACAGAGGTGAGGGGTGGGGTTGTTAATGTTTACAATTTCATGTTGCTATATGTTACCTATTTGAAGTTGAAATAATAGTAAGCATAGGCTGATACAAATATATCCACAAATTTAACTTAATATTGTATGTTGGTGTTAGTGAACATTGTAGTTAATATGTACACATGTTGATACAACTGATTAAGAACTGACATTTGCAAATTAAGAAGCATGAAACATCAGATTGTCTACTTATACTCTAATGAAAGCTTATACAACAGATAATCTAGATTGATGAAGTTTAAAGACTTTACAGGGTATTAAATTTATTTAAAGAAAACCAAGTGCTCGTCCGTGTGAGACCACAAACAATACAGGCGGCATAGAGAACCATTTTAAGATGGTCAGTAAAAGGAGATCAGCAGTTCGACCTGTAGATATTGTATGTAACAGTATGCCTTCATTCACTATGAATCATGAGAGTGACCCTTCCCTGGCCATCATGCTCACTCTGGTAAGTGCTTTACAACAGAAAGCTGCAGTTTTAAATTGTATAGTAACTTATTTGCATATTTTATACTTAACTTGCCCTACCATTGCATATGCACTTAATTCCTTGAATTTAAAATCACATTGCATCACAGTTTATCTAGAAACACTTGAATTTCTCAACCAAAAGTTATTTCAGAATGATCAACATTTTGTATTTTCCCTGAAGTCAAATTACATTTCAATTTTTCATAAGAAAAAAAAACACATGTTTCGGAATAGATCTAGTTCAAATTTATTATTTGACAACCAACATGTGAAATATTATAAAAGTAACTGTCACATTTTATTTGTCACCTATTTGAGCAGTGAGCTTTTTAGTTCACCTGAGCACAAAGAGCTCATCGTGAGCTGTTTTGATCACTGGATGGCCGTTTTATGTCAGTCATCTGTCTTTCTGTCAGTCCACACTAAGCAGGTTAACACTCTACTGGACAAAATTTGAATCCAGTCTACATGAAAGTTGGTAAGAATGTTTATCACAGTGACTTAAAGATTAAGTTTGAATATGGGTGACATTTTGAATTAAGTCATTGTGTTTGTCTTGGTGGTTTCTAGGTCTTTTGGTTTCTGAGATTAAAAACTAGGTCACTGGCTTATATCAAACGAAAACCTTGTTAACATTATAGAGGCCACATTTTTAATTCGGACATCATAAGTTTTGGTCAGAATGATAGTCTTGATAATTTCTAGGTCACTTTAAAAAATAGGCCATGTTTGTAGAAACAGAAGGTCACTTGTCTGGAGGCAATATTTTGAGCTTGATTATCATGAAAATTTCTCGAAATGATTGTCCTGATGATACCTAGGTATTGTTCTAAAGTTGGTCATTTGGAGTAAAAAAAAATAGGTCACCTGTCTAGAGGCCACTTTTTATGCTCCCCAAAGGGCGAGCATTTAGTTGCAGCTTTGTCCATCCGTCCTTCATCCATCTGTCATAATTTTGTCCGGAGCATAACACAAAAACTATGAGAGATATCAAGACCAAACTTCATAGGTAGTTAGATCTCATTAAGGAGCAGTGCAGTGCAAAGAACCATAACTCTTGCTTTATTAATTTTTGAGTATTTGCCTTTTGAAATTTCTCATACTTATTTTTGTCGGGGGCATATCTCACAAAGTATAAGAGATATTAACATGAAACTTGATTGGTAGATAGATCTCTATGAGGAAAAGTGCAGCGTGCAAGAACCATAACTCTATTTTGCATAATTAAGGAGTTATTGCCCTTTGTTATTTTTCATACTTGAAAAAAAATACATATTAAACAATAGCCCTTTTGGAATTGGCATTTATTCGTGGAGCATCCATCGATTCTACTGATTTCTTGTTCAGTCAGATTGTCATGAAAATTTGTTGGAATTATTATGTTGATGATATCTAGGTTATGTACTTAAGTTTGTCATGTTGGTTCATAAAAGTAAGTCCTCATCCTACTGACCATATTTTCAGCCAGATTGATTGGCTTGATGATATCGATATCATGTTCATATGGGGTCAGTGCAGTAGGTCGCCTGGCAAGACGCTATTTTTCAAGCAGATCTTCATTAACTCATAAGCATGTTTGTCATGCACTGAAGTGGGTTATTTTGGGTCAGAAAATGTCAGTTGGCTAGAGGCCAAATTTTTAATCAGATCTTAGAATTTGTTAGAATGTTTGTCTTAATGATATTTAAGTCATGTTCCAAAGTGGGTAATTTAGGATCAAAAGTATGTCACCTGGCTAGAGGTCAACCAGATCATCATGAAAAATTTTCAGGTAAAAGAATACCCAGGTGAGCATTAATTGGCCATCATGGCTCTCTTGTTTTAGTAGTTCTGTTAAATTAATTACAGTCCTTAAAAGCATGAAAAAGGTAAGATGATCCATTTATGGTAGCAGTGAAATATTAATTGTTAAAAATCAGGTCAAGGTCACAGAGGTTAAAAATATATTTTTCTACTTTACATCATAGTGTTATGCTTGCATTCGATTCAATTTAACCTAACTTTCACAAAACATTTATAAACAGTAGATCTCCTTTCTTTTCCTGAACCAAGTCCATTTCTGGGTTCCAGATGTATGGGGGCCAAAATAGGCATATTTTGCCAGTTAAGGGCCATCTTGTTCTCTGTTTTTGTCAGGTGCAACAAATTTTCTGTTACTGTTAAATTTTTACTCCAGTAAAGAGAAGGAAAATGTTTGACTGATAAAAACAATTCTTTCAACAAAATTACTATTTAATCATAAATTTCTAAACCATATACAAATTTCTGCAACCTGCCAGTAGGTAAGATAAGAACCCTGTCATGGTACTTTACATGTAATTAAAATAGATACAGCTTTATCAGTTATCCATTTTATGTTAGACAATTAATATAGCTAGGAGATAGGCAAAGGAGAAGAAGAGTTGTATTACACCTTTACTTCATGGGTACATATATTGTTTACCATATAAGCTGATTAGCAGTGAACCAGTTACAAGATCAATATTAGAGGCCATAGCTTGTTGTAAGATGAAAATAAGCTTCTGTTTTGACTGATGCAGATTCTAAATTGTGTTGTGTCTGTATAAGCAGCTTATAATATATTAATTATTTATATTACAGACTGCAGATTTAATCTCTTTGATTAAATTATCAACATACTGACTTCTAAAAAATGTATCAAGACAAGTTAATAGTGTAACAACTGATCTTGGTGTATTTAACATGCTACTATTTTAGTGGCATTTACCCTTACTACATGTTTTTATGCCCCCACAAAGTGGGAAGCATATAGCGTTGCACTTGTCCCTCCGTCCGTACGTCTGTCTGTCCGTATGTCTGTCCGTATGTCCCGAAATCTTGTGAATGCAACTCCTCTTAAACCGGATGGCAGATTTTGCTTAAACTTCCAGGGATGAACAACCTTAATGTGTAGATGGTAGTAAAGGAAGGAATTTTCGCTGCGACCAAATTTAACAGAATTATGGCCCTTTGTTGATTTTTTCACTATATACTATGTAGAAATTTTGTGAACGCAACTCCTCTTAAACCGGATGACAGATTTTGCTTAAACTTCCAGGGATGAACAACCTCAATGTGTAGATGGTAGTAAAGGAAGGAATTTTAGCTGCAACCAAATTTAACAGAATTATGGCCCTTTGTTGATTTTTTCACTATATACTATGTAGAAATTTTGTGAACGCAACTCCTCTTAAACCGGATGGCAGATTTTGCTTAAACTTCCAGGGATGAACAACCTTAATGTGTAGATGGTAGCTAAGGAAGAAATTTTTGCTGCGACCAAATTTAACAGAATTATGGCCCTTTGTTGATTTTTTCACTATATACCATACAGAAATTTTGTGAACGCAACTCCTCTTAAACCAGATGGCAGATTTTGCCTAAACTTCCAGGGATGAACAACCTTAATGTGTAGATGGAAGTAAAGGAAGGAATTTTTGCTGCGAC
Source organism: Cyclina sinensis (assembly GCA_012932295.1). NCBI lineage: Eukaryota > Metazoa > Mollusca > Bivalvia > Venerida > Veneridae > Cyclina > Cyclina sinensis. The sequence continues at coordinate 31,462,915 of JAAONU010000019.1, read as the reverse complement.
CAAATTTAACAGAATTATGGCCCTTTGTTGATTTTTTCACTTTATACCATATAGAAATTTTGTGAACGCAACTCCTCTTAAACCGGATGGCAGATTTTGCTTAAACTTCCAGGGATGAACAGCTTTAATGTGTAGATGGTAGTAAAGGAAGGAATTTTTGCTGTGACCATATTTAACAGAATTATGGCCCTTTGTTGATTTTTTCACTATATACCATACAAATAATTGAACATATAAATTTTACATTTGTAATTTAATTTAACATGTACATAAGGTTACCTGTAGATCATTTTAGGTATATGTACAGAAAAAATCTTACATACAGGATATACATGCTCTTGTTTATGAGCACTTATGCATAGTGGGGGCATCCGTGTCCTATGGACACAGTTCTAGTTTTATATAGATTTTTGGGTGGTGGGGGGAGATTAGAAATATAGAGAATTGTATGCTGAAATAGAAGTTATATATTACAGCAAGACAAATCAGCCATTAACTTACATCTGATGCATACGACCTATTTCCTGTTTGTGATGGTGATCACCATGTTGTGCTATGGGCTGGTGAAAGGACGACCGACAGCAGTGAAAGTAAAAAATAATAACCATTATACTGAGGTATAGCATACACTTTGATATTTCAAACATTTAGAAGTCAAACTTTAAATGTCTTAAAAGCAGCCTACATTTTAATCATGGTAAGAGGTACAGGCTAACTTTTGGCAGAAAATTTGTCTGGACTAAAAGCACCAATGGTAAGATGAGTATTGGTGATTGTAATTAAATACATCTGTAGTATTTTCATTCACTGCAAAAAAAACCTGCTTAGTTTATGCCTAAAATTATGAGCATCTTGTATATTAAGAGAAACCTTTGAAATATACACTTACTGTTCAATGATACTTCAGAAACAAAGTGATGAAGAAAGTTTCCTGTGTATAAAGAAGTCACTGTTATGATTATGAATATTAATCACATGTGTGGAAACATTTTATGCTGTATTAAGATGATGAAATAAATATTGTCAGTGACAGGGTATCGGATGAACATATTTTCAGAGTTTTTTTTTCTTGATTTTTTTAGGTTTCTACACAAGTGTAGAATTTGCAGATATAAGACTGCTTAGGGAAGAAACTGACTGGTTGGCAGTGTACTAATTACTGTGTTACCATACAAATTTGACACAGTGTTATAACATATAGTTTACACAGTGTTTCCATATAAAGGCTTCAAAGTGTTACCTTGACAGATTACTCAGTGATATGATGTACAGTTTACACAGTGTTACCTTGACAGATTACTCAGTGATATGGTGTACAGTTTACACAGTGTTACCCTGACAGATTACTCAGTGATATGGTGTACAGTTTACACAGTGTTACCTTGGCAGATTACTCAGTGATATGGTGTACAGTTTACACAGTTACAGTGTACTCAGAGTTTCTCTTGCTATGCAGTTTGGTCTGTGTAGAAGTACCAGGCAATGATCAGGTCATCAAATGACTTGTGAGTAGACATTAAGAATGTCTAGCATTTCCAGCGTTGTTTTTTTCATGTTTTAGTGCTGTGAAACCTAGTGCTGTCTATATTTATTTATTTATTTATGGACACTAAACTGCAACAGTTTTTAACCAGGTTTTCAATTTTGAAAATCCTGGTTATTAGATTGGGGTATGGCGGGCGGATGGGCGGATGGGCGGATGGGCGGATGGGCGTCAAACGAAATTGTGTCCGCTCTGTAACTCTTCAACCCTTTGAAGAATTTTGATGAAACTTCAGACAAATGTTTACCACATCAAGATGACGTGCAGAACGCATGTTCCGCATGGCTGGCTCCAAGGTCAAGGTCACAGTGACATTAACATTGAAAATCCTGTCCGCTCTGTAACTCTTCAACCCTTTGAAGAATTTTGATGAAACTTCAGACAAATGTTTACCACATCAAGATGACGTGCAGAACGCATGTTCCGCATGGCTGGCTCCAAGGTCAAGGTCACAGTGACATTAACATTGAAAATCCTGTCCGCTCTGTAACTCTTCAACCCTTTGAAGAATTTTGATGAAACTTCAGACAAATGTTTACCACATCAAGATGACGTGCAGAACGCATGTTCCGCATGGCTGGCTCCAAGGTCAAGGTCACAGTGACATTAACATTGAAAATCCTGTCCGCTCTGTAACTCTTCAACCCTTTGAAGAATTTTGATGAAACTTCAGACAAATGTTTACCACATCAAGATGACGTGCAGAAATTGTTGTCTCATTATTAAGTATACTCCTTGCAGACAGTATTGTTAGCCGAAATTTACATCCTACTCATTATCATGTATTCTCATGAATATTATCTTTTCCTTCATGTCATGTTATAATCTTTTGAATATTCATAGCAATCTTCATTCCAAAATTCATACTATAGTATAGAATCAGAACAACATTTTTGAAAACCTGGTTTCGTGGCATTGCCATGTTTCTTGTTTTAATGTATTTGAAGATGAAAATATATAATCAATATTTTATGCTTTGTGTTTGTATAATATATTTGGGGATTATTTTAGATAGATGTGCATTCATTGCAAAGTAAATGTTTTAATCTGTTTGAGATTATTTTGTTTCAGTCTTTGATTCTAAGGTTATTCTTAAGGATATATTGTTTTTGATTAAACAGTGTTTGTGCTACTTCAATAATCTGATGTGATACAGCATATGAGTACCTAATCTCAAACCTTCCATTGTGATACAACATATGAGTACCTAATCTCAAACCTTCCATTGTGATACAACATATAAGTACCTAATCTCAAACCTTCCATTGTGATACAGCATATGAGTACCTAATCTCAAACCTTCCATTGTGATACAGCATATGATTACCTAATCTCAAACCTTCCATTATTTTTCCTACAACTTACTTTTAGGAAAGTGTATGATTTTATTTTTTCTGTCATTCACTTGCACAGTTTGTTAGTAAATTACTTACGAAAATATAGAATGTTGTTTTTCTTACAGTATTTCATAACTAATGTTTTTTCTTTCATATGAAAAATATAAGAACCTACTAGAACTATAACTTTTTAAACATACATATGCTGGATGTTATTTTCGTTGGAATGATATTTTTGATAATGTAAATTGTTTAAGGAGAGAAAGTTACTTTATCTTCTGTTGACATATATTTGTAAAATACTGTGAGTTTTTCAAAGAGCCTTTCACATCAGGTTCTTGAAGATAAATATCAGTACATTATGTGAGTACTGTGTGTGTAAAATGAATACGATACTTACTTTATATAAGGGATATATTTCAATGTAACAGGATGCAGGAATAGATCAGAAATCTTTCTTTTTTACATGTGACAGAACAAAAATGATTTTGATCAATGGAAACCATTTGTCTAGAGGCATTACAAGAAGGAAAAGCCAATAACCAGGAGATCTTGTCATATGTAGCAACCAGAACAATCTTTGAAATACCAAAGTTTCAGCTCTTTCTATATAAAGAGGAAGAAGCTAATTGTATATGTATCAGATGTTTGAGAATAGGTACTTAATATGGAGGTCAATCTGTTAACATGTGTAAATTTCAAGATCACAAGTAAGTTTTAAGACTTACTAGGGTTTAATTTTTCAGAGATGTTTGACAATTAACCATAAATCACCGATCTCTATTTCATAATATCTTTATGAACCTCAATAATAGAACCAGAACTTTAATAGTTCAGGAGAATTGGTACTACTATGATACATGTGTAGTTTTTGACAAAGTTTGTCTATGATACTTCCTATGATATTTATTGTGTTAATTTTAATTATAATTTTAGTGTTTAATTTGAAAAATTAAACACTGGTATGCCTTTACATGTATCATGTAAATTCTGGGCATTTAATCAACTGATGTGCTTCAACTTTCTCATGTATTGTGGGTAACTAAGTTAGGGTTTATTCATAGTGTAGAGGTATTCAAGGGAATGAATGGTGGATTACATGTAACTAAAACATTTAATAGTTATGAAGTGTTTAATAAGCAACTTCAGTCCTAACTACAGACAAATATTGAAGTATGACATTAACATAATAATAGTGTAGATGATGACTTGAATGTAAGAACTTTGAATTTACTGCCATTACTTGAATGAAAGACTGAGAGATGATTTATACATATAGAGAGATTTTTCATTTTTGTCACACCAGGTCCATTAAAACTTTCATTGACATGGTTATGTTATGATTTAGTTTTGTTCACCTGGAATTTTAAAGAGTGCTTTTTTAGCACACTGAGCCTTAAAATATGGAATGTTATGATCTAACACAGTTGAGCAGCTGAAGGCTTCTGATCTTATCCAACAACTAAAGTCTTTCCAAAACTTGGGCACATAGCAGTAAATGTATAAAATTAATGCAAAAGTTACTGCAAATCTTGGTGGGAACTTAAAGTTTTCAGAAATGTAGTGTTGTTATGACTTACAAGTAAATGGTAGATTTTAAGACAACTTAATGTTTCTCATGTCATAATAAGGAATTGGAGATGTGTCATTGTTAAAAATTATTGTTGTCTGGTAATAAATTCTGTATGATGATATATAGTATTATATACTAAAGGAGTAAAAAATGCTTGTATTTTGGAGAAGTAGTCAGTGTGGAAACTAAATCTTGTGCTGATATTTCTTACGCCATTGATTACTTCGTTTTTACAAGTTCTTTTTTTCTGTGATATATGTTTGTATTAATCAAAAATTACAATCTTAGCATTACCAAAGATATTATTGTAACAGTTGGGGTATCTTTATAAATAGAAGTGTTGCCTCTGCTGGTTTATTGAATGGTCCATCAGGGGCATGTTGAAGTTTTGTAGCAAATGAATGACTGATTCTTACAACTCCAAAGGGCTGACCTCAAAGCTTTGTCAGGCTTTGATATCATTTAGTGTAATTTTTTGGTATTATAGTCTATTTTTTATTGAAAAATAATAATAATTTTGTGAGGATGTGTATGACCTGTAACGTTGCTCGTTATCACAAATGCAGGAATGTAAATGCTAGCTTGTCAGTCAGTCCACCTACTTTGTGTCTGCCTATGATGCCCAAACTATAGTCATGTGTTTAAAGTTTGAAGAATGAGCAAGGGTTTGACACAAATTTTGACAATTTCTAGTCTTAGAATCTTTGAAGATAATCAATGTAATGCTAATGTAATGCTAAACAATTGTTGTGACTGTCTGGTAGAGTATTATTTTTTGTCTTCAGAATTTCTTATTGCATTTTTTTTTTAAACTGACCTTGGTAAATTTTCTCCATGTTTTTACTACCACCTTGCAGAGTTATGTGTATTGTCAGTTTTACATTTAACATTTTACTTTAGTTTTATAATACTTCCTTACTTGTAATACCTATCAGATAATTTATTTTGTGGCTTTGATACAGCTCTAGATAGTTGTGGGATAACTTTTGATAAAAACATGTTAGTAACATGTAGTAACACTGGGAAACAGCACTGTATAAATTAAAATATTTTTACCATAGGAGGGTCATTCTTACATAAAACAGTAAAGTCTTAATACTTTGATAATTACAAAAACCATGCAAACAAATCAGCACAATGCAAGAACTGAAGTTTCAAATTTAGGACAGATAAGTGTGTTTCAGGTTTGAGACTAATTTTTACTGGCTTTATTAGCAACACTTTATTCAGTATTGTGATGCGGTTAGTCTATTTACATTCATAATTCAACATTATACCAGCTGTGTCAATGTTACATTCCTAAATCAACATTATATCAGCTGTGTCAATGTTACATTCATAACTCAACAATGTATCAGCTGTGTCAATGTTACATTCATAACTCAACAATGTATCAGCTGTGTCAATGTTACATTCATAAATCAACATTACCGGGTATATCAGCTGTAATGCTACAAGTTGTTTTTAATGTTTTAAAGTCCCAGTTTGACACAACAGTAAGATATTCAGTTACTAACTATTGCTCAATTGTTTACTTGTTTAAGGTAAACATGCTGTATTAGGACAACACAAGAACTATTTTGAATCTTTTTCATAAATATTATGTGTTGAAGATTTGTTGGAAAAGGTATCTAAAGAATGTAAAGGTTAATAGATATCTCTTTAATAATTATATTTTCATACATGTTGATGTTTTTTTGTTGTGATATGTTAATGTTATTCTTTATGTTCTGTTAAAGGGTGAAATACATATGTATAATTTTATAATACCGCAGATGAATTTGACAACATCTGATTGGTGAAGGTCATCCATATACAAAGCCATATATACCATGAGCAAAACCTGTATATACAGTGAGCAATGATTTTCCTTAAAGTGCCTCGACATTTTCTTGATTTCTGATTGGATACTCATTGTCATTTTCTTTACGCAAAAACAAAATGGCAGCCATCTTTTCTCCCAATACAAAAATTTAAACAATAACTTAACATCAATAGTCTCTTACTAATGAGTCTGTCCAGTATCCAAGACAAAGAGAAATCCAAAATATCACTTAATTTTGTGTGACTAAGGCCTAGCGTACAGTATGACGTCACATTTTTACAAAGAAGGCAATGTATAAATTTTGACGATAAGAATTTGAAATACATGCATCTATATCAGAATGAAAAACAAATTGTTTGTGAACAAAATCACGTTTGTTTTATTCTGGAAATGTCACGGAAGAAGAAAAAGAGGTCAGGAGTTACAGTAGGGGAACACACAAACAAAAGAAAATGGTCATATTATGTGTAGAAAATAAAGCAGCTTTTGTTTTTAAAATTATCTGCGGTATATTATAAATTCGTTATATAGACTCCTGGCTGGGTATAAGGCCACTTATAGCCTGTTCAAACTGATATAAACTTTCGCCTGGTGACTTGGGTTATATCTACTGTTGTTGTTTGCTCAGTTGAATGCTTTAACTTCATATCTAGCTTCTGACAATCCTTCTGTATGGTAAAAATTAATATACATTCAAGTGAAATTCAGAATTTAATTTTTGAACTATAAACCAATATTTAGTATTATTTAAAGAAGCATTTTTGGTGTCATTAGATTTTGATTTTAATATGTACACTTCTCTTTTAAGAATTTACTTGTATGTCATTGTTTACGTTGAATTAAGATGGCAAAATATCTCATTAGAATGCCAGGCACAAGTAAGCCGTTGCCTTAATTATGTTGTTATTAACTGTGGTATAAAATGTTATCATCACTTCTGTGATTATGTGCACTTAAATCATTCATTCTCTTTAGCCTCTCTGATAAAATGTGTTTTTGTTTTATTAATTGAATATAAATTTTATATATGAAATGTATATAGTGGGATCTTTTATGATGAGTAGTTAGGGTTAGTATTTATTCATTGAGCATGTCTTAGCCTAGGGTCAGGGTACTCAGGACTTTTAAATTGGTAACCCTTGTAACAAATGTAGTCGCCCTCTTTATCATTTACAGTCACCTCATAAGCAGTACAGTCATTTGCCCTCTTAACCAATACAGTTGCCTTCTTAAGCAGTACAGTCAGTTAGGGCACCCTCTGAACCAATACAGATGCCTTCTTAAGCAGTACAGTCATTTGCCCTCTGAACCAATACAGTTGCCTTCTTAAGCAGTACAGTCAGTTAGGGCACCCTCTGAACCAATACAGTTGCCTTCTTAAGCAGTACAGTCATTTGCCCTCTTAACCAATACAGTTGCCTTCTTAAGCAGTACAGTCAGTTAGGGCACCCTCTGAACCAATACAGTTGCCTTCTTAAGCAGTACAGTCATTTGCCCTCTGAACCAATACAGTTGCCTTCTTAAGCAGTACAGTCAGTTAGGGCACCCTCTGAACCAATACAGTTGCCTTCTTAAGCAGTACAGTCATTTGCCCTCTGAACCAATACAGTTGCCTTCTTAAGCAGTACAGTCAGTTAGGGCACCCTCTTAACCAATACAGTCACCCTATTAACCACTTCATTAACTGTCTATACCAATACTGCCACCCTCTTAAACCAAAACAGTCACTCTTTTAACCAGTCATTTATCCTCTTTACCAATACAGTCACTCTCATAAGGCTGAATTCTCCCAAGAGAATGGTTCAGTAAGAAGATTGAAGAAATGGTTTGGTCAGTACTATAGACCATTCCTTTCTTTGTTTGGTTTCACTGTTACATATTCATTATGTTATTTATGCAGATCTTAATTTCATAAAAATTACTTTTAGATAAAGAAATCTGAATGAGTGACATGACTATATAATCAGTTTCATATTGTTGTTTATTTATAACCTGTTTGTTTCGGTTTGTAGTGTTTCAATTTACTGTTATTCATGTGTCAGCCTAATATTTCAGTAAATGGTGTAAAAATGACCTGTAAAATGCAGCGAACATACACACCAATCATGGAAAATGAATGACTATGTTCAGTTATTGTTAAACATATTTGAAAATTTCTTTCTTGAATAAAAGTTTCAAATGTTATCAAAGAGATTTGAATTTTATTCTTTAGCTCACAAGAGCAGAATATGCTCAATGTGAGTTGACATTGCCCTGTGCCATCCATTGTTAATAATTTATTCAAATGATATCTCCTAGACAGCTTCATAGAATTTGACAAAACTTCACATTAATTATCGCAATTGGGTAGTCCTCTTTCAAAATTGTTCAGTCTTTCTGTTCTGTTGGATACGTAGGTCAAAAGAGCAAGAATATTGACTTTTTTAAACTGAAAACTTTGCAAATCAGCGGACCTAAAACCACCTGAACCAGAGCTGAAATTTTGTGTCTTTCATTGTCTAGTGGACCTCTGATTATTGGAGGTTGGGGCAGGGTCATATGTTTTACATAGAAATATTTAGGAAAATCTTTAAAACTTTTCTTGAAAAAACCACATGGCCCAGAATTTTAAAATTTATCAAAAAGCAGTGTCCACCTCCACCAAGGTTGTTCAGACTAACCCTCTGGGGTCATGCTTTGCTCCAACACAGGGATTAGCTGTTTCATTTAGATGGACATACAGAGGAAAAACTTCAAAGATCCATGAAACCAAAGGGCCTGCAGTCCAGATATTGTGTAGCATTGTATTCTAGACCTCTAGAATGATTGTCCCCAAGGTCACTATTGGTCCCACCCCAGGAGTCATTGTTATTACATCACCATATACTAGTACAAGAAAAACGTTAAAAATCTTTTTTTCAACCTCAATTCTATTAATTCAATGTGTAGTAGGGTCTTTGTGTAAAATGTTGTATCTTTTGAAATCTCTTTGTCAGAAACTGTAAGCTTGCATATTTGGAATATAGCAGTATCTAGTGGACCTCTACCAAGAATTAAAAAAAATAATACCCCTTAAGAAAAATGACCCCACCTGGGAAAATATTGAAAAATTCTAAAATTCTTCTCTGAAATGGTAAGCTCTAAACTTAGATATTTAGTGTATAGTGTTGCTAAGTTGACCTCTACCAAGATTGTTCAAATTATATCATTGAATTCTTTCTGTGACCCAAGGGGCAACTTGTTTGTACAAAAACATAATTATGTAGAAAAAAAACTTTAAAATATTCTTTAAAACAATATGGCCTGGGGTCTAGAAATTTTATTATGTAGTGTTGTATTGTAGATGTCTATCAAAGATTGTTCAAATAATGACCCTAAGATGATGAATATCTTTTTTTTTTGGTTTAGCTTTCTTACAGATGCATGACCTAGTCACAATGGCAGCTCAACTAGACTGTCCTTTCAGCAACACACACCTTATATCACAATGTATTATGTTGCCTTAACACTGACTGATATTTCAGAGCCACAGCCTACACAAAGAATTCCACTTTATATGAGAATTATCTTGATCCCAAAACCCAATAGTTTTGATTCCATGCCATCCTCTGCAGAACTCTCTGACAGACCAAACAGTAAATCATTGACATTTCACAGGCCAGAAAACATGGCTTTTTACTTCATTTTTTTGGAACTTAAAGTTAAATATCTTTTTTGAAAAAAAAAAGATATATCAGTTATTTTCTCTTCCAAGCAGTTAAACTTGGAAACTACAAAATTCTGCCTTTCACTATCAGCCATACAACTACCATTGCTAGTAAATATAACAATTCTACCTGTATTTTCAAATTAGAAATATATGGCAGTAAGTTGAGTGAAACCTGACAAAGATAAATAACATCACTGTATAAATCAAACAGTCCAGACAAGCTCAGAACACAAGTTATTTTATCTCCAGCATGATCTGACTAGTCTGGAGGTACTTCCTGATTTGATTTACAACTGTCTAACCCTCGTGTTAATGGGGCGGTCACACCATGGCGTTCTGGTCAACGTTCTCTGAACATTTCAATCGTTCAATTTTTTAGCATTCTAGAATGAGGATGACACATCTGGGGTGTGATTAACGTGAGCCTTACGCATGACTAGCATGTTTCTAACGCACGAGAAGCATGTAACAGCGACCATGTAAGATACCCCTGAAAACCATTAGTGTGTGCTAATGTGCCATTGGCGCGCGACAAATATTTGTCAACGTTAGACGAGCATGTTGAGCGTGTGACTAACGTGTGAATAACGACAGAATAGTGTCTTGCTGGCGTGTTATTTTTACGGTTGAAAGGGTACAAAACGCTGGAAATTTCATAGTGAATTTGGCTGTTCTTGTGAGTTTGAACAGTCAGCATCATGCTGCCAAAACGAAAAAAAGGGTGGGATGGGGGCTTCTGAAGTGACTGACATCTTCCTTGTGAAGCTCAACCATGAGTTGGTCAAACAGACCATACTCTTAACGCATTAATATTCATGATTTAATCCAGCACTGTCATCTTTGTCGGGGTCTTCTTCTCTGTGGGCGAGGTCCCTTGATGTGTTCAGCTATGTTCAAGTTCAGTACATCTACTTCGTGCTGGGTTATATAGCCTCCTTAATCTTTCTGGATCTTCCATAGTAGGTGCTACCAAAATCAAATGAACGTTGTTTACAAAGCATCGGTTTATATACCCATATGCATGGACGTTCAGGAAACGCTCAAATGACGCTCAATGGACGCCACGGGGACGTTCGTTTCACTTTAGTCACATGGTGCATGTGCCAGGGGACTGTTCAGCATTTGTTGACAGGTCGCCAGTGAGTCGTTCACTGCAAAGCAAATGATTAGTAACAACAAAATAACGCTATAGTAACGACTGACTACCGATAACTGAACGCGTGCAAGGCTTGGCGAACGTTGTAAAACATTCCACGAATGTTCTTAAACAGTCTTCAGTGTTTAAAATTAAACGTTGATGAATGCTGGTCTCAGGGAGAACTTTTGTGAATGTTCAAAACTCTTTTTCAGTGCCAGCTTTTTCCGCCGATTCCTGGCATCACCGACATTCACTAGCGTTCACACAAAGCTCTTCTGGCGCTGCCCCAGCATCCATGGGCGACTACCAATGTTTCCTCAAACATCATAGAATGGCCCAATGAAGTAGCATATCAATGATTCTGACATCTCATTGGTCAATGGTCAATAGTTTTATATCAAACTCTGAGAGGTTTGTAGAGCGGATCATTGGTCCAGTGCTAACGCACTGAACTGGTAACCCAGGGGTCCCGATATCCATCTCCCGCTCCTCCACTAACATTACTAATTGTCTCTCGGATGAGATGTTAAACTGATCCTATGTATCAATGCTGTACCCTGAGCATGCAAAGGAACCAGGGGTGTCTCTGTATCTTGCACTACCCCCACAACATAAAATAACTATTATGTTTAATGTTCTTCAGGAGTATAGCATGATGTTTGGATAGACTCCAAACATAAACCCCACAACATAAATGGGTCAAATTTGGCCTTGCCCCAGGGGTCAATTGATTTTACATAGGCTTATAGAGAAAACTTTGAAAATCTTCTTGTCTGAAACGACAAGGCCCTGAGCTTTAAGATTTGGTATGTAGCATTGTCTAGTAGACCATTATCTCTGTATCTTACACTACCCCCACAACATAAAATAACTATTATCTTCAGAGGGTGTCGGTCATATAGGCAACCGGTACCGATGATAAATAAGCTCAAATAGATAGAGAGGTTTGCAGTTTGTATTTAGGACTTTGGTACTTAGTCTATCCAAACATCATGCTATACTGCTGAAGAACATGAAACAGAGAGAAAATTACAAGCTTAAGTGTTGCTGTCAGCATTTCAAAAAAATATATGATTCAACGTTCATTAGTATTAGTTTGAAGATACAAAATTAAGGTATTTAAACAATAAAAAACCTGTTATTCTCAGTGGCATCAAAACAAGAACAACTGGGTTTTAAGAACTCTGGTTGCTATGGCAACTTAAAGGAAAAACTTTGAAAATCTTCTTATCTGAAACCAGAAGGCCCAGAGCCTGAAGATTTGGTATGTAGCATTGTCTAATGGACCTCTAGCAAGTCTGTTCAAATTATACCCCTGGGGTCAAATTTGGCCCCGCCCCGGGGGTTAATTTATTTTACATAGGCTTATATAGTGAAGCTTTAAAAATCTTCTTGTCTGAAACGACAAGGCCCTGAGCCTTAAGATTTGGTATGTAGCATTGTCTAGTGGACCTCTACCAAATTTATTCAAATTATGCCCCTGGGGTCAAATTTGGCCCCACCCCGGGGGTCAATTGATTTTACATAGGGAAAACTTTGAATATCTTGTCTGAAACCACAAGGCCCTGAGCCTTAAAGATTTGGTATGTAGCATTGTCTAGTGGACCTCTAGCAAGTTTGTTCAAATGATGCCCCTGGGGTCAAATTTGGCCTTGCCCCAGGGTCAATTGATTTTACATAGGCTTATAGAGAAAACTTTGAAAATCTTCTTGTCTGAAACGACAAGGCCCTGAGCCTTAAGATTTGGTATGTAGCATTGTCTAGTAGACCATTACCAAGTTTGTTCAAATTATGCCCCTGGGGTCAAATTTGGCCCCACCCCGGGGGTCAATTGATTTTACATAGGGAAAACTTTGAATATCTTGTCTGAAACCACAAAGCCCTGAGCCTTAAAGATTTGGTATGTAGCATTGTCTAGTGGACCTCTAGCAAGTTTGTTCAAATTATACCCCTGGGGTCAAATTTGGCCCCACCAAATAATCCAAATAATCTGGAAATTTGTCAGAAAGGTTGTTTCTATGATTTCTAGCTCAGGTTCGAATATGGGTCATCTGGGTTCAAAAACTAGGTCACAGGGCCCAAAAATAAAAAAAAAACCTTGTTAACACTCTTGAGGTTATATTTTCAGTCCAAATATCCCAGAAATTTGTCAGAAAGGTTGTTTTGATGATTTCTAGCTCAAGTTCGAATATGGGTCATCTTCGGTCAAAAACTAGGTCACAGAGCCAAAATATGGAGAAATGTTAACACTCTAGAGGTAACATTTTCAGTCCAAATAATCTGGAAATCTGTCAGCAAGGTTGTTTCAATGATTTCTAGCTCAGATTTGAATATTGGTCATCTGGGATCAAAAACTAGGTCACAGACCCCAAATATGTTAAAACCTTGTTAACACACTAGAGGCTACATTGCAGCCCAAATAACCTTGAAATATGTCAGAAAGATTGTTTCAATGATTTCTAGCTCAGTTTTGAATATGGGTTATCTGAGGTGAAAAACTAGGTCACAGGGCCAAAAAAGTAGAAAAACCTTGTTAATGCTCTAGAGGTTACATTTTCAGTCCAAATATCCTTGAAATTTGTCAGAAAGGTTGTTTCGATGATTTCTACCTAATAATTGGATATGGGTCATCTGGGATAAAAAACTAGGTCATAGAGCCCAAACTTATGAAAACCTATTTAACACTCCAGAGGTTACATTTTCAGTCCAAATGTCCTGGAAATTTGTCAAACAGGTTGTTTTGATGATTTCTAGCTCAGGTTCGATATGGGTCATCTGGGGTAAAAAACTAGGTCACAGAGCCCAAATATGGAAAAACCTTGTTAACAATCTAGAGGTTAATATTTTAAATCCAAATAACATGGAAATTTGTCAGAAAGGTTGCTTCCATGATTTCTAGCTCAAATTGGAATATGGGGCAACTGGAGTCAAAACCTAGGTCACAGAGCCCAAATATGGAAAAATCTTGTTAACACTCTAAGAGGCTACATTTTCAGTCCATTTAACCGGGAAATTTGTCAGAAAGATTGTTTCAATAATTTCTAGGTCAAGTTCGAATATGGGTCATCTGGGGTCAATTAACCAGGTCCCTATCAACTTTGTTAAAAGCAGTCATACTCAGGTGAGTGATACAGGGCCATCATGGCCCTCTTGTTAACAATAACTGACAATTTCTAAGGCCTTGCCACAACTTAGTATCGAAGCACTCACTAACCAATGATCTTTCAATACTTAATATTAGCGGGGAACGCTATCCCGCAGTTATGAAGAACATCTACGCTGCTAGTATTGTAAATCATTCCCCACCAATGGAATCAGGAGGGGATATTGTTCTGGCATTGTCTGTCTGTCCATCAAAATTTCATTTCCACACTATTTCATGGTAATTACTGACTGGATTTCAATGAAAACTTGTGAAAACTTTCAATACCAAAAGAAGATGCCCAAATCCTCGGCATGTTCCCTTCAACACAGATTTATGGCCCTTGATTAGTTATGCAGTATGTATATAGAGTAACATTTGTGTCCACGCTATTTCTCGGCAACTTCTAACTGGATTTCAATGGAACTTTATGGGAACCATCAATACCAAAAGGAGATGTGCATATCATTGGCATGTCTTGGTCAGACCATTTATCACACAGTTATGGCCTCTGAATAGTATTTTATTTCTGTGGTATTTCTCTGCAACTACTGAGAGGATTTCAACGAAACTTTGTGGGAACTTCCAATATCATATCCTTGGCTTGTTCCAGTTTGACTCTTCAACACACAGTTATGGCCCTCGATTAGTTATGATGGAGTTATTGCTCTTTTACCACAAAGTTATTCTTTGAAAAACTTATTACTGCTTTTTCCCCATTTTCTTTATATGCAAATTCTGACTTTACCCTTTCTTCAAACAAGCACCAATCGGCAGGGGATATACTGTCTGTGACAGTCTTGTTTACATTGAAATATGTAACAAACAGTGGCGGGTTCCCCAGGACTTTCTAAAATCCCACTAGTGTTAAATCAGTAGATCACCAAGAGTAGTGGACAATTGACAGAATTATAAATGCAAGTATTTGTAGACTTGTAGTTGATAATATCTCTAGCAATTGTAACTACTGGGATGTAGTAAAAACCTCACTACTGTTAAGCCTTGTTTAGTTTGTTGCTTGTGATATTAATTTACTTTAAAGTAAACTAAAGTTTAAATTAAAGCTTTATATTTCACATGTGTTAATATGTATCTGCAGGATAAGTGGTACTTTGTTATTCTTAATACACACACATTAACAGTAGTGGGATAAGACTGTGAAATCCTGCTGTTGTAATTTCAAGGCACTAAAAATAGAGTTTGTTTTTTTCAGTTTGCTGTTGTTAAAAGTGACTGTTAATAACAAATGTTTTTTGAAATTTTTTGTAATAGTTTATTTGCATTAAAATATATAGTGAATAGTGTGGGGCCTCAGGGCTTTCTATACAAAACATTCACCCTAGTTACCAACTGGGGCAATTTTCTGAATATGTCCTATCTTGCAAGTATGGTCTAAGAAAACTACAAGTTACAATGGTACTGTTTATTCTCTTTTATAACTGTTAACAATTTGTACATACAATGATTATGTCTTTATGATCACAAAATCGGCTAATAAACAATATTTTACATGTTTTCAGTATGTTTATGTCTGCAAGCAACATTAAAACTACTATAATTTTTGTCTTGTTTATAACTGTCATAAGATTGTCATGACAAAAACTGAAGTATGAAAATGAGATTACTGCAGAAGCTGATAAAACTAGAACTATCACTTCAGCCCACCCGCTTAGCTCAATAGGTAGAGCACTGGATTAGTAATCCATCGGTTGTTGGTTCGACCCCTGGGCAGGGCAAAATTTCTCCGTGACAATTGAGTCTAATGTTCATTTGTCACTCACCGCTGATTCAGAGTAGATCATGTGGGAACAGTAGTCAGTCACTTGTGGAAAAATTGGCAATTACTGGTTAGTTATCCAGGAAAACCGGTTAGGTGGACTGACCGCCGAGATATAACCTATATGTTGAAATCGGCATTAAACCCCAAAACAAACAAACAAACTATCACTGAATGTGGTAAATACCCCCACAATACTGCCTGGTCAGAGGTAAAGGGGAAAATATCAAGTAAGAACTAAATGATGGATCACAAAATGTCAGTAAAACACACTGAAATACTCTGAAGATTTTCAACCCAGTGAAATCTCTCCTTTACAACGCTGTTGAGAAATATTAATGCTGTCCGGAATTTATTGTTTGCTGTGAGTTTGGTAAGAAAAGACTAAATTGTAAAAACTGATATGACATCTTAAAACTACCTGGCTGAGATGAGGTTAACATCTGAGCCAACTTATTTCAAAATCACTTCATGCATGACAAACTTGCAGCATTGACACAAAAATATACACAAGCTTTAAGTGTGACCTTGACCTTTGAGACAGGCATCCTGTAGATGTATATGATACTCTATTTGTTTAACATTTGTGCTAAGTTATTTGAGTATGCAGCAATCCATGGAGAAGTATGAGCACAAAGCAGGACTCAATTTACACCTCTGATCTCCAAGTATGACCTTGATCTTTTGAATAGCAGTATGTTTCCTGCACACAACACACTGTCTCATCAAGGCAAATATTTTCTCCAAGTTATTTGAAAACACTGCAATCCATCATAGAGTTTGAGCCTGGACAAGTTTCGGGACAGACATAACAACCAACAGACAAAGTGTTTCCAGTATAGCTCCCCTTACCAGTAGACAGAGGGGATTTTATAAACATTAATTTGGAATGTAAAAAATAAAGCATTATAAAAATAAAATCTTTTATAAGTAGACAATCTTTAAAAAAAAAAAGACAACTGTTCAAAATAAACTAAATCTAATTGTCAACATTTCTGTTTCAGATCTTTGACAGTAACAGGTGTCAAAATAAGATATTTCCATGGAACATATTCCAGTACAAAATGTATACATTCTGCAGAAATACTTCTGGGTTTTTGTAGGTTTTTTTCACCAAAATTTCCAACGCTGTTTGTACTAAGTACCAATGAGATTCTTTTACACACAGTTTGGCAAATATTCAAGTTTTCTTAACTCAGACCCATTTCCAATACTGCTTTATAAATTCACAGCTCAGTACACCTGGCTTATACCTGTATCTCAGTAGTCTGGACTCCTACAGGACAGTGACTACAAACAACACTGGTATATCTCTTGTAACCAGAGGACCTAGCTTCAAGTTTTCCACTATGAATGCAAAATGCCAAAAGAATCTATCAACAACCAGAATCCACTAATACAAATGGGAAGCAACTTAGCCGTTATGAGTAATAAAGCCATCATGAACTAAGAATCAACTCAACATCTGGCTTGTAAAATTGTAAGAAATATCTAATCAGATGGTTTTTTTAAAAAAGAGGTATCAGTATAGTCAACATGGAATGTTACACAACCTTTAAATAAAAATCAGGTTGCCACAAGTATATACTAGATGTGATATGACCATGGGATGACATGAGATTGACAGCTAGAGCTGGGATGATCTCTCTGTTAGTAAAATATAACTGATTTACATGTGGGATGCATTTCAATATAATATCAAACAGGAATTTGTCTTGTGAATTATTCAGTTACACCTTATACAAGTAAAAACAACACAGTTTGTTTGTACCCGATGCTTCACAGAAAAGAGTTCTAAGAATCATGTTTAACTGTTACCCATTATAAATTGTCAGAAAATTCAACCCAGCCCTAACAAAACTTTAAAAGAGTACAAATTCATTAGACAAACACGAATAGTTTATACTGTGAAAAAACACTCACCTGAGTTAATGCACCCATCACATCTACCTTTTACAATAAAACAGTGTGAATGGAGAAACTGACCTTTTATTTCATACAAATCAGACAAAGAAATCTAGTTGTGTCCAGTGAAAAATACATTAACACATGGGGTGTTTCATACACAAAGAGACTAGGACAGACAAAATGTGATCACCTCTTGAAGATCAATCCAAGCTTAGCTCAGTTGAGCTCACAACACAAAAATCAAGAGACTTAAACAAATCACTTGCATTGATACAAATAAAATACTATTGCACAAGCCCTGATTTCTAATATGTTTTGTATTTTATAATTCGGTGGGAAAATTAACATTATAATGCTCTAAATAAACTGCTCTGACATGAAACAAATAAAACTGATAGAAGCCATATAAGATCTACGAGTACCAAACTAATATTGCGTCGTACCTAAATACATGTGACACCAACAATAACAAACTACAACACAATATACGTTCCTTCTGTCAGTCACATGAAGTAAACTAAAGGTTAAACTCTGAAAATTGACTAATGCCCTCTTTACTGCGTTTTTTACATATAAAATATTGCAATAATGAAACTATAAAATTGAACTAATTACAAAGTACTGTTTTGATGTAGATGTGAAATTTTAGATAACACAGGCAACCAATATTATGTTTTGTTATAATGCAAGAACTTAAATAATCATGTTTACAGAGAACATACCAGTACATGTATCTGTCACTAGGCAATCTACATTTATTATTGTTCAGATATATTTTTGAAAAGACTTCCAGAGTGCTTGGTATACATGTAACTACGTAATAATCAGAGATTCATTAAACTGAGAATAACTTATGTGCAATTATATATTGAAAAAGTTTGAATTGTATGTGTTTTCTTATTTAACAGAAAACAACTACGTTACTGCAGTTTCCTGTGATGATTTTAAATATAAATTTCCTTCCTACTTGATCACTGACAGAAGTAAAAAAAAGACAATTTGTGTAGTTTGTTCTACAACTGCAAATACAAGAAGATTCTATCATACAGTAAATGGAGGCTTCAAATGTCAGAAAATCTCACAAGTGTATCTTCTAACACAAACATTTTGATGGAAAATTTAGTTTCTCATCTTAATTCAATAAATTCTAAACAAACTTTCTACATTTTAGTCAATCTTGACTCTGATATGTGAAAAAAATAAAACAGAAAACAATATAACAACATAAACAAGTCAAAATATACTGATGGGAGAAAAACAAAATAGCTAACTCTGGTTATGGTAATCACAGTGTGCAGACTTGTTACTGATTTGTCAATTATTTGTGTTTTTACAGTATCATAAAAGTCCAACACTTGCCCCCAATAAGAAAACCGTTCTTTGATAAACTGATAAATATAATATCTGGAGACATTTGCCTATGGTGTATCATGCAGGTGACACATAATCCTTAATGGAAAGGGCAGACAACTCTTCAACACCTTCAAAAACATCAAAACTAGCACTCATCATGTAGGTACATTTAGTTTCGGCAAATCTGTACACAACTGTTATTGTAGTACAAAACAGCATCAAAATGGTATGTTTAGCTCTGCGATGTAAAACAGGAGAGTTCAGGGATCAACTATTATGAATATTTCCCAGAATTCAATATTTCCTACGTTTCCCAAGAGTAGATCTAGTCACAAGAGTGTAAACTAAAGATAAGTAAATAAACATAACATTTACAATGCTCATATTTAGAAACGGACAAAAGGCTGTCAATCTGAGAATATAACCAACTCCTCTGTAAGTGTATCACTGGAAAATAAAACAGACATCAACAAGTGGAAAGAGATCATACTTATGTTTAGAGTGTAAATATCTTCCTCCAGTTTATATTTTGGGTTAGAGATTAAAATTAATGTATTTTCATTTCGTATTCCTCATTTATTATCAATGAGTGTCTGTTGTCTCAGAATAAGTTCACGTGCAATCTTCAGCACTTGCTTAGCATCATGCCTTTCTGCCATTTCTGAAAGAGATGTTACGCCAAATTACTTGTAACATTTATTTCCGTCAAATCAATGCATCTAGGAAACACTGCTAATGTTCTTCTTTATCTATTATCAGTGTTTTAGCAAATAAAGATTATATGAAACCAACTACACAAATTGTCAAAGAAATGTAGCTGTGTCTATCTAAAATGATAGGACTTGTTCAAATCTTAGGTGAAATAGTCATATTAGAGCATAACAAATAATTCGTTACCTAAGGCTAAAATTTCCGTTTAGGTCTATTTTTTTTTTATATAATAAGGTAGTGTAACTATTTTTTGATATAATAGTGTGAAAATAAAGCATCTATAATCTGTAGCTTCTCTTTGTTTTTATTTTATTTTTGCTTGGTATTTCAGAAAAAAGTTCTTGACTTATGGCAAACAACATATTTTTGTGGGGAAAAAAATCAGTTGGTACTTACCATTAAAGAATTTGATGATATCTGTGAAGTCCATGTTGTTATCAAGAATGATATCCCTGTAGTACTCGACCAGGGCAAGAGCTATAAACAAGACAAAGTTAGCCGAACTGATGTACTTGGCTGCCCAGATTGTTTCCCAAATCAGAAAGATGTCATTATAAACAAACTCTGAAATACAGGTGAAGGAATGTTTTCATAAAACAATCAAACTCACAGAGATATTCCATTAAGGATTAATTTTTTAATATGGACTAGTCAATTATTCATTCTGAACTGAACCACTGATATTTTACTGGGATATTTATTGCTAACATACTAACGAGTGAACACAACAGATCTTGGTCTGCACTGGTCACACAGGCATACACAATTTGCAAGGTGTGAGACAAATTAAACTATGATGAACAGAGTTCTCCAAAAGGTAGCGACTATGGTTTAAAGTTATGGATGAAATAAGCTGAGAAAAAAAAGATGATAAGATCTTAGAATAAATACCAGGAATTACTTGAACAGGAATACAGAATATTAACAACATTAAATACAGAAAATTTAACCAGTATGAAAGTGTTACATTATATTCCCAGTTAAGGCAATAACCATAGTGATACACTGCCTTGCAAGAGACAAGATTTCATACAAAGGTGTAGCATTTCAGTTGACTTTTGTAAAAATCTCTGGATAATGTTGCTTATTAAAGCGACTGACTCACAGAGGAGTTGACGATGCATAAAAAAAGAAAATGTTGCTACATATAGAAAATCTAGCTGTAATTGTGAAGAACATATCTAAACTAAGTTACTGTATCATGTTTTGTTACAAAAACACATCATAATATAAAGTTTTACACGATACCCAATTAGTCAAGGGGTAGATACTAAGTATATATTGTTAATTTTGCATTTTGGAAATAACTAGTCTCTGTGGCTCAGTGGGTTAGCTTGCAACTATCTTTTTTTTTTTACTGATTGGAATGGTATGAGTTCGAATCTGGTTGGAACCAAATTCTTTTTTCTTCAGTTTTCATGATGTATAGAAGCATAAAATTCTGTTTTTTCTACAGTATATTAACTTCTCCTTAATTTTAAAGAAAAATATTTTAAAGCTAAATTCTGTAAGTCAGTCACTTTAACACGTTTAAATTGTGAAAAAAAGAAAGAAACTGTTTATGCTCATTGACATTTAAAGTTTACTGTACAGATTACATATTCTGGGACATTTGCCGATGACATTAGCCCCCCAAGTCTTTAAATGCATCATAGGACATTTGTTCCCCCCCCCCCCCCCCCAACCCCCGCAGATGAAATATCATCTTGGACATTTGTCCCCCAGGTGAAATATCACTTTGGACATTTGCCCCCCCAGTAGAAATATTACCGTAGACATTTGCCCCCTAGAATATATATTGTACATGAAACACCAGATATTGTTTAATTTCAATGTTTAAGATTTTGTAATGCTAGATAATGTCTAATTTTTATATTTTTGAATGTATTGCTCTTGAAATATAGTAACTGAATTTAGGAATAAAAACTATTATGATATGATATTAATATACCTATATAAGTTTGAAAGGAATTACTGCAAATTAACATTCTCTGAATGCAAAATGAATAGGCATATGATACTTGTGAATTTTCCTTATAAACAAGAATGTTAACTTAAAATGTGTTGCCTAAAACACTGTTATTCAGCAGAGAACCTATCTTGGTAATATTTCTACTGGGGGGGTGGGGAGCGCAAATGACCATGGTGATATTTCTTCTGGGGGGCGGTGGGGGGGAAATGTCCAAGATGGTATTTCATCTGGGGAGGCAAATGTCCCAGGTGGTATTTCATCTGGAGGCAAATGTCCAAGTAGGTATTTCATCTTGGAGTCAAATGTCCAATGATACATTTAAAGACTTGGGGGCAAATGTCCTGGGGGCAAATGTACAGATTCCCTGGTACCCACTTGTAATCAATGTCTGGGAAAATTCCTACCCATCCAGTCCCTAACTTGTAATTGTGAAACACAAACAGTTTGACAAAATAAGTGTACTGCTACTCCATTACCTTGTAAAAAAGAAATTGTTGTTGTTGTTATTTAAAAAAGTACTGATATGCATATTTTACTTACAACTTTCAAATATCATTTAAAGTCACTTTTTTATTGTTCTGTGTAAAATAAAAGAAATTTTAGGATTGCCATTACATCATACCTCTTTTAAAATCAAGTAAGAACCATCTGTAGCAGAAATAGAAGTGTGTGTAGTCGCCATGGTGATGCATGTGCTCAAACAATTCTGAGTCTAGTATCTGAAAGACAGCAGATGAATGATTAAGTGTCATAATTTATCATGACACTGTCTTTATGGACTCTTAAACAAGGAATAACAACATTACTGAAGCTAAATATTTCAGTTATAAAACATGAGGTTTTCATATTGTTTTCAAAGCTGAACTTTTTATTAGAGACCAAGAAATTGTAAAGTTTATTATTCCTTATCTTGACAAGGGACCTGTGCTCACCTGGTACTGAGAATACTACCTACATACACGCTGATCACCTCTACTGATACTTGCAGACTGGTTCAAGAGAATTCTGTGTTCAACTTCTCAAAAACTACTGGTCCTCAACTGTTTAAGACAAGAGCCGGTCAAATCCAGGGTGATGCTCCCCGAGTAGGTTTTGGACACAGAATAGTGTGTCGATAAAGTCTTTGCCAAATTCAGCATAAAGATATTATGTTATTGGTAGTTGCTGAAAAAGGTTAAAACTGTTTAAATATGCAATGAAGAATGTAAAACAGTTACCATTATATTCTTTATTTTTCTATCAACTCAGACAGTGGTAGTCCTATCCAGACAGTGTCATGGTCACTGAAGTAGGCTGGTGACAGATAAACCTGAGGTTTTTGATACCTCTTGTAGTTTAAGAGTTATGTCCCGGACAAAGTTCAAAGTGTAAAAATGAACAAAGGGCAATAACTCAAAAATTAGGCAATGCAGAGTTATGGTTCTTATGCACTGCACTTCTACTCAATAAGATCTATATACCTACAAAGTTTCTTGTTGATACTTCTTGTAGTTTCAGAGTTATGTCCCGGACAAGAAAATGTGGATGGACGGATGTCCAATCGAAACTGGATAGGGGGCCTTTTCTTTTGTTTAATAGAGGGCCAATGACTTCTTATTCTATTGTTACAGAATGAACTCTATTGTTCCCTTTTGTTATGTTTACAGTTAGATGGCCCCTATTTACTTTCAGTAGTGCGGACATACAGACATACGGACAGACAATCTACCAACAAAGTTTCTTGTTGATACTTCTTGTAGTTTCAGAGTTATATCCCGGACAAGAAAATGTGGGAGGACGGATGGACATACGGACATACAAAGCGGCGACTACATGCTCTTTCGGAGAGCATAAAAACTGTTTTGACTTCATATCTTCTCTATAAGCTGTTAGTACTACATACCTATTTCAAGAAAAGTCACCTGTTTAAAAGAGTATGTTTCTGAGACTCATCTGTTTTAAAAAAAATTGTTACATATATTTACATGTTTAAGGGAACTGTTTCAAGTACTCACCTGTATGAGAGACCTCATGTTGGCAAAGTGTGTGTCCATTGCCCCACCATGGGGAAAGTTGCTGCATATGTTTAAGGGAACTGTTTCAAGTACTCACCTGTATGAGAGACCTCATGTTGGCAAAGTGTGTGTCCATCGCCCCACCATGAGGAAAGTTGCTGCACATGTTTAAGGGAACTGTTTCAAGTACTTACCTGTATGAGAGATCTCATGTTGGCAAAGTGTGTGTCCATTGCCCCACCATGAGGAAAGTTACTGCATTGAGGAAACTGTTTCAAGTACTCACCTGTATGAGAGACCTCATGTTGGCAAAGTGTGTGTCCATCGCCCCACCATGAGGAAAGTTGCTGCACATGTTTCAGGGAACTGTTTCAAGTACTCATTTGTTTGAGAGACCTCATGTTGGCAAAGTGTGTGTCCATTGCCCCACCATGAGGAAAGTTGCTGCACATGTTTAAGGGAACTGTTTCAAGTACTCACCTGTATGAGAGATCTCATGTTGGCAAAGTGTGTGTCCATTGCCCCACCATGAGGAAAGTTGCTGCACATGTTTCAGGAAACTGTTTCAAGTACTCACCTGTATGAGAGACCTCATGTTGGCAAAGTGTGTGTCCATCGCCCCACCATGAGGAAAGTTGCTGCACATGTTTAAGGGAACTGTTTCAAGTACTCACCTGTATGAGAGACCTCATGTTGGCAAAGTGTGTGTCCATTGCCCCACCATGGGGAAAGTTGCTGCACATGTTTAAGGGAACTGTTTCAAGTACTCACCTGTATGAGAGATCTCATGTTGGCAAAGTGTGTGTCCATTGCCCCACCATGGGGAAAGTTGCTGCACGTGTTTAAGGGAACTGTTTCAAGTACTCACCTGTATGAGAGATCTCATGTTGGCAAAGTGTGCGTCCAT
This sequence comes from Cyclina sinensis, assembly GCA_012932295.1. NCBI lineage: Eukaryota > Metazoa > Mollusca > Bivalvia > Venerida > Veneridae > Cyclina > Cyclina sinensis. The sequence goes on along the minus strand of JAAONU010000019.1, from coordinate 31,438,047 downwards.
TGCCCCACCATGAGGAAAGTTGCTGCACATGTTTCAGGAAACTGTTTCAAGTACTCACCTGTATGAGAGATCTCATGTTGGCAAAGTGTGTGTCCATTGCCCCACCATGAGGAAAGTTGCTGCACATGTTTAAGGGAACTGTTTCAAGTACTCACCTGTATAAGAGATCTCATGTTGGCAAAGTGTGTGTCCATTGCCCCACCATGAGGAAAGTTGCTGCACATTCTCTTCATCAACTCACAGAAACAGCTGTATGTCTTTGGCTCTGAAATTTACATAAACATAACAGAAACTTCACCTATAGGTGTTCAGACTGAAAATACCTCATGGGAAATTCAAACCCTATTCAGATGTTTTATTAAAATTTTACTGACAGCAAATCAATTTCTACATAGTAATGATCACAGAGCAGCCAATGTCTACCATGAAAGTTAAAGAAAAGCAAGACTTAACAAGTGTCTAGAAGAAGGGAAATTCTATGTAGTACTTGTTCCCTTCACTAATAAATGTCCCTTCAAAAAGGGTAAACAAAACTGTACAGGTGGGTTGCCATGAAAACGCTCTGGTATAAAGACTTACCATCATCAATGATGACTAGCAGTGGAGCCAGCAAGTCACACATGCCTTGAACATAGCCAACATCTAGATGTTCCCACACATACCTAGTAAATACAGTATTACCGACAACATGAGTAACCAAGTACCTACATGATCATTGTAAAGTTACCTAGTCTACACTGTCTAGTATTTACTATAAGGTTTCCACAGGAAACAAATTTATTTCAGTTTTACATATGTTGACTACCAGTATTTATAAGTACATCGCAGAGGTCTATATAAAATCAAATGTATGATGCTACATGTAGCCAGGACTAGTCATCCAGAACATTGAAGGAATCTAATATACACTGTACAGTGGTAGATACATGGGCAGTCAACAGACCAACCATGTTCAACAAGGAATCTGAAAACCTTGACATAGGAAAGTCAGATAAGTAAAATGAGTGAAAATGTGCTCTATCTTAAATGTAATTCAATGTATTGTGTAAAACATTGGAGTAATAGGAATTAAAGCATTATGTAACTGGAACGACTTCTACATATTTTAGTAGTTTCATGCTTAGTTTGGGAGTATAAAGCTGGAAAATGTAACATACGTGCACATGATATTGCGTAGTTTCTCGAGATTGTCATTCGTAAAGTACCAATAGTTTCTGTCACATCTCTGTACATCCTTGTCTATACGATGAAGATTCAATGTAACACTGTCAAGCAACTCCGGCTGAAAACAGAGCATCAAAACATAGTCAATTTGACATAACAGAGAATACCCTCTCTTAGCAAGTAGCATATTTACTTGATATTCAGAAAATAGTAGGATACCTTTGTTATGCAAATCAATGATGAATAAAATATCATATGATGATACATGAATGTCTTAGCAATTTCTCAGATCAACATCTGAATAACAGATTTCATAAATTTAAACAAATGTAAAGGGACAGTATGGTTGCATACAAAATGTAGCAACAGAACTTGACAACACACATGAGGTAATCGTATATGGCAGGCCAATTGTCAAATTATTACATGAACCTATGTTTAAGGTCGAAAAACTAGGACTTGCGGTTGATAAACCAGGTTTTTCAAACGTAAAACCTAGTTTTTTGAATATTAACTTATATTTTCGAGCGAAATCATGGGTTAATGTCGTAAACTATAGTATACGCTTTTAAACCATAGATCACGTTTGAAAACACAAGTTTACAGTCGAAAATATAGGTTACGTTTGTAAACTATCCTTTACGAGCGTAAACCTGGGTTCACAAGCTTAACAATAAGATAGTGTCCGTAAACATAGGATAACGGTTGAAATCCGTTGTTTAATTGAAAAACCTTATTATCAATCGTAAACTATGGTTTACATTCGATATTTAGGATTATGAAATCAAACTTTAATTTCGAGCGTTAACATGTGTTTACGATCGAGAACCTATTTTTCAAGCGTGAACCTACATTTACGGCCGTGAACCTATGTTTACGATCGGGATCATAGGTTAATGACTGGTTTCGAAAAACCTAGTTTATCGAACGTAAATATAGGTTCAAGAGCGTTATCTAGGGTTTACGATGGTTATCCTATATTTACACTCGAAAATACAGGATAAAATTCGAAAAACCAGGTTTAACGATTGAAAAACCTGTTTTTTCGATCTTAAATCCTAGATCAACGGGCATAAACATAGGTTCACTTTATTTTGGACAGTTGACTTCCCTTGAGATTTATTTTACGGAATTTAACCAGTGTTTTCGAGCAAAAACGTAGGATAATGGTCGTGAACCATAGTTTACGGACGTGAACCTAGGTTTACGTTTGATAAACTAAGTTACTGAGAAAAATATGAACTTATGAACATAAAAAAAGGTTTATAGTCGTAAATCTATGTTCACCGTCGCAAACCACAGTTTAGGGTGGTAATCATAGGATAACGACCGAAATTCTTATATTTTTTGAGAAACCTAGTTTATCAAACGTAAACATAAGATTACGAGCGTAAACTACGGTTTACGGCCGTTATCCTATGTTTACGCTCGAAAAAAGAGGTTAAAAATCGAAAAACCAGGTTTTACGTTTGAAAAACCTAGATTATTGACCGTAAATCCTAGTTTTATGAGTGTAAACATAGGTTCACGTAATAATTGGACAATTGGCGTGCCATAATCGTAATCATGATATTGAAATCAATTGCAATTAATCACTATTTGTTCAGGTAATTAAAAGTATTCTGGTACTTTTGAGAATTATACTACATTTAATCATAATTGCAATCATTACATGCCAAAAAAAAGCTGTAATAGTCGAATACTTTTCCATTACAGTTCCATTATTTTAACTTGGCAATATCTGTTGCCTGTCTGCTAAGCAGAGCAAGATGTTAATCATTTTTCTGAAGTGTGAATTTAATTATATGCCATTTGCATTATCACATTGTTACTGAGTTACAAAATGTATTTTATTCAGCGTGAGGCTTGAGCTAAAATATTTAATCATGTGATCACCAGTTATTACACTAAATAGATATCCTTAGTTTTTTGTCCCTTGACTGAAGTTGAATGGTATAACATCTTACACTTTGGGCTAGATCAGATCACAGTTTTTATTGTTTTTTAAATGTTACATACCAGGTGTTTATTTTATTTTCTGTCTGCATATCAGAAGTGTTAATATAGCCTCAATTTTTTTTTACTACCACCAGATGCTAGTGGAATTACAAAAGCAAAATGCTAATTATGCAGTTGTTTCATAAATGAGTCTACAAAAACAACATCTAATTTTTCAACACATTTAAAAACATGATATTAAACCCACTAAAATTCTGGAATGACAAAACTTTGTCAAAGGTTGCTGCCAAGTACCGATCGATACCTGCATCTTCTGCTCCAGTGAATATTACTTAGTTTAGCATGCAAAATTTTTGGCCCTGAGTATTGCCGACAGAATGACAAAAGATCTGTACAGTAAATAATGATAAAACGCAATTCCAACATCAAAAATATAATGGAGGATGTTTAATCTTGGACAATTCAAACTTTTGAACATGTATGTTACACTGTGTATGTTATATTCCAAAATTATAGAATGTACATGAAAAATAAGCCTGTATGGTTGTATGTAAATAAACAGAGAAATAGAGAAAAAATTATTTTCATAAATCTTTTGTCTGCATCTGAGTTAACTGAATATAATTGAAATGTAATCTCGATTACATTGTAAAAGTAATTGTAATTTAATCAATTACAGTTTAAAAAATTAGAGCAAATTAATCATAACTGAAGACATAATGATGTAATTGTAATATAATCAATTACATTTAGAAGTAATTGACCTCCTGACAAGCACTGGTTCTATGGCAACATTACAGGATAATTTCAAGAACTCCGGCAAGATTGAAAAGGAAAGTCAACCTCATAATAGAGTAGAGAAATGCATCTTCTAGACTTATTGTCATGTGCATTACCTAGCAAATGGTTCAAAATTATCAAGTGTTGAACATATAGCAGATTATAAAGTTTAAGCAATTTTCAATAAGCAGTAAGGTATATAATTGCAATAATTCCATGTACATCTGACAAGACATTTATAATTAAAATAATACACGAAAAAACTTTCAATAAAAATGTCTCATCTTCATAAGACAAGTTTTAATACAACACAAACAGCAATCCATTACTTTTTACAAGGAAAACATTTTAAAAATGTCTCTTGCCTAACAAGGAAATAAATTCTTTCTTTTCAGTAAATCTATTTAACATCTGCTTTAACAGAATATTGGATATAATAAAACCCAATATAGATATTGACCCTAAAATCAATATTCTTGGTGTTCTATATTTTAACAAGGTAGAATTAAGACTTAAACATGTTTGAATAATGTCTACTTTGAGTGCTTTATTCAATTAACAGAAACTTTTTGACAGATATATCAAGAAAGATATGATTATATGTGGAACCAGTAGTTTTTCCTTATAACTGGTCGTTACCATGGAATTAGGAACTCTAAATCAACAACATGATATTAAAATAGTGGGCTATCATTACTCAGGTAAGTGTATACTCATAAAATATTAAAATTGTGAGCAAACTACCTCTTTTCCTTTTAAAATTATATGATAGCATTTAGTAGTTTCAGAATGTTACTTATTAATTATAAGCAGTCTTAAATTTTAATGGATCTTAAAACATTCAACAAGAGGGCCATGATGGCCCTGTATCGCTCACCTGAGTATGACTGCTTTTAACAAAGTTGCTATGGACCTGGTTAATTGACCCCAGATGACCCATATTCGAACTTGACCTAGAAATTATTGAAAAAATCTCTTTGACAAATTTCAAGTTTATTTGTACTGAAAATGATACCTCTAGAGTGTTCACAAGGTTTTCCATATTTCGGCTCTATGACCTAGTTTTTTAACCTAGATGTCCCATATTCGAACTTGAGCTAGAAATTATCGAAACAATCTCTCTGACAAATTTCCAGGATATTTGGACTGAAAAACTAGCCTCTAGAGTGTTAACAAGGTTTTTCGATATTTAGGCTCTGTGACCTAGTTTTTGACCCCAGATAACCCATATCCAAACTTGAGCTACAAATCATCAAAACAACCTTTCTAACAAATTTCCAGGACATTTGGACTTAAAATGTAGCCTCTAGAGTGTTTACAAAGTTTTCGATATTTGGGCTCTGTGACCTAGATGTTTTGACTCCAGATGACCCATATTCAAACTTGAGCTAGAAACCATAGAATTAAGCTTTCTGACAAATTTCCAGGCTATTTGGAATTAAAATGTTACCTCTAGAGTGTTAACAAGGTTTTTCCATATTTGGGCTCTGTGACCTAGTTTTTGAACCCAGATTACCCATATTTTAACTTGTGCTAGAAATCTTTGAAGCAACCTTTCTGACAAATTTCCAGATTATTTGGGCTGAAAATGTAACCTCTAGAGTGTTAACAAGATGTTTCTATTTTTGGGCTCTGTGACCTAGTTTTTGAACCCAGATGACCCATATTCGAACTTGAGCTAGAAATCATAGAAGCAACCTTCCTGACAAATTCCCAGATTATTTGGTGTAAAAATGTTACCTTTAGAGTGTTAACAAGGTTTTTCAATTTTTGGGCTCTGTGACCTAGTTTTTGACCCCAGATGACCCATATTCGAACTTGACCTAGAAATCGTCAAAGCAACCTTTCTGACAAATTTCAGATTATTTGGGCTGAAAATGTAACAAGATTTTTCTATTTTTGGGCTCCGTGACCTAGTTTTTGAACCCAGATGACCCATATTTGAACTTGAGCTAGAAACCATCAATAGAACCCTTCTGACAAATTTCCAGGATATTTTGACTGAAAAAGTAGCCTCTAGAGTGTTAACAAGGTTTTTCTATATTTGGGCTCTGTGACCTAGTTTTCCAACCCTGACAACCCATGTTCGAACTCGTCCGAGATATTAATGAGACAAACATCCTGACCAAGTTTCCTGACAATTGAGGCAAAAATGTGACCACTAGAGTGTTAACAAACTAATTGTTAACGGACGGACAGATGGACGGACGACGGACAAAAGGTGATCAGAAAAGCTCACTCTGTCACTACATGACAGGTGAGCTAAAAAGTAATACCTACAAAGTCTGTTTTCTTTTAAACATTTTTTACTGGCAGGTGGTCATAGAAATTTTCATCAAATAACTGTTTCATAAATCATGTTAAACAATTACCACTTATATATATAATATATATACATATATCTTATTACAACAGTAGAGATGGCATCAACTGATGCTGTTATTCTCAATGTATTAACCAATATATTGATAATGTATAACATAACCAAGGCTTGGTAAATGTCAAATGTATTAACAAGGGTAGTTTAAAAGACTGAGAGACCCAGTGAATGCTTAAGTGTTTTGAAATCCCTTTTTGTTGTATTTTAGGTGTGGAATACCTCTATCAGATCATCTCAAAGCTAACTGGTAGCAGAACACAAATAACAGAAATTCCGGCACCAAGCATTACCTGCTCCGAGGGCATGTTACCTACGAGCTCACCTGACATTTGCACACATCCTCCCATCAAGACTGTATATACAGTGAGAAACCCTAAAGATATAGCAGTTGCCATGTATAAGAACTCTGGGAATGGTACACCGATAGACTTTGCTGACTTTGCGTACAGTTTTCTATTTGGAGAATCAGGTTCTTACATTTACAAAACTGATTTCATCAAAATATCCAGACTGAAAATATCAATTTGCACCTTTTGATATAACTTTGAAAAAAATTTAGAATTCAGCTGAAGATCTTGTGGTGATGCATAAGGTCATCAATCATCACCTCCATTTACACTACAAGAGGGCTTCAGAATAGGTCACTAAATAGAGGCCATGTTAATCATATAGGCTACCAGTATAAAGGATAAATTAACTTAAACAGATAGAGGACAGTACTCACTTGCAACTTCTTTTTTATAGAAAGAAATACTAGTGCAAACAGCTAGTAACATGAATGTAAAATTTTTCAGATGAGAAATGGTGTGACCACACTGGAAAATGGGATGCCAACTTATCCAAACAGTCAATATCTAACATCCATGTGGTGTACTACAGTGATCTCATACAGGTTGATATACCTTATCATTATATTCCTTATCTAAATCTTTACTCTTTTATTTTCTGGACAGTGATGAAAGCTTTTCAGGCTTATTTAATTCATTTTTCAGCCACTAGCTGAAGCAGTAACAATCATATACATTTACCCATTTACATCTAGGTGAACAGAAACAATCACTTACTGGTACCCATTCACATCTAGGTGAACAGAAACAATCACTTACTGGTACCCATTCACATCTAGGTGAACAGAAACAATCACTTACTGGTACCCATTCACATCTGGGTGAAGAGAAACAATCACTTACTGGTACCCATTCACATCTAGGTGAACAGAAACAATCACTTACTGGTACCCATTCACATCTAGGTGAACAGAAACAATCACTTACTGGTACCCATTCACATCTAGGTGAACAGAAACAATCACTTACTGGTACCCATTCACATCTAGCTGAAGCAGTAACAATCATATACATTTACCCATTCACATCTAGGTGAACAGAAACAATCACTTACTGGTACCCATTCACATCTAGGTGAACAGAAACAATCACTTACTGGTACCCATTCACATCTGGGTGAAGAGAAACAATCATTTACTGGTACTCATTCACATCTAGGTGAACAGAAGTAATTGTTCTAGCACCCATTCATCCCTGGGTAAAAAGAAACAAACATTAACTGGTACCAATTTATCCCTGGGTAAACAGACACAATCACTTACTGGTACCCATTCACATCTAGGTGAACAGTAACAATCATTTACTTGTACCCATGCACATCTAGGTGAACAGAAACAATCATTTACTGGTACCCATTCACATCTAGGTAAACAGAAACAATCATTAACTGGTACCAATTTATCCCTGGGTAAACAGAAACAATCATTAACTGGTACCAATTTATCCCTGGGTAAACAGAAACAATCATTTACTGGTACCCATGCACATCTAGGTAAACAGAAACAATCATTTACTTGTACCCATGCACATCAAAGTAAACAGAAACAATCATTTATTTGTACCTGTGCACATCTAGGTAAACAGAAACAATCATTTACTGGTACCCAAACACATCTAGGTGAACAGAAACAATCACTTATTTGTACCCATGCACATCTAGGTGAACAGAAGTAATTGTTCTAGCACCCATTCATTCCTGGCTAAACAAAAACAAACAATTACTGGTACCAATTTATCCCTGGGTAAACAGAAACAATCATTCACATCTGGGTGAACATTAAAAATTAGGGATGCAAAAGGTTTACCGATGAACCGGTTAACCTACCAAATAATCGGTTAACCGGTAACAATTTTTCGGTGAGGTTAACCGAAAAAAAAGGTAAAAATAAAAACTTTAAAAGTAAAAACTACAAAACAAGCGCCGCGCTGACAACGGTATTTATCGATCGTCATGGTGATAAACCCCAGATGCGCAATACAAGTGTCACGCTTATACACAAGACGCATCTCGTTTATTTGGTAATTGTCACTTTTGCCATTGTTATGATTAACAATTATATAAACAATGAGTCTCCTATTTGGAGCTGCCAGTCAAGAGTTTAATTGACACTTTTGTTTGTTTTCTACTCGCTAAAAACTTAAATTGAGACTTAAGGAAGATCGCCATTGATGATTTCTTAACAATTAACACCTCAAATCAAGTTTGTTTTTCGAAGCAGTTGCTATTTATGTAATGTCTTATTAATTTGTTTTTCGATAGTAAGACTTGAATGAGTAATTAAATAAAAGATAAAAGTCTTCGGTGTGTGTTTTTTTTATTTATTTATTTCATGTAGGTAGATCTAATGCAATACATTTCATTATAAGAATGAAACATTAAAACAAAAAACAGATTGAAAACGTTAATATTACCGACAACGATGGCATACATTTATTAAATGAATTTAAAGCAGTAAGAAATGACGAGAGGAACGCATATGTATCTAATAAGCGATCACAATACTCTTTTGGCCCGCAGGATCCGAATAGTAAACACTATCCCATTAACTTCCGGTTTCGCTTTAAAAGTGTACATATCATAAACAGTGACTAGTTGGCATGAAATTATTTTCATTGTTTATTGGTTAACCGGTAAATTTACCGGTAACAGCGTCAGGTTAACCGGTAAATGAAACAGTTACCGTTTGCATCCCTATTAAAAATCATCTAGTGGGACCTATTCATCCCTGGGTAAAAAGAAACAATCATTTACTGGCACAAATTCATCCCTGGGTAAACAGAAACAATCATTTACTGGCACCCATTCATCACTAGGTAAACAGAAACAATCATTTACTGGCACCCATTCATCCCTGGGTAAACAGAAACAATCATTTACTGGCATACATTCATCCCTGGGTAAACAGAAACAATCATTTACTGGCACCCATTCATCCCTGCGTAAACAGAAACAATCATTTACTGGCATCCATTCATCCCTGGGTAAACAGAAACAATCATTTACTGGCATCCATTCATCCCTGGGTAAACAGAAACAATCATTTACTGGCTTCCATTCATCCCTGGGTAAACAGAAACAATCATTAACTGGCATCCATTCATCCCTGGGTAAACAGAAACAATCATTTACTGGCACCCATTCATCCCTGGGTACACAGAAACAATCATTTACTGGCACCCATTCATCCCTGGGTAAACAGAAACAATCATTTACTGGCACCCATTCATCCCTGGATAAACAGAAACAATCATTTACTGGCACCCATTCATCCCTGGGTAAACAGAAACAATCATTTACTGGCATCCATTCATCCCTGGGTAAATAGAAACAATCATTTACTGGTACCCATTCATCCCTGAGTAAACTGTGTTGCTTTAGACTTTACAGTCTATGCCTAAGAGACACACACCATGTTCTGTCTGCTTTGAATGTGGGACCTACTGCACCTCAGACAAATTAATGCTCTTACCACTGTGCCACTCGGACCCAATTAGAAAAAACTAGAAATGTGTCCATAGGACACAGATGCCCCCACTCAGCCCCACAGTGGGGGCATAAAAATGTCCCTGGGGTCACTATTGGCTCTGCCCGAGGGGTCACAAGTTTTAAATAGCAGTTTAGGAGAAAATCTTTAAAAATCTTTTTGTCTGAAACCACAAGGCCTAGAATTTTAAAATTTGGCATGAAGCAAGCTTTATCAAGCTTTTTCAAATTATTAGATTAGGTTAAAGGTCACAGAGGCTAAAATATAGCTATAGTCTTGTAGAAAACTTGTGTTTTCCTCTTCTTTTAGAGGCTTAGATTCCCACCCACTTAATCCAAGAAACATGGGGCTGCTCAGATACATTTGCTAAACAGGAAGTCAAGTCAGGCTATTATCTTTTTACCTTAACTTTGAACAGCTTCTTTTTCTTACAAAAACATTGCTGACTGGCTACTTATATCAGAAAATGAAGCAAAATGATAAAAAGAAATTCAATGTATCCTTTATTTCTCTTTTTCAATCACAATCAGTTATAACCTCAGTACATACTGTTACTACAGTGTTTGTTGATAAAGTGTTTGTTGATGTCATAATGCAAAGAACTTTTGGCAAAGACTATCTCTGTAAGTGGTGTTAACAAATTACATGTATGACTTATTGACCTCCAAAAAACGTAAATGCTGCCTTTCATCTCTGACTGATAATATAGGCTTAAATATCATACTCTTTTTCCCATTCAGAATACAGAAGCTGAAGTTTCAAAACTATGCGACTTTTTAAGAGTTGAGAAAACTTCAATACAGATCTCAGAACTGTGTTCACTGTTCAGGAACGAGTTAGAACAACCACAGCGTAAACGAAGAAAAACAGAAATCAGCATAAATTGTAACTATAGCGAAGCTAATTGTAAGTTACAGTTAATGCTTTCTTTGCCACATCCATAACATTACCATTCTTTGAAGTATAATTTCTTTTGAACAGAAGTGATTTAAATCTTCAATGGTTAAGATATCACTTATAAGCTATAACATCTTTTTTTTTTTTAACTTATAAAAAGTAGCTATCTTTATTAAGGCAAAGTGGAAGCATGTTGATCAATTGTACAATGTATAACTGATTATACTTTTTCATTATTTCAGATGAAGTTGGAATGTGGAAGAATTATTTCACCGTTCACCTACAGGAACAATTTGACAGTGCTGTATTCAATCTATTTAAGGACTCAAAACTTGATCTTTTCAAACTGTTACGGTAAATGACATTTAATGAAGACCAGGACACAGTCAGTCACATGGGTGCTAAACAGACAGCTTCAAAACTCCTCTGGAAACAATGCTACAAAAACAGCTAACAGAAATGACTACAGAGTAAAATCATGTTCTCCGGAATTTTCTTGCTTAAAAAGTGATTAACATCTAATTACTTACAGAATATATTCCTCCATTTGATGCTGGTGAGGCAGGAGACATCAGACTCTCTTTTGAGGTTGATAACTGACGTACACGTTCTGTAATGAAGTAGTAACAACTTTAATATTAACATCATTGCTGAAATAAGAAGTTAAAGTTATATAAGTGTTCACAATGACCAAGAGGTATGACACTTGGGATAAATTCGGCAAAAACAGTTAATATTCAGAGACCATATAAATAAGAAGGAACAAACACTTCCTCAATATTTACAAAATCTCCTGGTATCTTCAGCATTCCTTTTAAAATGGTTTCAGTATCAAGGTATAATCGTCAAATTGTTATAATCTATATAAATAAAATTTCAACATATAATTGCAAATAAATACAGTAAGATATATCACTGCCATTAGGCAATAATTATGCCTGGTTATTCTTACCATCAACAACTGGTGTCTCTCCACCCTCTACCATAACAGTGACCTGCGATGTTTTGTCATCATCTTTATCACTTGATTCTTGCCCCACCACCATCACATCTTCTCCTTCTGTATCTTGCTCCATCTCTTCTTCTTCATCAGCTTCATCATCATCATCTTCATCATCACCACCTTCATCATCAGCCTCATTCTCATCTTCCTCCACCCCTGAACTTCCAGCTGAAAATTTTGTCAGCCCACGTTGATCTAAACATTCCCTGTCAGTTTTAGATATATCTGTACTCTCTGAATCACCTGCTGAATCAAGTTTTGTTCGTTCTTGTGAACTCTGTCTGGCTATTGAGTCTCCTAACCCATCATCTGGACTGTCTGTGGTATATGACGTGAGGTATTCACGCTTCTCTATCACAGAGAAACTTTCTGTCTGTGTTACCTTATCACTCAACTCAAAATGCAAATCCATACTCTGCTTCCTGTCTGGTGTACAACAAGTAGTTCCAGTCGCACTACTTTCTTCTGGAACTGTGTCTGGATGAGAAAACTCATCAGAATCAAAACTCTGTGACAAGAACACATCATTATCCAGACTTGAGTCTTTTCGGACCAAAGGTATATTCCCATCCGTACTCTCAGATGACATTTTGGCTAAATTTGCTGCCAATATTTCCTTTTCTCTCTGTTTTACAATGGCTTCTACAGCTAGCCATTCTGACATTGTCCGTTCATATAAATTTTGTGTTTTCTTGTCCAGATAGTCACGTTCTTCTTGAGTACTGTCAAATTTATAGTGACCAAGCAAATATGGCCACACCTGTAATTAAAATTAGTGATCTGATGGTTGGTTTACTTTGAAGAAACAAAAATAGCATGACAAAACAGCATTTACATGGCTAATATTGTTCTGTTGTTTCTGCCAATAATACAATAGCATGACAAATTGACTAGTTCTTTCTAACATCACAATTACACACACACACACATATATGGTAAGCAACATTAACTATCACATTGCACAGGCTAATATAGGATTTATTTTGTGTATTTCATTGTGAAACTGGGTTCATACCTCTTTTCTGATACTGTGCTCTATTCCTCCATAATATACCAATCGAAATACTTCTGGGTACCCAGTTACCTGTTGATAACAATTAAAATGTTTTGTACACTGCACTTTTACTTCCTGGTTATAGGAGACTTCTTTTTTATAAGTACAGAAAATGAAATCTTGTTTTCATCAATTATGTAACTATTTTAAAACATTTAAACAAAGATCACAGTCCTATAAGCAAACTGTGTTTAATATTTTACTGAATGCAAGAACAACTGAAAAAATTGGATCAAACATAAATGTGAATACAACATTCTTAAAATGTAACATACAAGATCTTTCCAAGAAAACTAAACTGTTTACTTACAGTTCCAAATTTCCCAATTTGTTCCCAGATTTCCTTTGAGAGGCCCTTGGAGGCATCTGTAGGCTGATCAATGGGGAATATTCTGTGTAGGACCAGTCCAGACAAATGAGTTCTTACAGTTTTCAGGTGTCTGCAGTGCGCTAACCCTACATGTAAAAGCATCAAATGTGAAAACCTAAAGGAAGTTTACAATGTGGCATTGAAATAAACAATGTTTTTATTATCAAACAAACTGATAGGAGCCACATAATTTTCAAAGTGCCCCACCCCCCCACTAAAATGTAACCTAAAAATAATCTAATGTTTCAAGCTGGCTTCAAACTTTCAGTTTCTAGGCTAGTTAAAAGGCAAGGAAGTAATGTGCTGTTATTACTGTCTTATACATGTATACCTCTACTTAATACTAGAATACTATGGACAGACATTTGTGCAAGCTAGAAACATCACATCCTGAAATATATATCTGGTCTTATGTAGCTGAATGAAAGTACAACTATGCTATGTATAAACAAGAAGTTATAAGTACTTACAGCCATAGAATGCCCTAGAGATGATCTGTTTTCTATGCTATGTATAAACAAGAAGTTATAAGTACTTACAGCCATAGAATGCCCTAGAGATGATCTGTTTTCTCATTGTATCACACAGCTGTTTTATTGTGTTTCTGAAACAATGCAAACAATACCTGCACATGATGAACAAAACTCAGACAACATTTTACAACTGTAGAATTAGAAAGTATAAAGAAAATTTGTGAACAGAAGGGCCATGATGGCCCTAAAGCACTCACCTGAGTACAATACATTTCTATGTAAAACATGTGACCTCTCTAGCGGGGCCAACAGTAACCCCAGGGAAATCATTTGAACAAATTTGACAGAGGTCCTTCAGATAATGCTAAATGATAAATTTAGTGGTGTCATGCCCAACTTTGAAAAGAACCTGTAATTTTATAAAACACATAATTATGCAAAATATAAATGAAATCTGTGCAAGTGTTTTCCTTTAAATGCACAGAAATGAAATGTGGAGTTGAAAAAGGGCCATACGTCAAGCCAAATTGTGTAAGGAACCTGTAGTTTCACAAGACTCATATAACTGCAAAATATGAATGAAATCTGAGCAAGCTATTACCTTTAAATTGAACTGTAGTCGAAAAAGGGCCCTAACTCTGATAAAACTGGAGATATCTTGCCCACTTTCAAAAGGCACTGTTTTATAAGACACATATACAGGCAAAATATGACTGAAATCTGTGCAAGCATTTTCCTATAAATGCTCTAAAACAAAATGTGGAGTTGAAGAAGGGCCATAACTCTAATAAAGTTGGAAGTGTCACATTCAATTTCAAAAGGAACCTGTAAATTCTTTAGAAACATACACATACAAAATATGAATGAAATCTGTGCATTTCCCTTTAAAGGCATAGAAATGAAATGTTGATAGATGGATGGACAGACAGGTGCAAAACACTTAATCCCCCTTCACCATTCTTCGAATGTCGGGGGCATAAAAACTTTGGTAGAGCTTCATGCAAGGAACATTTTGGTTTAAGATGAAATATTGCTTGCTGTAAAAAGATGGCAGTGTATCACACACAATCTGAGATGGACACAGGGTGATCACAAAACCTCACCTTGAACATATGCTCAGGTGAGCTAACAAAAACAACAGATCACAAAACTGGACTGGATTGATAAAATAATAAAAGCTTGTACATAAACACATTCACACACTTACTGAACAAATTGCTTGTGAAAGCATGGGAACTTAATGTTACAACTTTTACTAGTTACTTATGAAAAGATCTTGGTTTATTCTTGTTAAAAGAAATATCAGTCTTTGGTCTTAACATATCAAGTTTCTATTCAAAGGTTGTATCCATTACTCACTGGATGCCGATCTCACAAAGATCTTACAATATCTTTCCATAAAATGGTAGTGTAAAGAGCTTTAAGCAGAAACATTTTCAGAGGAATTATAGCAAGTGTACTTTAAATAAAATAAGAAAAATACATATCTACAATAACACAGGGTAAGAAAACAATAGGAGATCCACAAGAATGAAGATGTTGATGATTTGAATAGAATATTAACCCTTGCCTGTGGGTACTACCAACACGTGTCAAGCATGTATTGTTCTGCTCTTCTTGTACCATGGCGTATGTCTGTACTGTGTTCTGTGCCAAGGGGCTTGGTCCCCTAGGAATCCGTGTGAGAGCCCATGGCAGTAAGTCTGCTGGACGAAATTTGGCTTTTGGGTCTAGCACTTCAGGTGCTGGAGAAGTAAAAAAAAAAAACCATCAAATTACTATGGCATTTTTTTTTCTTTAATTCTAGCAAACTTGAGGTAAATAGCTACAATTCAAATACTCCCATCACCTTAAACAATTTGCACTTACACTTATTTTAATATAAAAACTTCAATAGCTCTATGATCTCAAAATCATTTCCACATTTTCTACTTGAATTTTGTAATTATTCTTAAAAGCAGCAATTCTCCTGAATTCAAAACATTGAATCACTACACTTCAAACATCAGAAACAAAACAAAAGCTTAAATACAAAAATATGTTATTCTTTCAGGTATGAACACTTTGATAATTTTGAAATAAATCACAAGTCTCCAACTTACGTATATTTTCTGGTTTGAACACCTTGACAATTCTGAACACATAATCTGTTGCTTCCTCCTCCATATCAGTACTGGATGTAGAACTTGTGCTGCCCTCTTTACTGCTAGTACTCGAAGACAAGGTAGACAATCTACTTCCCTTACGCTTCAACTTTGGAAATACTTTACCTAGAGAGGAAAAAGTATTGCTCTATTATCACACTTTAAATTCTATTTCAAAATTCATAAAATGTGCTATCAAAATTACTTATGTTGGCAACTGAGGGTGAGGAAGCATGCTTACATGGTTTGTGATATGTAAGCAATGCACATGGTTGAAAGAAGTAGGTAAGTTGCCAATATTTCAATATGTTGCAGTAACACCAAACACAGTTTACTTTGTGTTACTAAATTCTTCACAGTATGGAATGCACTCAACACTCAAGCATACTGTTTAAATAGACTAGTGCTAGCAGTTAATCATATTCTAAGTATCAATCTGAAGAAATGGGTAAAACAAAACAGGACTGAAGTTCACAAATGAATATATTCCAGACAGACACACATGACACATTGATCAGAATGTTGTTACACGTAGCTTATATGACATCAGACCAGAACAGTACTGTCATCAAGTGTGTTACTCACAAAGGCTGGTAGTTGACTTCTGATTGGCAATACCCAATGGCTTACCAACTTTTTTTTCATTTATGAATATAGAATCTACCTTTACCGCGTTGTGACCACAGTGGTGGATCCAGCTGGCCATGGGGAAGTAATCCTGTCTCCAAACATGACAGGAATGCCAACAAGTGTCCTCCCTTAGGGAAATGTATTGGTGGACGCTGTACGCCATCTTGGCCAACCAGCACAATTGTCCCTCTACAATCAGCTGTATGAAAAAACAAAAATTGGTGAGGATGTCAAATTCAGTATTGGAGTGCTTGAAGAAAAAATTCAAACAGTTAACCAGTTAACCTGTGTACCATGTATTTTAAATAGGGACAATTAGAATTAAAAATAAGGCATAGTTATGTCTGGTTTTAGCTGAAATATTTTTGAAAAGTATATTTAAATATTGTGCTTGATTGTATTTCAAATTAAAAGAATATTACAAGGTAAATCTTTCTTTTTAACAATAATAATTGTACCAGGTAACTAAAATTGAAATGTTATTTAAATTACAGAACTCTTGGATTCATTCAGTCATAATATCTAGTTTGAAGGACCTGGGACAGTTGATTTTTACACAAGATGCCCTACCTACTTAGTAAATCTAACAATTCTCTTCCTACGTGTTCTCAAATTATTGATCAGAAACTACTTGGTGTACGGATTGACATGAGCAAAGCAAAATACTTCTTCAAAGAGGACCACAAAAATGACTTTGAAAGTTTGTGACCCAGTTTGACCTCCATATGAACAATGCAATTAGGGGACAGGATATGTTCTTTCAATAAAATAGATTTCTTCCTGAAACTTTTACAACCTGTGTGTTACATTTAAATTTTGATTGTAGATTTGATTTCTATGACTTAAAGAACAGTTATTTATAGCATATAAACTATCAATGCTTATTATGGCTATTTCTAACATGATACATATCAGTGTAACAGTGTGTCAAGAAACATTAACAACACGGGTTTTTCTTATTAACATACAACTCTTGTACAGCAAAATTAAAAGAGAGGGCAGACATGCAACTTGCATATCAACTGGTTTTTTTTTATACAGATGTTACAGCATCTAACAAGCCTTTTATATTTGTTCAAAATCATATGTCTGAAGACCTAATGCAAAATCTTTAGTACAAGATAATAGTACTGAAATAACTCTGGAAGAGTACTGGAATAACCCTGTAATAATACTGAAATTACTCTAGAATGTAATAATACTGGAATAACTGGAATAGTACTGGAATAACTCTGGAATGGTACAAGTTGTTGAACAGCGTAACCCTTTCTCTATCATTTACATGAAATAAATCTCAAAGAATACTCCTAAACTTACTTGACTGTACTATATGGCAATGATTACCAGAGTTTACCTGATTCATACACCCACACAAAACACAGAAATAAGTAGAAAGAATGTGTTAATATATTTATCATTATTTACCACTACAGGTCATGTACTGTATTTAAGTAAGCTGAAAATAGCCTTTCCTTGCCCTTTGTTATTTCATAGGTGATGAAAAGTATAATAAATGACATCATAATACAAAATGGAAAAACAGAATATAATCACTCATAGGATGACTGATTCTGCCCTCAATGTATATTAGTTCCTAAAAGACTATTTATAACTAACATGATAACAGACCTCCCACATCATATCCACATATAGACACACATAAGTAAGATTACATAGATAACGCTAGGTAAAGTGTAATGCTCAAGAGGGGTGGATCTGTAGTGCAGTGGTGACACACAGGGCTTGTTATCTGCAGGTCACAAGTTAGATCCCCACTCCTCTACTAATAATACTGGTTGTCTGTCAAATGAGACATTAAACTGAGGTCCAATGTAGTGCTGCTATACACTAAGCATATGAAAGGACTTGGAGTGCTTATGGAATAGGATGCATCTGTACCTGGCACTATCCCCACATCCTTGAAATATCTACGTAACTGTTCTTGGGGCAAACTGTCATATTGGAAACCTGTACCAGTATCTATGGTAAATAATCTCAAACAAATACACAGAAGTTAGACACACAATATGAAACTGTTCACAACATGCTGCTTAAGTCTGTCTCTCAAAAGCTCAAAACCTATCACAACAAAGGTGTCTCACTTACGCTGTTGATGGCAATGAATGTAGACAATTTCATCAAGAAATATGGTCAATGCATAATCCCACAGTATGCTGAAATATACAGACAAAATAGTAAAGTAGCAGCACTTGTATAATTATATACTATGTAACATTTATTTCAACAGTTCAAAGAAAACTTATACTGATGTATGGTATTAATCTCGACATATATCAATTTCTCTATATATATTTCTTCCTCTTTAAAATAACTAATTACTTTTAGATTTTAGAATGCTGATAAACACTTCTTTTGAGTTGAGAAAAAGGATACGTTAATTTACCAAACAAAGATTAGTTTCTGTTCATTTTCCCTTCACCCATACTTGAACATTTCACTTCAGTCTAACACCAGAAGCTTATGTCTGAGAACAGTCTTTTAAATGCTCATATTTTCATCCAACACCCAAAATTAGAAGTTTTCAAAGACAGAAGACCTTCCTGTCAACTGAGTAAATTTACAGCAAAATAATATATAACTACCCCAAAAGAAATCACCAAAGACTGTTGTACAATTGAAAATGTTTTATATGCAGGAACAAAAGAAAGTGTATAAACCATAGATTTTGATGGAATAAATGATTGCTACTGTAATAAATGGGTAAATGCAATAACATGTTTTGGTAGGTATTTCATAGGTATTTCCTTTCTCATTTATATAAGCAAAGTATGACTCACTCCTATTACAGCAACCTGCACTCAAGGCCCATTCCTTCCCATATACAAATTTAGTTTAAGTATTGTTAAATGTGACCTTAACTGAAATTATATGAAAATTCCTTCCTGCAAATCCTAAAAGCATATCTTTTACAGTAATCAAGTAAAATTCCACAAAAGCTCAGAAGCTTTAAGACATCAAGACTTTCATTTTTACTTAAAAATGATCCAAAGCAGTGTGGTAATAATAACAGATAGTATGTCTAAGGATCTTATAGATTTTCCAAGTAAATTTAAGACATTTTATCAATTATCAAAAGAACAAGAAGCGCCGCAATGCGACGAAACCAGGTTTTCAACGACCAAGTATTGATGTGACAGGAATCTGGAATGAAATATGGCAGTGATGAAAAAATGCTGCTGTTATTTTGGTTGCATGCAGACAGTGATCTATGTAGGGTTAGTAGAAATCCTGCCTCAAGCTGCCTCTTGATATAAACTACCCACACACCAAGTCTGGCGTCAATAGGCCAAAGCAAACTCAAATTATATAGCGGAAACTGAATTTCTATTTTTAGCAACAGTGACCTTGACCTTGATCACAGACAACTGGGTAGCAATCCCAAGCTGCCTCTTGATATAAGCTATCCACACACCAAGTTTGGTGTCAATAAGCCAAAGCAAACTCAAGTTATTGAGCGGAAACCAAAAGTTGATGCCCGCCCGCCAACTTCAACATTACAATAACCGGTTTTTGTTGAAAACCTGGTTAAAAAAAAAATGAAATCTTGTTTATTTATTTAAGCAAACATTAAACAAACAATTATTTTTAGAGGACAAACAACCAGTAGTGAACTGTTAGTGGAAATACCAACCACCAGAGAACTATGCAAGGTTAAGGACACCCGATATACCTTGGTCTTATACCTGTGGGCGAGACTCTAACTTGTTCTGTATAACACAGTGCACATTCACTTAAAACAGGTATACAAAATGCTTCAACACTAACATAAAATGTTCTTCATTTCATCTTAAACTGAGAACAAATTGAACAGATTTAAAATTTGAGACAACTTATAGTGACACTTGAAATGGCTATTATAATGGAAATGAAAGTGCAATATGGAAAATACACATTTCTGGAACTAACTGACCCTGAAAACAAATTATGATATACAAATGACTTTTATATACTTGGTTTTGTGGTGATACATATTATGAAAAAAGATTCAACCTTTGAAACAAATTCAGTTTCATCTGACCTTAATAGAGGACTAATCTATATCACATAGGTAAATTAATATCAATGAATAAACTGAAAAGTGTCATAACAATTTGTGCTATATTGTCAATATCATATATGCATAGTACTGTTTTCAAGATACAAATATGCATTATTTTATCAAACTGCAAATGTAAGACCCAATTTGACTTTCACTGTTTTTCTATCTTATAAATGATCAGATGAATCGGATATAATATCTACCTTAGAAACCATTAGTTACAATATTTCATAAGGACAAAATGAGTGCATAACATGATTGTTATATTAAGACTGTACCTTCTGTCAAGGTCTTCATCTTTAGTTTCACAGCAACCATTCATTAACTGATTAGGTGTCCACATTATAGTGAGACCCTCAATAGTTTGGTGCAACGACAAATACCCTGGCAGGGCTTCCACTCCTTCTTTCTGAAACCACAGAAATAAAAACTCATTCATAAAAAAAAATTATGACAGGAAGATATTGTATTTGTAGTTTTGCTTTAATATCAAGAAATTTTTATAACAATAAAAATGGCTGATTATGCAGGTAACAAACAGATAAAGTGTCAATGTGGCTGATTCTGCAGGTAACAAACAGGTAAAGTGTCAATGTGGCTGATTCTGCAGCTAACAAACAGGTAAAGTGTCAATGTGGCTGATTCTGTAGGTAACAAATAGGTAAAGTGTCAATTGGCTGATTCTGCAGGTAACAAACAGGTAAAGTGTCAATGTGGCTGATTCTGCAGCTAACAAACAGGTAAAGTGTCAATGTGGCTGATTCTGCAGCTAACAAACAGGTAAAGTGTCAATGTGGCTGATTCTGCAGCTAACAAACAGGTAAAGTGTTAACAAACAGGTAAAGTGTCAATGTGGCTGATTCTGCAGTTAACAAACAGGTAAAGTGTCAATGTGGCTGATTCTGTAGGTAACAAATAGGTAAAGTGTCAGTTGGCTGATTCTGCAGGTAACAAACAGGTAAAGTGTCAATGTGGCTGATTCTGCAGCTCACAAACAGGTAAAGTGTCAATGTGGCTGATTCTGCAGCTCACAAACAGGTAAAGTGTCAATGTGGCTGATTCTGCAGCTCACAAACAGGTAAAGTGTCAATGTGGCTGATTCTGCGGTTAACAAACAGGTAAAGTGTCAATGTGGCTGATTCTGCAGGTAACAAATAGGTAAAGTGTCAATTGGCTGATTCTGCAGGTAACAAACAGGTAAAGTGTCAATGTGGCTGATTCTGCAGCTAACAAACAGGTAAAGTGTCAATGTGACTGATCCTGCAGTTAACAAACAGGTAAAAAGTCAATTTGGCTGATTCTGCAGCTAACAAACAGGTAAAGTGTCAATGTGACTGATTCTGCAGTTAACAAACAGGTAAAAAGTCAATGTGGCTGATTCTGCAGCTAACAAACCGGTAAAGTGTCAATGTGGCTGATTCTGCAGCTCACAAACAGGTAAAGTGTCAATTGGCTGATTCTGCAGCTCACAAACAGGTAAAGTGTCAATGTGGCTGATTCTGCAGCTAACAATCAGGCAAATTGTCATTGTGGCTGATTCTGCAGCTCACAAACAGGTAATGTGTCAATGTGGCTGATTCTGCAGCTCACAAACAGGTAAAGTGTCAATGTGGCTGATTCTGCAGCTAACAAACAGGTAAAGTGTCAATGTGGCTGATTCTGCAGCTAACAATCAGGCAAATTGTCAATGTGGCTGATTCTGCAGCTAACAAACCGGTAAAGTGTCAATGGAGCACACATAATATCCTAATGTCCTTGCGTTGTGTGCAGAGATGTACATTGACTAATCTATAGTCCTTCCCATGAAACAGTCTGGGCATTAAAAAAAAAACTATGTTGAAATCTCTTAATATCCATATCACCATGAGCTTGTATTTAATCTGGCACAAAAGGAAATCGATCCTTATATTCCAGGAAATATGGGACTAGTAAATTTCTATCTGCTTTGAGATGTAACATAACTTAGAAAATTTCAGCAGTTCTGGTCATGTTTTGTATGAATCTGTTATCAAATGTATCACAGAGAGTTTTGTTAATATCTAATCTCTGGAATAAGGTGCTTTATGGAGCTGTTCTTTAAATTTTCAGTCACAGAATGGTGATACTTCACTGTGCTTAATGAGAGCTTAAGTGCTTGAAATTGATTTGGCGCACTGCCAAACACAGTGTTGTCCTTCCTATCTGAGTGTTTATGGGAAACTGAAGGACAGCATGTCTCCTAATTATCAACGAAACTTCTCAGTCTCTATCATGAAACACTAAAAGAAAATCAATGCTGACAACCACTGGAACCAAAATCTTTACAACAGATCTCACATACTGCCCAGAGAAAAACAAAAACATATGTTTATTAAATTGAATACAACAGTAATAGGAAGACTTATTAGTTTTGCTTAAAAGAAAGCAAAAATAAAAACAGCTTGTGGGCCAGTCTCCTATAAAAATGATTACTTCCTTAAAATAACTAGAACTATCGCTGAATGCGATTCATACCCCCACCAGTGTCATTGATAGAAGGTGACTTGAATATTTTAATATATGGAAAAAGGAATAACTTTTGTGACATAAAAATAGTTGTTAGATGGAAAAAAAGACAACACTTCACAGGTAATAGTAATGACTAAATTTTGAATGATCAAATCAGGAATAACCTTGATTTTGCAAATTTATAAAAACAAGAAATTATGAGCTAAAATAAAGAATACCGGTATTATGTATTCAGCTAAGTAAGAAAAAAGTCCTCATCTTAATTTGATTGTCTAATATTTGACTTTCAAGTGTGACCTTGACCATGAGCTAGTACAAGGGCAACACAAGTTCAACACCAGTTCTCCATATCCTCTTCATCAGGGAAACATTTGAGCTAAGTTTGAATAAAATTATTCAAGAGGTATATGATTTAAAGAGCGGACAAAAAAATTGTCTGACTTTCCACTTGACTTTGAGCTAACACAAGGGCAATATGGGTTATGCACATTGCCTTGTCAAGATGAACATTTGGTCAAAGTTAGAAGAAATCTTTGTCTTATAATTCATTGTCAAATATTTGATCTTTCAGTGTGACCTTGACCTTGAGCAAGTACAAGGTCAACATGGCTTCTGCATATCGCTGTCATGAGGTGAACATTTAACCCAAGTTTGAAGAAAATCCTTCAAAGGGTATAAAATTTACAGAGCAGACACGAAAATTGTTTGACCTTCCAATATGACCTCAATCTTGACCTGACACAACACAACATAGGTTCTGCATATTGCGATATTTGACCTTCCAGTGTGACCTTGACCTTGAGCTGACACAAGGGCAATATGAGTTATGCACATTGCCTTGTTGAGATGAACATTTCAGCAAAGTTAGAAGAAAATCCTTGTCTTATAATTCACTGTTAAAAATTTCACCTTTAAGTGTGACCTTGACCTTGAGCTGGAACAAGGTCAACATGGGTTCTGCTCATTGATATCATGAGGTGAACATTTGAGCAAAGTTTGAAGAAAATCCTTCAAGGAGTATAGGATTAACAGAGCGGACACAAAAATTATCTGACCTTTCAGTGTGACATGGACCTTGACCTGACACAAAGGCAACATGGGTTCTGCAAATTGCCTTGTTGAGTTGAATATTTGAGCCAAGTAAGAACAAAATTCTTGAAGGGGAAAAGAATTTACAGAGGAATTTACATGTTGACCTTGTTCCAGCTCAAGGTCAAGGTCACACTTAAAGGTGAAATTTTTAACAGTGAATTATAAGACAAGGATTTTCTTCTAACTTTGCTGAAATGTTCATCTCAACAAGGCAATGTGCATAACACATTGTCTTTTTTTAGTTATCAGATATTTGACCTTCCAGTGTGACCTTGACCTTGAGCTAACACAAGGGCAATATGGGTTATGCACATTGCCTTGTTGAGATGAACATTTGAACAAAGTTAGAAAAAAATCCTTGTCCTATAATTCATTGTTAAAAATTTGACCTTCAAGTGTGACCTTGACCTTGAGCTGGTACAAGGTCAACATAGGTTCTACACATCACTATCATGAGATAAACATTTAAGCCAACTTTGAAGAAAATCCTTCAAGGGGTATAGGATTTTCAGAGCGGACACGAAAATTATCTGACATTCCAGTGTGATCTTGACCTAGACCTGACACAAAGGCAACAAGGGTTTTGCACATTCTCATGTTGAGGTAAACATCAAAGCCAAGTGTGAAGAAAATCCTTCCATTAGTATATGATTTACTGAGTGGACAAGGTGGAGATGGACTGACCGACTGACTGACTGACGCGACAAAGTGATTCCAGTATACCCCCAGTATAATAAAAAGTCCATTCCTTTAATAAATGTCTTTTCCTTTAAAGCATACTTTTGTGTAAAAATCTTTTACAGTACACATTGTATAACAAACATTAATAAAAAAAGCTCAAACTATTGCAATTCTGTTTACCTATATTTATATCACATATTGCAAAATGTGCAACTGTCTTTTAAATCATCCAAATTGAATAATTAAAAAAAAAATATGCATAACAATCTATTTCATGTCAAAGTATGTCTGGTGACATTTTGTTATATTAATTTTCTCAGCATCACTCCTGCAGGCAGCATAAATAATTTTTATTGAGAATTGTGAACATGACATCAACTGCAGATTTTAATAACATAACATTTATCCAAACAAGAGGACCATGATGGCCCTATATCGCTCACCTGAATATGACTGCTTTTAACAAAGTTGCTATGGACCTGGTTAACTGACCCCAGATGACCCATATTCAAACTTGGCCTAGAAATTATTGAAACAATCTTTCTGACAAATTTCAAGGTTATTTGAACTGAAAGCGTAGCCTCTAGAGTGTTAACAAGGTTTTTCCATATTTGGGCTCTGTGACCTAGTTTTTGACCCCAGATGATCCATATCCAAACCTGAGCTAGAAACCATCAAAACAACCTTTCTGACAAATTTCCAGGACATTTGGACTGAAAATGTAGCCTCTAGAGTGTTTACAAAGTTTTTTGATATTTAGGCTCTGTGACCTAGTTTTTTTAATCCAGATGACCCATATTCAAAGTTGAGCTGGAAATCATAGAAGCAACTTTTCTGACAAATTTTCAGGTTATTTGGAATTAAAATCTTAACTCTAGATTGTTAACAAGGTTTTTCCATATTTGGTCTCTGTGACCTAGTTTTTGACCAAAGATGACCCATATTAGTACTTGAGCTAGAAATCATCAAAACAACCTGTCTGACAAATTTCCAGGATATTTGGACTGAAAATGTAACCTCTGGAGTGTTAAAATGGTTTTTACATTTTAGGGCTCTGTGACCTTGTTTTTGATCCCAGATGACCCATATCCTAATCTGGGCTAGAAAACATTGAAACAACCTTTCTGACAAATTTCAAGGACATTTGGACTGAAAATGTAACCTCTAGAGCATTAACAAGGATTTTCTACTTTTTGGCCCTGTGTCCTAGTTTTTGACCCCACATAACCCATATTCAAAACTGAGCTAGAAATCATTAAAACAATCTTTCTGACAAATTTCAAGGTTATTTGAACTGAAAATGTTAACTCAATGCGTGTTAACACCCTTTTTCCATATTTGGGGTCTGTGACTTAGTTTTTGACCCAAGATGACCTTTGTTCGAATCTGAGCTAGAAATCATTAAAACATTTTTTCTAACAAATTTCGAGAATATTTGGACTGAAAAGTAGTTTCTAGAGTGTTAACAAGTTTTTTTTCTATTTTTGGGCTCTGTGACCTAGTTTTTGATTTCAGATGACACATATTCAAATTTAACCTAGAAATCATTGAAACAACCTTTCTGACAAATTTCCAGGATATTTGGACTGAAAATGTTACCTCTAGAGTGTTAACAAGGTTTTTCCATATTTGGGCTCTGTGACATAGTTTTTGACCCTAGATGACCCAATTTTGAACTTGAGCTAAAAATCATCAAAACAACCTTTTTGACTAATTTCCAGGATATTTGGACTGAAAATGTAACCTCTAGAGTGTTAACAAGGTTTTTCTATTTTTGGGCTCTGTGATCTAGTTTTTGAACCCAGATGACACATATTCGAACTTGAGCTAGAAATCATAGAAACAACCTGTCTGACAAATTTCCAGATTATTTGGACTGAAAATGTTACTTCTCCTTCTACAAGAAGATTTTCAAAGTTTTCACTATATAAGCCTATGTAAAACCAATGACCCCGGGTTGGGGCCAAATTTGACCCCAGGGGTATAATTGGAACAAACTTGGTAGAGGTCCACTAGACAATGCTACATACCAAATCTTAAGGCTCAGGGCCTTGTGGTTTCAGACAAGAAGATTTTTTAAGATTTTCCTATATAAGCCTATGTAAAACCAATGACCCCAGGGTGGGGCAAAATTTGACCCCAGAGGTATAATTTGAACAAACTTGGTAGAAGTCCACTAGACAATGCTACATACCAAATATCTAAGCTCTATTCCTTACGGTTTCTGACAAGAAGATTTTTAAAGTTTTTCCTATATAACTCTATGTAAAACAAGTTACCCCTGGGGCGGGGCCATTTTTGACCCAGAGGCCATGATTTGAACAAACTTGGTAGAGGTCCACTAGATGATGCTTTATACCAAATATCTTAGCTCTATGCCTTACGGTTTCTGACAAGAGGATTTTTAAAGTTTTTCCTATATAACTCTATGTAAAACAAGTTACCCCTGTGGCGGGGCCATTTTTGACCCAGAGGCCATGATTTGAACAAATTTGGTAGAGGTCTATTAGATGATGCTTTATACCAAATATCTAAGCTCTATGCCTTACAGTTTCTGACAAGAAGATTTTTAAAGTTTTTCCTATATAACTCTATGTAAAACAAGTTACCCCTGGGGCAGGGCCATTTTTGACCCAGAGGCCATGATTTGAACAAACTTGGTAGAGGTCCATTAGATGATGCTTTATACCAAATATCTAAGCTCTATGCCTTACAGTTTCTGACAAGAAGATTTTTAAAGTTTTTCCTATATAACTCTATGTAAAACAAGTTATCCCTGGGGCGGGGCCATTTTTGACCCAGAGGCCATGATTTGAACAAACTTGGTAGAGGTCAACTAGATGATGCTTTATACCAAATATCTTAGCTCTATGCCTTACGGTTTCTGACAAGAAGATTTTTAAAGTTTTTCCTATATAACTCTATGTAAAACAAGTTACCCCTGGGGCGGGGCCATTTTTGACCCCAGGATCATAATTTGAACAAACTTGGTAGAGATCCACTAGATGATGCTTTATACCAAATATCAAAGCTCCAGGCATTGTGGTTTCTGACAAGAAGATTTTTAAAGATCCAACTTGTAAAATCTGTTTTTAGCTCCTGTGACCCAGAAATGCAATGAACCGGAACCATTTGAACAAACTTGGTAGAGCTTCATGCAAGGAACATTCTAGGCAAGTTTCATTAAATTTTGCCCAGTGGTTTCAGAGGAGATGTCGTTTGAATGAATTGTGGACGACGGACGGACGGACGGACGGCCGGACGCCGGACAATCAAGGATCCTAAAAGCTCACATGAGCATGCTCAGGTGAGCTAAAAAAATTATAAACTGACCTGCCTATATTTAATTTGGACTGCACCATTCATACATTAAATAGGTTTAATTCTATAATTTAATATAACTGAAAATGATCAGACGGCACTTAGTGCTGAAAGAACATGATAAGGACTGGTCACAAAGGTTGATGAATGAGCAACATTAAATTACCGGTTGCACAAGAACATTGTTTTTTCCATACAGCAAGGTGGACCGTGAGTTCTGATGCAGTGACTCGACATATTCTCTGGCAGACAGGTGAAAACTTTTGGAACTCTCCTCACTGCTGCTACTTTGGTTACGTCGAATCTGCTAGATATAAACAAACTACAGTCACACTCTTTTCCACACACTAAATGCTTTGCAAAAGGAGTAGATTTCTGTTTTGAAATAATTGTTTAAGGAAAGATACTGAAAATGTAATGAAAACATATCACAATTCAAAGAGAAAGCATGATTATTTTTAATGTTTGAAAATACATCGCTGATTCAGAATCACATAACAGAGGCTGGAAGTATAGCTCTGGTTCTTCCCAATGAACTCAATAAGACAACTTTCCCACCTGTAAATAACATTAACAATGTTGAAATTGGCATGAAACTCAATACAAACAAGGCCTGTAGTATTGTCAGTACATGTACTTGGCTTCACTTAATCTGTTAAAGCTCAAAAACTGCAGTAAGTTATTGTCTTTAAGCTTTCTTCAAACTGAGATCTCTTTACCTTTGGAAGAACATTTTTCAACATACATTTGTTATTTATTCATACTAATATAATCATACCTGAGACCATACCTGTAGACCAGGTCGTTTAGGGGAACCTGGTGACCCTGCACCAGAGGTCATGTGATGTCCTCCTGAATGGATTCTGTGCCTTTGAACCAACTCATCGGCAGGAGGGTCAGTCCAGAAATGGTCAGAAGTTTTCATTTTTGTGTAGTCCAGAGCACATGGTCCCACTGAAAGTCAAGACAATTACTTCCTTAATGTCATGTGTCAGGACACAAGACATCTGGCTTTGAAGCCAATTTAAAAAGTAGACTACATTAGTGATGAAATCATTGATATGCATAGTTCAATGGATAGACTTACACCCGATTCTCTAAATATATGTCATGCAATAAATCCCCCAGGAGGTATTGTATCATCTGATATGTAGCGGAAACAATAAAACAGATAGAAAATGGAAAACACTGGCACCAGAACAAATTATTTCCTGTCACAAACATGTGAAGATTTTTTTTTCTGTAGAAAATTTTACCATAAATTTGCAAAGCACAGAACATCTAATAAAAGAAACAGCATAGTGATTCGGTATTGTCCCTGTGCAAGGCATGTGTCAAAACATAAAATCAGTTTAATGGATAAAATATGTCTTCACAGTTTGTCATACGACATTTTCATAATAAAAAAGAAAACATACCACCACCAAACAAATATCAAACTGACTCACCTAACAATGAGGCTAGGATGGGACCATCCACTGGGTCTGATATAAGAGCAAATTGTTCATAATATTTGCTGAAAAATGAACAAAGAAATAAATACTATAATTTAACTATTTATATTTTTTAATATCTGGTGAAAGATTTGTATAATTTCTGGGCTTATTACATTATGTTCAACATAAAAATGTGCAAAAAATCTTATACATATTCCTTAATCTAACACTGAAATTTTTCAGAAGGCCGTATCTTATTCTGGACCATAATTTTAGAATTCTCTCCCTTTACAACTAAACTCTAAAACAAACCCAGTAAATTCTTTCCAATTCCAATACAACGAACACAAATGTTCTCACTGGAACATTTACACCTACCAATTCAATGTAATTTCAATATGTGAAAGTGTGCAAAAACCAGCATTATACTGCTCACTTTTTTTCCATACACAATGTAGAATGCAGCATAATTTCAAGATCTTAATGTATCTGTGCATCTTAGTTGCTAACCAAAGTGCAATAACTGATAACATTTTTCATATTTAGGAAGAGGAAGTATTTATTGTATTTAGAAAGTTTTGCTGCCCAGTATGGGAAATAACTTGTCTTTCTCTTCAAAGGAAAGGCCTGACTGAAGAAGTACATAAAGGTGTCAAGATATTTGTATGTTATATGCAGAAGTTAGTCTTATATTCTGTCACAACTCAAGACAACAAGGTGCAAACCAGTGATCAAGTTTCGGCAGTTTCATACCAGACATCAATAACTAATCAACACGTTTCCTTATAATATACAATGAGGCATGAAGTGTAATAGGCCTATCTCCAGGGGATGAAAATATGTGAAAAATTGTGTTACAGAAAAATACTGCAAGCTACAGTAATCATGGTTTCACTGTTCTAGATTTGAAAAGCTTTTTCTAATTCATCAAACTTTAAAATTAGGAAGTTAACATTTAGTAAGCATGGATTTAAAGGATTCATCCTACTGACTAAACATGTTTTCATTAAATAGAAGTTTCTTTATTTTCAGAGATATGACAGTCACCAGTTCAGAGCACCAGAAAAAAAAAGCCACCACCACAACAGCTACAGACATTGTCATATACATTTGATATATTCAGGGCCAATCAGGTGGAGGAGTTTGGAACAAGCAATTCTAATTGTTGAAGTCCTTGTGACAAAAGGTGAAAAAATTTGATACTTTGAGATGAGGAACTTTGTATGGAGACTTATAATGTATGTGGTACTAAAGTGTTTATGAGACGTTCTTCTTCATTCAGCAGGAACTTATTTCAGATATACCAATCACTGTAGAGTTAACACTGTCATAGTACAAAATACAGCATTAGTGGTTTACAACATGGCCAGACTGTCCTGGCCTTAACATACTGCATTAAACAATTTATGTACTAGATGTCAATAAATATAACAGTAGTATATTCTCACCTGTTGTTTTGTACAAGGTAGTCGAGGATTTTGGCAAGCTGTTTTTCAAATATGGCCACACGTATCCACAGATATTTTGGGCTGAATGAGATACTTGACGTCTGTCGTTTTGTCTGATTTTTGTTGGTATCTAGTGATTTTCTGGAAAAAGGTCAAATTTCAAAACAAATGAAAATAAAACAGTTCTGATCCATTATCATGACATAACAGTATTCATCTACATGTATAGCTGAGCACCAGTTTCACTGAAAATATTGGAATCAGCAACACTTTGGCTATTTTTTTTTTCTTAAAACTGTTTCTTTTGTATTACCACATTTTTTCTATCAAGTAAAACACACTGGAAAGACCAAATGTTTTCTACTAAACTGTAATATTGTTTTATCACTGTCTGGTTGGATTAAGACTGTACTGACAACACTCTCTAAGGTTATTGCAAAGAAGCATGTCAATCCATCTGATAAAACAGAATAGACAATGAGCAGAGAGATTATGACACAGCAAAGTTAAAAGTCTTATGTCTTAGTTTCTTACAACAAAACTTCCTAAACCAGATAACTTCAGTGAGAAATATCCTTCTGTTACAGCCATGCTGATAGAAAACTGCAAGTGTCAACTGCAAACAGGTACCAGCAACCAGGTACCAGTCTCATACTGAATTAATTCACTACATCATACTGGATTTATTCAAATTCCCCTTAAATGTGGATGAATATCAAAATTCTATTCTGAAAAGACTGTGTCCATGTTCTTACGAACATGAAAGTCTGTAACAGAAAATGCTATGCATCTTAGAATACAAAACCCAGAGTGGGATTCGAACTCTGATCCTAGCACATCAAAGACCAACACTTCACCACTGAGCCAAAGAATCAATTCCCTGATGCAGTTGTCAGAGGTTCTATTTACACAATTATATGAAGGTATGTACTAGACCGTAACACATCCCCTCTTGAGAAAGTCATCATTTATGATGATGAATGGTATTGTATATTTTTAGATCAGTAGATCAGACAGCAATCTTGAAAGATTCTTTTATTTTTTATTTCATTTTTATAACTAAGTCCAAAAGACGTCATCTCAGACAAGCCCCAATCTTACGAACATGAAAGTCCATAACGGAAAGATGCAATGCATCTTAGAACACACAACCCAGAGCCAGATTCGAACTCTTAGCTTATATTCGTGGATTCACAGTATGACACTTATAATGATAATTATAGATTTTACCAACAAGAATTATCATGTTTTTTTGTTGTATATATTTGTTTGTGGTGAATACATAATTTGAGGGGTCAGGATTCCATCAATTCCTCTCTTCAGTACAATCATAATGATAAACACTGTTCTTCTTCCAAAATGTAAGGGTATCCAATTTTGTGAGAAGACATTTAAGTTTTGTTTCATGCTCATTTTCTCAAAACTGATTTTAAGGGGGCAGGGGACATATTCGTACTTTGGCCCTGGTGAAATTTCTTAATAAAACAGACTTGGTGTTTTGAAGGTATTGAATATTATTGAGAATGTTTTGTCAGTGTAACTCTTTGTCATTTGTGTGTAGGAAATGAGCAATATTTCTGGATTTGTGCACGAAACTAAACATTTGGTAGCTTTGTATGCATTTTTGACTCTTCAAAAGGAGGTATGGAAACTGAAAATGTAAACATTGACTGCTGCTGCAAAACCGGCGAGGGACTTTGATTTTATTTTGTGAAAAATCTAAACGTATGACCGCTACTTTATTGGGCATTTTTGAAGTTTTCAATAACTGTACTGCAGATAAATATTAACATTTAAAAAAATTGGGGCTATTTTGAATGTTGTACATCTTCATGAAGTTTGGCCATATTCAGCTTTTTCCACTGTGATTTTGGGTAGGTGGGGGAAAATATATATTGCTATCAGATTTTATTATCAGGAACAATGAATGGAAACTGTTATTTTCTTAAATGTATGTTATATATGCTTGAATAATGCAAAGTGACAGGTTTGTTGCTTGTGTAGAATGTTTCGAAATAATAAGAATGGTATTCACGGCCACTCGGACCTTAGAAATTGCTCATTTTTATGTCCCCTGGGCAGGGGACATATTCGTACTTTGGCCCTGGTGAAATTTCTTAATAAAACAGACTTGGTGTTTTGAAGGTATTGAATATTATTGAGAATGTTTTGTCAGTGTAATTCTTTGTCATTTGTGTGTAGGAAATGAGCAATATTTCTGGATTTGTGCACGAAACTAAACATTTGGTAGCTTTGTATGCATTTTTGACTCTTCAAAAGGAGGTATGGAAACTGAAAATGTAAACATTGACTGCTGCTGCAAAACCGGCGAGGGACTTTGATTTTATTTTGTGAAAAATCTAAACGTATGACCGCTACTTTATTGGGCATTTTTGAAGTTTTCAATAACTGTACTGCAGATAAATATTAACATTTAAAAAAATTGGGGCTATTTTGAATGTTGTACATCTTCATGAAGTTTGGCCATATTCAGCTTTTTCCACTGTGATTTTGGGTGGGTGGGGGAAATATATATTGCTATCAGATTTTATTATCAGGAACAATGAATGGAAACTGTTATTTTCTTAAATGTATGTTATATATGCTTGAATAATGCAAAGTGACAGGTTTGTTGCTTGTGTAGAATGTTTCGAAATAATAAGAATGGTATTCACGGCCACTCGGACCTTAGAAATTGCTCATTTTTATGTCCCCTGCCCCCTGATGTCTTGAACCATGACGGAATCAATTTAAGAACAAACATGCTACAGTTAGTACCATCGTCGGAACCCACGTTCACTCAATACGCTATGCTTCTTAATCGACGGTATATAATGTAGTGGAAACGGAATATATACAGTGGGTTCCAACGATGGTTAGCACTAACAAGAACTGACCCTGAAAGATGATAATGTCCCCAAAGTGGTGCTTTGACCTTTGAGAAGATGACCAGATGAAGACAAATTGTAGATCCTTCAAAAGAAGTGTTTTTTTTGTTGATGATTTGACCTTAAGGTCAAGGTCATTTAGTGGTCAATGTCAAAAATAGTGTATGTCATTTGGAAGATCTCTCTTGAAGGGTTGTTGAGTGCTAACATAAACTAAATCCATTTAGTAATAAGGGAGTTATGGCCAATATAAAGTATTTTTGACAACTGGACCTTTGACATCAAGGTCAAACAAATATAATTACGTCAGAGTGAATGTCTCATCCACGTGGGTGTTGTGTTTAAGTATGAAGTAAATCCATTTACACAAAGAAGTCATGGGCTGTATTAAAGTTTTCAGACAGAATGATGGACTGACAGAAAGTCAAGCAAGAGAGCCATGATGGCCCTGGATCACTCACCTGAATACTTTGGCTTTGGGTCTCCCGTTGAGAAAAGATCAGAAGCTTTTTTAAGGTTCTCCCTATAAAAATCTGTATGAATTCAAGTTACTCCTGCCCACTCCCCAGGTCAGGCCACAATCTTAGTAGAAGACCTCTAACTAATGCTCCATGCAAAAAATCTTAGCCCTTGGCTTTGTGGTTTCAGACAAGAAGATTTTATGAAGTTTTCTCTGTAAAAGTCTATGTTAACTGACAAAAAAAACAAAACAGGTTGAGCTAATTTTTTACCAAAGGGGCATAATTTGAAAACAACGTGGTGGTGGACCTCTAGCTAATGCTCCATGCAAAATATCTAAGTTCTAGGTCTTCTGGTTTTAGACTAGAAGATTTTTTTAAGGCTTTCCCTACCTTGTAAACCTATGACAAATCAACTGATCCCCAGGGAAGGGCCAATTCTGACCCAAGGAGCACAATTTGAACAAACTTGGTAGAGGACCTCAAACTGATGGTCCATTAAAAATATCTAAGTTCTGGTCTTTGTGGTTTCAGACAAGAAGAATTTTTAAGGTTTTCCCTATGTAAGTCTATGTAAAATCAATTGATCCAGGGACATATTTTGAACAAACCTGGTAGAAGACCTCTAGCTTGTGCTCAATGCAAAATATTTTAGCTCTAGGCCCTGTGGTTTCAGACAAGAAGATTAAAAAAAAATTTCTATGTAAGCCCACCCCCTGGGGCAAGGCTACTAATAACCCAAGGGGCATATTTGAACAATTTTTAGTACAGGACCTCCAGATGATGCTCCATGCAAAAAATCTTAAGTCTTAAATTCAGTTTCTCCTAGGAAGATTTTTAAACATTAAATATTTTGCACAAATAGGATATCTAGGGTGGGGCCAATTCTGACACCAAGGACATTATTTGAAAAAACTTTGAACAAAGGACCTCTAGGTGATGCTCTATGAAAAATGTCTAATTTCTAAGTCTTGTGGTTTCAGACAAGAAGATTTTTTAAGTCTTCCCTACATATGCCTATGTAAATTTAAGTGACCTTGGGGCTGGTCCATTAATGACCCCAGGGGCATAGTTTGAACAATCTTGGCAGAGGACATTGAGGTGATACTGTATGCAAAAAATCTTAGCCCTTGGCTTTGTGGTTTCAGATAAGATTTGTTAACATTTTCCCTGTATTAGTCTATTAAAATCAAGTGACCCCTGGGGAAGGGCCAATTTTGTCCCATGGGGCACAATTTGAAGAAACTTGGTAGAAGACCTAGTTGATGGTCCATTAAAAATATCTAAGTTCTGGTCTTTGTGGTTTAAGACAAGAAGTTTTTCAAGGTTTTCCCTATATAAGCCTATGTAAAATCAAGTGACCCCTGTGGCAGGGCCAATTTTGACCCCAGGGGTATAATTTGAACAAACTTGGTAGAGGTCCACTACATTAGACAATGCTACATATCAAATCTTAATGCTCAGGGTTTCAGACAAGAAGATTTTCAAAGTCTTTCCTTTCTGTTGCCATAGTAACCAGAGTTTTTGATGGAATTCAATTCTTTGAACAATATGCAAGGAACATCCCAGGCATGTTTTGTCAAAGCTGGCCTAGTGGTATAGAAGAAGAAATTGTCAAGTCAAAATGTTGACAATGCACAACTTAAACCACACCACAAATGCCGAGTTTCGTGCTCAGGAGAGCTAACAGCTATATGCTTCCTTTGAGGGAATAATAAAATCAAAATTGTGTTGAAAAAGTTCATGAATTCTGATTATTTACCATTACACTGTCATTTGGAAATAAGTAAGTACTAATATGTGCAAAAAAATGAGTAAGGCAATTTTCCCAGCTGAAACAATTTCTACTAATGACGTCAGATGACATTTACAGCCAATTTGTATGACAAGAATGAGAAATTACCCTTGAAATATTCCCCACAAAAAAACAACATTTACGATCCTTAATATGCTTTAACATCCAAGTACCACTAAAACTTTAATAGACTAAAGCAAAGGAGTGGGGGTCAAGGGCAGAGTAGAATTGGAACAAGTAGTTCTGTAGACATCAACAGAGACATTGACTCAAGTAGAGTATCTGAGTGAAAACAAACTAATGTTGTCCCTTAGTTTTACAAAATAATAGAACCAGGTCTGTTTCCCACAGCTCTGACAGTTAATGTATATGACAGAATGCAAGTCAGGGACCACCTTAATATACAGACACAGTGATTGTCTCCATCAGGAAACGGTTGTTGGTTCAAATCCCATCATAACTACTGGCCCCAACTTCTTCAGTACCTCTTTTTGTTATGTGGGGAGGTCAGAACAAGACAGAAAGTACTTTTGAGTCTAAGCGAAAAAGTATGTAATCATTCATAGTTATAAAAACCTAATGACTGCTGAGAAAAACACAAAAAGTACATCAAATTGTGAGAGCTACTGAAATGTGGCACCAACAAACATAGTACAAGTTTACCCCACCCACTTCATGATGTAGCAATCTGGCTTCAAATAAGCTTAAATGATTTTTATTCCTGTATTGTTCTGAATATTTGTGCAAAATATAACATAAGTTTATCTTGTGGTTTTGGAAAATTGAAGTACTGAAATTTTTTATACTCAATTTTCATATATTTACCATGCTTCAAGGAGGTATAATATTCAGTATCAGAAACAACAGAAATTCCTTCTACCGGTACTTTCAATGCAAGGTAGAGTTATAAACATTAAAACAAACAAGCAAAAACTAAAGAAAAATATCCACTTGAGTTGGTATTGAACCCATAGCCTTCACTGAAACATTCTCATATCAACACAAACAAGAAACATGTTTCAAAGCTACATTTTTATATATGACTGTATGGCAAAAAACAAAATGCTGAATCCGATAACTTTTTCTTTATTGATGTACCTTATAAAATCCCTTTCTTGTCCAACAAGGAAATTTTAGCATTGATCCTACTTTCATTTTACAATAAACTGAAGGTCAAGGTGATATCAAATGGCCTATGGTTGAATTAATGGGATTAAGTAATTACTCTTCAGCTACGAGGTAGTGCATTACATTACAACTACCTTAATTCATGAAATAACCAATTTTCTTATTATTTCACATATAAGATAATAGAAACTAACTTTCAATGATAAAAATTGTCATCTGAAACAAAATAACATAAAGTGATAAAAAATAGGAAGGTTCACTGTGACAATGACCTTATAATGGGATAGGTCGTGAATATTCCCTCATCATATTTCAAAGGAATTCAGTATTTGGTTTTTTTTTAGGTTTGGTTATCATTACTGGAGAACAAGGGTGCCATTGTCACACAATACGCCTTTCAGAAAACCTTCTGGTGAAGATGTCGGCATAATGAATAAAAAGAGGTGTTAGTAGGGAAGCAAGTTTGACTATTCCTAGTGCTGGATAGTGAAACATACATTTTAAATGAACTTGAAGTAATACTGAAATCCCTCGCTGAGCATAAGCTTCAGACAAAATCTTGACATTTCATCATCTGTAGTGACCTTGAACTTGCAAAAATATGGACCTTGATTATGATGGCTAAATGGTACGTACACACATTTTCATGCTTTAGTCTGACCTTTAGCCTCTATGTGTGACCTTGACCTTAGTCACAGGACCTGAATTTTAAGCATGACACTCCATCTCACAATGGTGACTGAACTTTTGTGCCAAATTGTATTAAAATCCCTCAATGCATGTATAAGTTTTGCTCCTGAGGAGTGTTTTCATCTTACCTCTAAGTGTGACCTTGACCTTTGACCTAGAGACTGGTTCATGTACGAGACACTACATCTCAAGATGTGAACATTTGTGTCAAGTTATACTAACATCCCACCATGCATGTTAAAGATATGCTCCGGACAAAACTGGATGCCGCCCACCCACCTACCATGGGCGTTCCCATAATACGACCCGTTTTTTCAAATGGGCATATATAAAAGAGAAACAGTTCTAACATGTATCCAATTAAAAGAAGCAGCTCTTGGCACTTGTTAATGTTCAGTCCTTGATCTGGATTAAGTTTTTAGTATAGATACATGATTTGATGAAAACACTTTCTTTTAACATCAGAAGGTTGTGTTGTACTTGTATACACAACTAAGATATCACTCAGAATGAGTTTTTCTTTGAAAGTGTTCACTTTCAAACATCTAATAGCTTAAGCCTGCAGATTCAGTACTTCAGTAAAGTAAAGTGCATGTTTATGATAGGGTCACGCTTTCTAAAATGGACCAGCCTCTTGGGCTTATGATACACCTCTATTTTTGTACACATTTACTCCCTGATTCCTTATCCTTTTTGCCATTGTTTTAGCCATTGTTTTTACACATAGATGGTAGTTTAATATTGGTAAGAAAAAATCAGTTTGTTTTTCAATATTCATGTCCTCACAATAAGGAAGTTTACTTATGGAGAGCGATAAGAACACTTTGAGACATGTAGAAACTTGTTCTATTCTCCTAGCTACATCTTGGCATATAGCCGATAGCCCTGACAATCAACGGTAACAAAGCATTACCTAGACGGATCATTGTTCAGCTCTATCTCACTGACCAGTTTCACCACTGACATGGCGGGCTCAAATGATTTGGAAACCTTCTGTAGTAATGCCGATGTATTGCTGACTTTGAATAGGCCCAGTGCTCGTTTTCGTAGACCATGAAGTAAACATGCCTCAACAGCCCCTGAAATGTATATCAAGACACTTTAAAAACTAATCTAATAAAAAACTAACACAGAACAAGATTAATAAAACTATTACATGTATAATAGGCAAAGTGGTAACAGTCACAAATCATGTCTGGGGAACAATTTTGTTTCTAAAAATCTTGTAATGTACTAATGAGATAAAGAGATGATGTATCAAAAATCCAAGACAGGTAGCGTTTCACATTATTTTGTAGAACAGACAATGACACACAGACAGATGGACAGACACCTTTTTACGAACTGCTTTAATCTAAAGAATGTTTTTGCAGAGTTGTTTTAAAATCCTGTCATTTTCCGATGAGTTACAGAGCAGTTAAGTAGTACCGGTAGTAAATATTTGACAGAACAGGCAGACAGAAAGGAGGACAGACAGAAACCCAGAAAGATGGTTTGCAACACACTGTGTATGAGAAACATTTGTGCTTACTTATCTTAAATTCCTTTGATGTAACACAGAGCTATAGGATGGGTATGAACATAAGGCTGGCAGTATTCTATATTATATGGACAATATTTTCTGACCTTGACCATGGAAACCCGTACATTGTCTAAATGTGATGAACAATTGTCACAGCAAGTAATATCAAAATCCTATAAAATGTTGCAGAGTTCCAGGTGTGAAGATGAATTGTTCATGGACAGTCTATGTTATGTGTACAGAAAAACACACAGAATGATGGATGGATGGTTTGCGACATGCTGCCTCTATCTGGTATCTCAAAATCGTATGATGTATAACATAGTAACAGGGTGCCACAGAAATAAAAGCTTTGCAGTATTCTATATTATTCAAACACTGACTTCTGACTTTGACATTAACCCTAACACCAGTGCTGAGTATTGTGAAGTGTATCAGTTTATAGTTTGAATAATACATCACATAACACCTTTCTGTATCAATCAAGTATCAATTAGATTTCATTTTCATGTATTTCACCCTGTGATAGTAAAAATTCTTTTTAAAAATTTCCAGGCCTTTGCATTTGCTTTGGAATATGTATTTATGAGTTTACTGGCAAAGAGATTTCTTCAGATGAAAATACATTTACTTGTGTAACACATGTAAAACTCTCTTGCAATAAAGTGCAAAATGCTTCAAGAACGCAAATGTTTTCAGTTTGACAAGAATAGTAGTTTTGTTGAAGACGGCATAATTAATGTTTCACTGTTGATTGTAGTTAAATTCATCGCTTATAAATATCAAAGATACATAAGATATTGTTAATTTTATAATAAATACCATTCTGTTTATTTTGTTACATAACCCTATTTGTTCATGACACATCACCTCAATGTGGTGTACAAATACGGTAAGTTTTTTGACAAATGGACACTTTAGTGGGTACCCTTCTGTTCTTGCCATTGTTCCTTTAGATAGATGACAAGAACAGCTGAACATCACATAATGAGGATAAACGAAACAGCTACCATTATCC
The DNA here is from genome assembly GCA_012932295.1 of Cyclina sinensis. Taxonomy (NCBI): domain Eukaryota; kingdom Metazoa; phylum Mollusca; class Bivalvia; order Venerida; family Veneridae; genus Cyclina; species Cyclina sinensis. The sequence continues at coordinate 31,397,337 of JAAONU010000019.1, read as the reverse complement.
TGTTGTCAGAAATAAAAGATTATGAGAAGATGAAATTGTGTGATAATTATAAGACAAGATATTCAATTTACATTCACGCATTATGACAATGGTATTATTACAGAGTACAAATATGGAAGATACTTCTTTTTTCAACAATGTATTTCAATAAATACCTAAATACCTCATACCTTTTCAATAAATCCCCCCCCCCCCCCCCCCCCCCCCCCCCCCCCCACCCCACACACACACCCAGCACTAACTCAGCTATGTCAAATAAAAGTAATCTTCAAAGGACAAAATCAAATACAACACGTGTTTGATAATCATTAAAATATTTTCAAAATTTGATGCAAAAACTACTGTTTGTTCTTGTGTTTTGTTATACAATGGCTTTTACATAGAACGGTCACAGTATTAGCTAGACTGTAACTGAAACCTTACAACAGTTTGTTGATGCTACCTACTTTACTAGAAAACTGGATACTGTATTGATTCATGGTTCTCCAGCCTTTCCTCTAATTGAATTTATACTGGCTGATTCCAGCGATCACAAGTATTTACAAGTGTTCTAAAACCCATGTCGTTTGTTAATATTCTCAACAGGGAAAAAGCCATAGAAGGGACATAACAGTCTTGTATCCAGTGCTGGTTTCAACAAGGCAACACCATTTAAAACGCAGAATGGTACAACAGGGAAAAATGAAAAAAGTCTTTGATGCTCACATGATTTTATTTATCATTTCGATTTTTTTTCTGCGGAGCAGATGGGGGGTAATGACAACACTTAACAAATTACCTTGAGAATTAAACAGTTACATTTCAATATGGTCAAGATTAATGTCGAGTAACATATTGAATAATCAGAAATCATTTTGATAAGAAATAACAGACTTCACTTGTAAGACTAAAGGGTGATCTTATGACTGGGCCAGTCAGAAAAAATTGATAACATATTAAATTTCATGCAAATAAATCACAATGAATAACGTTGAAATAAAAAGATTGAAAAGGTTTGTTTTTCAAAGAATACAGACAGGTCTGTGAAAAATAATGTCTTTTTGACCACTTCTGTATTTCTAATGCCTTAATAAATGCATGTTATAAGGATATACCCTAGATTTTACCTATGATATACTGCATGATTATTTATCATATTGGCTCATTCTTGTTAAAATAAAAAATAATTGATAATATAAAGAACATATGTTCAAAAATGATTCCTTAAGAAATATAGCAAACAAATAAGTGTAATTTGTATTTGTAATAAATGGCTATCTACCCAAAATGGTTCAACAACTTGATATATAACATTAATATTTAATTTAGTGCATTCAGTTTGCTGGCTGAACTTAAAATTTATCACTGATACCTCGACTTGGGTAATTTCCTTTTTTATCATTCATACTACATGACTCTGAAAAAAATGTAATACTTAATGAGGCTGTACTCCAGGTTTGACATAAAAAAAAGTTTTTCATAAATTATATATTTAGATGCCATGAGATTATAACAACATAATATTTTACTTCAAAACTGATTATAAAAGTCAAAATAGAATAAAAAAAATATTTTCGCTCCAGCTTGATTTGAACTCTGGACCCTCATGTTAACAAAATATTTCCAACGCTTTTACTGTCACCACCATCGCTGTGATATTACAGATATTTACTTTAAATCTTATACGATATAGTTAACCGTCACGTTACGGTATAGCACTTTGAAAGGGAAAAAAATCAATTTATAATGTAATTATTTGACTTATTTTTTGTCAGTAAGTTATTTTTTAAGCATTAGTCATAAATATTACATGAAATTTATAATACAAGAAAACTTTCTTTTTTTTGTCATCTGGAGCATAGCCCCTTTAAAATATTAGGAGATGCCTCTTTAAGTGTGACATGCACATCACTTACATAATGGCATCTTGACTCAAGGTACAAAGGGTTTCTGACTGAAACAGTTTCCCTGGAAACAATGTGTCCAAAAGTATTGCATTAATTTATAGATCTGTGCAAGACTTAGTATTAATCCTGTTTAAAAGATATCATGAACATCAGATATAGATTTGAGACTTGAAGGCAAAATCTATTTTATCAAAACAACCTTTGTACAGAATCACAAAGAATTAAATAAGAATGTTTGAATTTATGTTCAAAAAGTGACTTTCAACAGGTCATGCAGGAATACGTCCTACTACTACCAATATTTATGGTAATTTTAAATGTCAGCGTACTTACCACAAAGGGAGGTAATACTGCTGCTTTCTTCATGGACAAATTTACGAGTCACTGCTTCCTCCATTATCTGCTTCACCTGAAATACAAATTACCTATAAATAAACTCAAAGGTAGATAACTCTTGGGGTGCATCATCTGTTTATGGTTACTGCATGTTTTGAAATTCTCAGAATAGATGTAAAAACAATAAAGCCTCCTTATTTCATTGCCAGACCCCTGAGTACCTATTTGGTTCTCTGACTACATGGTTTAATGTAAAGAAATGAGATGAATCAGATATGGACATCTGATGATGTCCTTATCAAGGCCATTGGTATAAGAACCTCTTGAAACTTCAGGAAGCAGTCACTGAGAGATGTTACTGCAATTTGTACAAACTTTAGTCTACAATCACTTTGAAACTACAGTCATTCCTTGATGGCACCAACGGGCTTCACTCGATTACTTTGATGGCTCAAAGCTGACACTCAGTCCCAATTTTTTCTCCTTATATTTCTATATTGAAATAATGAACATGGCTCGAAGTCACAACCCTCAAATTATTCCACGGCTTGAGGTGTTTTTATAGTCCTAACGTGTTAATTTACACCTTTCATTGTTCGTAATTGTCAAAAGTGTGGATTGTCTCAAAGGCTGTCATATCAATTCAATCGTGAATGACAAAGATACAGACTGGACACGACCATCACTGCATTATCTCAAAAATGATCTTTGAAGCCTAAGTGTGACCTTGACCTTTGAACTACAGACCCAGGTCTTGCGTACGACACGTCGTCATAATGTGACACGCATTTCTGTCAAGTTATTTTAAAATCCAATCGTGAATGACAAAGATACAGACCGGACACAACCATCACTGCATTATCTCAAAAATGACCTTTGAAGCCTAAGTGTGACCTTGACCTTTGAGCCAGAGACCCAGGTCTTGCGCATGACACATCGTCTAATTGTGCCACACATTTATGCCAAGTGATTTTAAAATCCACCTTATAATAACAAATTTATTGACCGGACAAGAAAAATGCTGACGGACAGAAGGACAGACAGACAGAAGGACAGATGGTTCAAAAACTATATGCCTCCCTTCGGGGGCATAAAAATAAATAATTACCACTAAACACTTTTGTGAATATGTAACTTAATAGTATCTTCAAAAAGTTTTTGTCTTGTTTGTGTTGTCTGAAACAAAGTTTGTTCAGACTGTGGAAGTAAATAGTGAGAGACATAGCCCTGCTAAATAATGATAGAGACAGATAAAAGGAGATAAAGCCACATGAAATATACATGTTCCAGACCATGGAGCAACTCTTATACTGTTACAAAATGCAATATAACAGCAAATATTACAGAATACATCCTGTTTTATTCTGTACAGGAAATACAGTCTGATGCATAATCTGCCTACTGTCAATATATGATTTGTTTAGGTCTGCATGAGTTTAAAAGCTGATACTAATGTCTTTCAGTTTTCAGTTCTATAAGTTTTTACCTTCCCTCCAATCTTGAGAAGGATGTGATCTAGATTCAAACATGGGGGGTTGACTAATTATTATTCATTATTATTTGTGGTGCACTAACATTTGTGGTTTTCATGGATAGGTCAATCCAGGTTTTAAATATTTAAGAAACTTGAAATAAAGTCATTCTGGAAAATGAGTGGCATCCGCATATTATTATACATCACGGGGAGTACCTGATTGTTCTGTGCTACTTGATTACATTAGCCAGACTAACTTAATTTTTTATGAGGATGGATACTGTAATAGGCATTCCTTTAATCAAATAAATATGCTGGACAAAGCTTTCATGTCATTATTGTATTGTATAAAGTAATATTTCAGCAGGTTCTGGAAATCCTGCAACACTCGGAGAATGAGTTTTAACCCTGATCTTTTTTTTAGCCATTGCGTAAGTGACATTTGTTTTAAGCTAAGGTCACTAAATATGAAAAATTAAGAAGGATAACGATATGTTTGCTTTTGATACTTTGTAGAAAGTGACTTATGACAGAGAATTGTGTTTTTATAATTACAATCATTTCCGACCCAGTGCATTGCTTGGCATGGATAAAAGTTCTCAGTTTGCACTGATCTATTGTCAGTCTAACTGACGTGTGAAAATTGCATCAGTTAAAACGGTGGTCTGTAACTGACACGATAGGGGGCACTACTAGTAGTCCGGACAAATTTTGTGAGGGACGGACGGACAGACAGACAGACGATAGAGAAGTGATCCCTGTATGTCGCGGCTACTTTGTAGCAGGTGACACAAAAACTATTTCACTGTTTCGAGTAACCACCATCTCAATATTTCTTTGTAAGAAGACCAAGTTGTGACTTTAAATAACATTGGCTGCAAGTTATTTATCCAGTAAAATAAAATATAACAAACTTTTTTGGCAGTAAACATGACTCATCATGAGGAACACTGTGTGAAAATTGATGAAAAATTAACATGACCAAAAACTTAAGAGTTTCATATCTTCTACAAATTGGAGTATGTTTAAGGGTAATTTAAAAACTGATATCTATGAAAACATTAAATTTGTAATGGCATATTTACATTATTATAAGCAAAGGGGCCATGAACCACTCCCCTGAGTACTACTGTCATTAGAAACCTAACTGTGATACACAGATAAGATTTTTTAGCTGGACAACCATTCAATCTAGTTTTTCCCCCAGGTACTTTTGTTTACGTCTTCTTGACCGAATTTCCAAGAGATGATCTAGAAAAACCATGTTTAGTGAAAAATTGGTAAAAAAATTTGACCTTTCAGCTTTTTCACTAAGCTGGTGGCCTTGGTTTTAACCCTAAACGACAGATTATAATTCATTAAAGACGATTTGGGCAAAACTCTAATCTCTTGAGTGTTCAAAAGGTTATCCACTGATCAGACTGGTTGTACAGATTCTGAACCAAATGACCCTGCTTATGCCAAATCTTGAAGATCACCAAAACAACTATTTCTACAAAATTTCATGAAGAATGGGTCAAAAGTGTGAACATTTTTCTGACTGAAAATCAGTTCTCAATTACAGGTCAAATTTAAGCTATATCAAAATTGTGTGTGAGTGATACCACAAGAGCCATTGTGAAATCATTCAAATGTATAGGTCTGTATGTTGATTTCATTGCAGAATGAAGTCTTAAAAAGTCAATAGTAATACACCAATGTACGAGGGATCTTAATTCAAGGTTTGCTCTAGCTCCCAACAAAATTTCCAAGAAAATAATCCCCTATGAATATTTATGACTTCACAGGACACAGAATAATATAGAAGAGTGAGCTTTTGTAAATCAGTCATCAACAGATAGACAAACATGTCTGTGAGTAACCAATCTTCCTATAGAAACAGACAGAAGGTTTGATAAATGACACTTATAACAAACAGATCTGTTCCTGACAGTACTTATTTATTTTGTTGTGTTTTCTTCCTATTCCTAATCAATTTTCTAGTTTGTATGGTAATTCTTAAACACTGCCCTGGAATATCTAGTATGGCAGTAAGGCGCAAAAGGCATGACAAGGCTTATTTTGAGGAACTGTGTGAATTTCACATTATCCGAAGCTGAATTACGTCAATGCGTGGGCAAGGCACAAGCACCAAAGCCAATAATGTCCTGTTTACCAATACAGAGATTGAAGCCTATTGAACTAGATCTTATACAGAACCATTATTGACCTGAATACTGATTATCAAACACATGCTGCTGTTTTCCTTCCATTTTGAAGGTTGAATAGTTAACAGTGTCTTTAGTTCTAACTCACTGCTGCATGACATAAAAGGAAGATGTCTATGAATGAGTAAATTTTCAAAAAGCAAAAACTTGAGTATCTAAAAACATATTATAAGATATATATAAAACATTACAAAAAATTTGACAAGCTATGTAAACTTATTGAGACTAGGTGATTCAAGATGCTTTTCCTGAAATGTATCAAACCTATAACCATACATTTTAGCATATTTCTATGTAACAGTCAATTACCTCAAGTAAGAATCTGACATCAATTCTAGAATGTTGCTGTTCAGTCATTCCTATCTTGGTCAGGCCAAGTAATCTATCTCTCTCATAAGGGCCCAGTAAATGCTGGCTCATGCATGCATGGACCAAGTTGCTATGACTTACCAGTGGTTATTACATTCATTTGATATTTTGTCATGCATACATGGAACAACATGTGAAAGTTTGATAGACAGGTCTTGGCTTTGTCTTCAATTATATATTTTCATTAAGTAAAATGTACCTCTGACATCAGTGTGGTTCTAGAAATTTAAGTACTAGTGCAACAGTGTCATGTACAGAGCTTGTATTTTATCAAAACTTAAACTGCATATTCCTGAGATTTCTTTCATTTTAAGTTTAACTTGTGTAAGTTGACGAATCCCCAATTTTATATAAGTTCATTTTAAAGTAAATCTTAAGATCAATGTAACAAAGTAAAACATATGCAATACTGCATGTTCATTGCTTGGATAATATCTGAAAAGGTGAAACATAAACCCAGTATCATGTCATAAATTAAAACTGTGCCCAATTATTTTAAGAATAAAATTTAGTGATCGATGACACTTAACAGTATGACACCACAATAATAAGTTGCACACCGATATTTCATACCTGAAAGTTATGGTTTATCCCATTAAAGTACATTAACAATGCTGATTATTTACAATAGCAACCCTGTTCATTCAGATTCAATTATTACCATTTATTTGATTAACAGAGAAAATATACATGTGTAACAGATTTATGGCAAATTACAAAGAATGGTACTAAGGCAAAGGATTTTATGGCATCATTTTTTAAAAATTTTCATACTTGCGTTTAACGAATTGAAATTTTGTGTATCTCTTCAAATATAAAGATGAAAAAACAACAACAAAATCTTTAGTAAGTTAAGGATGATTTTAAAATAATCTAAACTTTATATTGTTCAAAAGCAAACATCAAATATTTTCTTGAAATCATATATGTATTTGATGTTACTTTTGTAACAAATCTTTAATTAACCGATTATTAAAGCAGTCTGGGCTGCTTTTCAAATATAATGTCTTTTGTGAACTAGGGTTAAAAGGCATTGGCATTGTTAAAATTGTATATAATTATATTTCATTGATATGAAAGCAAAAAGTCTTTTAATGTACAAGATTATCAAAAACTTGCTGCCTTTTCAGTGCTAATGGTGAAGCATAACTGAAACACTACCCAAACAGCTGTCAGGGGGAGTAATTCTGGCAATAACACTGTGTATAGTTTAGTTAGGCTCCTATTATTTGATGATGACACAGCAACAGTTTTCATAAGCACAAACGCGTATCATAATGTTGCAAAATAAGTAGGGTTTAAACAAGGAAAAAGTTCTTCAATTAAAATTTTAAACTTTAAGTTTTCAAAATGATAATATATTTTTTTGTAACACAAAACAACCAATTTATTTAGATATCATAGATTCAATACAAATGAATGCAGTTATCAGGCATTATCCAATAACAATATTTTTTGTACTCCTTAATACTTTTTGATAATAGGTCAGGTGTTGGTCAGACACTGAACAGTCACATAATTAAAATGGGACAACAATTAGCATGTGATATTGTTTGGCTGTTAAAGATCTAAGTTAGTGTTCAAATGTCAACCATTTTCCAAAATAAGTTTAAAAACATTCAGTATTTAACAAGGCGTTATTGAGATTTCTGACTTTTGTTTCCCTTTTTTGTCTGAAAGATGTACTCATAACTGACTTACAGATTGCCACGTCTGTACAGTTTTCAAATGTATATTCATAATAAACAATCTTCTTCAAAATGTTCGTATTTTTTAGAATCACTATACAAGAATTTTTGATTTTTTTTCCCTTTACAGAAAATCGTTTTTTTAAGTAGTGTTGACTAGCGTGCAACTTAGTCCAATTAATTGTAAGCAAGTCAAGATATTGTGTAATTTTTTGTAACTGAACTGAGAAGAGTATATTTAGAGATAGCCTAATTAATTTGGCGTTCATAGTTTTACCCATTTTACAGACATTTTTTTGTTATTGTCAAACCGTTACATTTGGAAAAAAGACCTTGCCTGTCAAAAATTATCTTGATGTCTCTTCGACAAGTCTAATTAGTTGGACTAATTTAGAGATGGCTCCAGAACTGACTAAGTAACATTACGTACTGCATAATGATGGCTCAGTGCAAAACTATTATATGTCTTTCACATTACATTTGTACTTACAACAGTCTTGCAAAGAAGCTGCGATATTTACACCGTTTTAAATCAACTAGAGAAACATTCTATTGAAAATATACATCTGCAACAACTACATAACAACAGCATGTCATCTCAAACTGCAAATGAAATTAAACAACTTTCATATTTCTAATGCATATGTGGTTAACCACAACACTGTAACATATCATGAATTATTTATGTTTATGAATTGATCAATATAATTTTACTTCTACATATCTCACCTCCTTTTTCACTGCTCGAAGCAGAGTCTGTCGCGCTTCCTGTTGGTCCGACATGGACATGGAACGCTTTGACAGCAAGGTAGCAGACATTTTCATCCCAATTCAGTTAGTCCAAATGCTGAACAATTCTTCTTTCTCCTCTCCCCATGATCAAATTGATTGACTGAACTGGAACCGAAGGACAACTGTTTACATGCTGCACTGAGAGAAAATATAAACCGGAAACAACTTATCTATTATTAAAAATACATTTTAAACATGGCAGAAAATATTCCTTTAGTTGCAGTAAATATTCCTAGTAGTAGACAAAATATATTTAAATCATATTCAACAAAATATTACGAAAAAGAAAAATTTGGCGGAAAATCGAAAAGTAGTCCCTCCTTAGGGACTGTCTCAAAACATATCTTAGCTGTCAAACTACAGAATTTTTAATGCTGTGCGTGTAAGAGGCTGACATATTATATTTACAGTCACTGTAGTCCGTCTAATTAAGGCATGTTTATATTATTATTATTTAAACGGCAATAGTAACGGTATGTTTCTCATATCCTTACCAAATCATTTTTCTTCTCTTTTTTTTCTGAGTGAAGGCATGGCATCGGCACTGCGGTTAAAAACCTAGGTCTTTTGATCAGGTGAACCGTTTGACTGCAGTTTATGTCGATGAACATGGATAGTCACCACGATAAGTCGAAGCGAAATAACGCACTATAGCTTGGTGACGAATTCTTTTCTGATTAGTAAACAGTTAACCTGCGATGCGGGTTTGAAACTCCTCAGATGGTCTTTAAAATGGAGAAACTATTCTTATCACAACGATTTTATTTTACATCTAATATGTTTTAAAATGCTCCACTCGGAGAAAAATACCTTTAATTGACCTGTCTGTCTGGCGCATGACAACGCAAGACAGCAAAAATAGGGAAGCAAATACGTCCATGAGAGGAGGTGTCTCATAATCCGAGGGTGACACTCGCTAAACAAGCATTTTCATTGTATTACTGTTTACAATGCAGACTGTATTTTTCTACGTACATTTACCGTACATGTACCCCACCTATATTATCATTACGCATCCAAGTCTGAGACAGAAAACAACAATTACAGACACTAAATTTAATCTGCTTCATGACTCCCTGGAATAAACTCCCCGACACCGGTTTCATGGTAATAGCAAAATTCAACGCAGGGCCACCTTGTTCATTTCAGAAACGTATAACATCGATATAATATTTCAATTCACGTTTCTGTTCATATTTCTGTTTTTTTCTGCATGCTTTGTTTGCTTACCAAGGTGTGGTATTGTCTGAGCACATATGTACAAAGATATGTAACTAATTTCATTGCCAAGTTTCCACGAAGATTTTGACTGTACTTCATCTTAATCAGAACTATTTAGTAATGTTATTTTTATTCTGCAAATAATGTTCTGTGCTATCTTAAATTGCCAGATAGATGCTTAGACACTGAATGGCGCTTGCAGATCGACAGGAAATGCTTCTTAGAAACGCATGATCTAGGAGTGGATGTTCATACAAATTATATTTCGTAATTCATTTCAAAGTCATCTTTTTATTTACGTACGTTTTTATTTTGCTATCAAGTCAAAACGGCCTCTACTCTAAACGCGGTACCCTTTTCGTCAAAACGGCACCAAGTAGAAATTCACATCACGTCAAAATAGCCCCAATATTGCAATTTCTTTAAATGTATTTGTTTAGTCCCCATTATTGCGATTTTTATGGGTTTTTTTCATAGGAAGTAAAGCTTTTTCAGGGAAAAATGGATATATGTAATGCTTTATATATTGTTTTGTTAAATATGTAACCCGGAAAAAATCAACCTGGCCCGAGCTGGGTTTGAACCCGGGTACCTTCGATTATTAATTGGACACGCTACCACGTCGCCAGAAAAGCTATCTGATAAGCAAGGGAGTAAAAGTGCCCGTATTATACCTCTTCTACACACACCCCTCCTTCTAAGAATTCGTCCTCGAATTCCTGGAGCACTGAATGTCTGTGGGACTTTCTAAGAGTGCCTTCAAATCTACACTCGTGAGTTATTTGTGTTGGGCGCGAAATGTAACCTGAGAAAAATCCACCTGGCCCGAGCTGGGTTTGAACTCGGGTACTTTCGATTACTAAGCGGACGCCATAAAAACTAGCTGATAGGCAAGGGAGTAGAAGTGCCGTATTATACCTCTGCTACAAATAGAAACACAAGATGATTAATATCTTCTGGGGTAAGAATCATTAGGTCAGCCACCAACAGTTTTACAAATCCTATTTTTACTGAAATTCTTAAGTAGTAATAAGGACATTGCTTGTTTGTTGGTTTTGTTTTACGCTACTTTCAACAGTACTTCAGTTATAGCAAACCGATAAGTGAAAGCACTTTTCCTGTTTTTATTGAGAAACTGTTTAATAATTAAAAAATAACGACGATAGTTTACACGACCACCTGGTGAAAACCTTTGGCATCTTCCTTCTGGACACCGTCCGATATTCTTAAAATCGGCCGACTACCGCACGACAAATGTCTAATTGTCGGCCGGTATCTGGCCGTTTGCAACAATCGTACGGTGACTGTACGGTATACGCAAAAGCCGTGCGAGATTCGGTCGGCTATCGGACGGTATTCGTACGGATACCGTCCGGTTCCCCTTGGTTCTCCGGCATGGATTACGCACGACTTCCATTTCATATAGGGGTGTATAAACACCTCATCATTATCCTCTCTAAAACAGTAGCCAACAACATGGCAAATTCTCCAAGACATCTGAGAATTGCAAAAGCCCGTGGCCGTAACAATACTATATTGGCCGCATTATTAAATCATTGAAGAAGAGAGGGTGAAGAGACAACTGAAGCAGCGAAGACGGTGGTGGATCAGACCTTAGCTTGAGAGACGAGTGATGTATGGCCAATATGAAACATTGATGGTAGAGCTTGAGATGGAACATGAAGCGGATTTCAAGTCCTTCCTCAGGATTGAACCACAGATGTTCCATGAATTACTTCAGCCGGGGTTGGGACACGCATTGAAAAAAGGGAAAAGAACTTTGAATGAGAGAATAGCTGCCGTCAGGTCTCTTTTATACACCCTACGCCATCCTTACGGTGTCCATCCGGGCACCATAAGACCATTCGGGCACCGTACGGTGTCCATCCGGGTTCCGGCCGGTGACCCACCGCGTCGCCTTCGGAGACCACTCCGAAACCGGACGATTATTTGGCGCCTAGGGAGTGAAAATTTTCACCCGAATGCAACCGATACCAATAGGTGTCCGGTCGGGTATCGTAGGGTTATTCACCGTGTCTGCTACGGTGAGCTTGCGATGTGCCGCAAGAATCTCTCCGGTGACCCGTACGATGCCTCACCGGTGACTAGACATCGGAGGAGACCTTTGAAATTTGGCAATTTAAGCCTGTTCAGACACCGGTACTCCATCGTAAACCTAATCGGAGTGTAATGTGACACAGCCAGTATGTGTCAAGAACGACCCAGACGTTCAACTACCGATCCCCCTATCAGTTACTGTCAGTAGTTTTTCGAAGTTCCGTATACGTGTGCTATGCATTTGACAAATAACAGACCCAGGCATGTATTAAATTCAAAATTATACAATGACAAATAATCTTCTTGATTCGATACTTATTCAACAGATTTCCATACTTGCTATTTTTATATTTTGCAGTTAGGCTACCCGGAATATCTAGATAATTAAATCCATGTTTCTGACATTAAACCGTATTTTGAAATTTACAGCTAGCGTAAATAAAGTTTGAGATGACCCCCTGAAATGCAGCCTCCAAAATGGCCGCTTCCGGTGCTTCTCATTTAGGAAGTGGAAAAATAAATCTAGGTGCTCTCCGTGATTACTATCGAAGAGAGTTACTAGAATGCTTAGACAAATGTAGTGGAACAAAGGTGTTTTTCACTTGAATATTTAGACTTCTCTCACCCACTGTCATTTCCCAGAAAGAAAATAGTCATAAATAAACAGTGATAAATTGTGGGTGGGGTATTCATGTAAAAATTGTATCCTGTTGATTTTTGTGTCGCCTGCTACAAAGTAGCTGCGACATATAGGGATCACTTCTCCGTCGTCTGTGTGTCTGTCCGTCCGCCACAAAACTTGTCCGGACTACTCAAAAACTACTGGTACAATTTCATCTAAACTTTACAAGAATTATTAGTATCAAGTCCAGTTGTGCATATCGTTGGCATTTGTTCAGTGATTTTTGTCAGAGTTATGGCCCTTCAATGATTTTTATTTTTAAAGTTTGTCCGGACCACTTCTCTTATACTACTACTAATGCAATTTGAATGAAATGTTACAGGATTGACCAGTTCCTCAAGCGGCGGCTCAAATTACCCAAATACACCCAAATACACTTGAAATATACTTCAATACTGATGAATGCCGGCCTTTTAACAAATATTTATTGCTAAGTTTGTTTTTAAAAGGCACAGATATACTAGAAAATGAAAATCAACAGCAAAAATTTCAGATATTCAGTCATACATATTAGTCATATTTCGGACATAACGGCTGTCGTAAGATTTACGCTCTGTGAAAAATATATATTAATGCAGGTTGTTTCCTTTTGTTATTATCTAGAATCAGTTTGCAGTTTGAACTTTTAACTCTTAACTCATTTTCCATTTAGACTTTTATTCTAATTTTTAGAGATTTCTTTTTTATATAAATTTTGCATATTTCTTATATATAAGGTATTACAATCTTATTAAATAATACCTAATTAGTAATTATCACAAGCTTTTGTTTTCACAGCATCGTGCATGAAAAGAATCCTGAATACAAACAAATGAGTATTAACTGAAAAATAACCATAAAAACTTATATTTTCTCATCAAATATTTGAAGTTAAGTCCAAAGTCTTGCTTAATTTGTAAAAGTTTGATTGAGTGATACAATTCAAGTGTATTTGGGTGTATTTGGGTATATTTGGGTATTTCGTGCTGCCCTTCCTCAAATACTTGCGCATAATTAACGGGTTTTTAGGTTGAATAATTTTTGGCTGAGTTATGGCCCTTGAATAAAAAAGGCATTTTGGTCAACAAACTGTCCAGTCACCCCTCAATTCAACTGCTTAATTGGCTATCATCAGGCGACACGTGATCACTGATCGCTCTTGTTCTGAAATAAGTCATAAATATAATCTATAAAACAAATGCTGCGATTCATTCAATGTCTATTCCTTATCGTTATTATTCATGGTAACAGAGGATATAAAGTAGGTGCCAAGATGGAGAAAGTGTATCCAAACATTTTGGCTTGGATAATGCCAAAATCGTTGAGCCTTGTCAGACTAGATCAGCTTTTGCTGTCTGTGCAACAACCACGATCTCAGATTATTTTGTTTCAATGAAAATTAAAACTGAACAAACTTGATTTTTACATTGGACTTGAAGTAAATGGTAAGCATTATTATTGGTGTGACGATTATGTAAATTATAGTAACCTGGCCGATGATGTCGGTTTCAGACACTCATCCAAGTGCAAACCTTAGGTAACATTGTTTAACTAGCAAACATTCCCAGACACTTTAACCATGTCACTAGAGCTAGCCTAACAGTGAGGCTGTTGGAAATGCCTTATCTATCCTGTATCCACTACAGTCCTCCCCTTTTTAGCTCACCTGAGCACTGCTCAGGGTGAGCTTTTGGGATCATTGATTGTCCGGTGTCCGTCGGCGTCTGTCAGGCATCATCAGCAATTTGACTTGAACGACATCTCCTCCTAAACCGCTAAGCCAACATTGACGAAACATGCCTGGATATTCCTTGCATGAAGCTCTACCAAAGTTGTTCAAAGAATTCAATTCCATCAAGAACTCTGGTTGCTATGGCAACTGAAAGGAAAAACTTTGAAAATTTCTTGTCTGAAACCACAAGGCTCTGAGCCTTAAGATTTGGTGTGTAGCATTGTATAGTGGACTTCTACCAAGTTTGTTCAAATTATACCCCTCGGGTCAAATTTGGCCCCGCCCCGGGGGTCAATTGATTTTACATAGGCTTATATAGTGAAACTTTAAAAATCTTCTTGTCTGAAACCACAAGGCCCTGAGCCTTAAGATTTGGTGTGTAGCATTGTCTAGTGGACTTCAACCAAGCTTGTTCAAATTATAACTCAGGGGTCAAATTTGGCCCCACCTGGGGGTCATACAAAGGCTTTTATAGGAAAAACAAAGGTTTTACAAAGGCTTTTATAGGAAAAACTTAGAAAATCTTCCTGACTGAAACCACAAGTCTCTGAGCCTTAAGATTTGGTATGTAGCATTGTCTATTGGACATCTACCAAGTTTGTTCAAATTCTGCCACTTGGGTCAAATTTGGCCCCATCCCGGTGGTCAGTTGATTTTACATAGGATTATATAGGAAAAACTTTGTAAATCTTCTTCTCTGAAACGACAAGGGCCTGAGCCTTAAGATTTGGTATGTAGCATTGTCTAGTGGGCCTCTACCAAGTTTGTTCAAATTGTACCCCTGGGTTCAAATTTGGCCCCACCCCAGGGTCATTGGTTTTACATAGGCTTATACAGGGAAAACTTTGAAAATCTTCTTGTCTGAAACCACAAGGCCTTGAGCCGTAAGATTTGGTATTTAGCATTGTCTAGTGGACCTCTACCAAATTTGTTCAAATTATGCCCCTAGGGTCAAATTTGGCCCTGTCCCGGGGGTCAGTTGATGTTACATAGGCTTATATAGGCAAATCTTTATAAAAAACCTCTTGTCTGAAATCACAGAGCCTAGAACTTAGATATTTTTAATGAAGCATCAGTTAGAGGTCATCTATGAAGTTTGTTCAAATTATGCCCCTTGAGTGAAATTTGGCCCTGCCCTGGGGGTCACTTGTATTCATATAGATTTATATAGGGAGATTCTTAAAAAAGCTTTTGATGTTAGCTCAATAACAGACTCAAAGGCAAAGTATTCAGGTGAGTGATCTAGGGCCATAATGGCCCTCTTGTTAACCTTCAGGAGCCAGACATCAACTGTACAGAATCCTACAGAGTAAAGCCAATTTCCGCTCCAGCTGTGCAAGGGACTTAAACAACCACTTCCAGTGTTCACAGGCACAAGTAACCAAAGTAAAGAGTCAGCAAAGGTTCATGGAATACAGTTGCCGGCATTATAGTAACCTGGCTGATGATGTTGGTTTCAGACACTCATCCAAGTAACCATAGATAACGATGCTTAATTAGCAAACATTCCCGGACACTCTAACCATGTCCCTAAAGGAGCTAGCCCAACAGCGAGGCTGTTGGAGTGCCTTATCTGTCTGGTGTCTACTACACTCCTTCCCTTTTTAACTTTTAAAAGCCGGGCATCAACTGTACAGCTTCTTACAGAATATAGTCTGTTTCCGCTCCAGCTGTGCAATGGACTAAACCGAGCATTTCCAGTGTACACAGGCACAAACCAAGGGAAAGAGCTAGCAAAGGTTCATGGAATACAGTTGCCGGCATTATAGTAACCTGGCTGATGATGTTGGTTTCAGACACTCATCCAAGTAACCATAGATAACGATGCTTAATTAGCAAACATTCCTGGACACTCTAACCATGTCCCTAAAGGAGCTAGCCCAACAGCGAGGCTGTTGGAGTGCCTTATCTGTCTGGTGTCTACTACACTCCTTCCCTTTTTAACTTTTAAAAGCCGGGCATCAACTGTACAGCTTCTTACAGAATATAGTCTTTTTCCGCTCCAGCTGTGCAGTGGACTAAACCTAGCATTTCCAGTGTACACAGGCACAAACCAAGGGAAAGAGCTAGCAAAGGTTCATGGAATACAGTTGTCTGCATTATAGTAACCTGGCAGATGACATTGGTTTCGAACATTCATCCAAGTAGCCATAGATAACGTTGCAAACATTCCCAGACACTCTAACCATGTCGCTAAAAGAGCTAGCCAAACAGCGAGGCTGTTGGAAATGCCTTATATATTTGGTGTCTTACTACGCTCCTCCCCTTTTAAATTTTCAAGAGCCGGGCATCACTTGTACAGCTTCTTACAGAAGCCTGTTTCTGCTCCAGCTGAGCTTTGGACTTAACCCTGCTCTTCCAGTGCACACAGGCACTAACCAAGGTAAAAAACCAGCAAATGTGTGTGGAATACTGCTGCCAGCATTATAGTAACATGGCTGATGACGTTGGTTCATGTACTAACCATAGAAAACGTTGCTGAACTAGTAAACATTCCCAGACACTTTAACCTTGTTGCTAAAGAGCTAGCCCAACAGCAAGACTGTTGAAAGGGCCTTATCAATACGGTGTCCACTACATACGCATGATTAGTAAAAACATTAAAATACTGTAGTTTTGGACAGTTAATGCAACTGTTGAGTGCAAGGGATCAGTATTTAACCATATTATCATAATGCAAGCAATTAAGTAGCTGTTGGAAAGATGAAACTGCATTCAAATAATGCAGACAACACCGTGAGTAATCACGGTAGATGCAAGCTAAATGGAAATATTTTAAACATATTTTTGCTGGATTTTCTATAGATACTGCCACAATGGAACCAGTTGTGTTTATTTCACCACTATTACAGTTGACAAATACCTTCTTTTCAGGCACTAGTGTGGGATGAGGATCTCACTGGACCATTTGGACTGATAGCAGAATATTCTCTTCTTAAGGTAGGTAAGGCCTGATGTTGAAGAGAGCCAAAAAGTCTGAAGTTGTACATAAAAAAGTTTTTATCATGTATTTTTTAAGTGTTGATAAGGTTTGTGAAAATTTTTAAGCAACTTGTTGAAATATTATAACCAGCTATCGTATGTATTTATGTTGTTACTCTCAGGCATGAAGTTTCTGGAAAATTGGATACTTTTTTTCCTAACAGGTTAGTTTCAAAGAATTAAATCTGTAAGATAATTGTAACTGTGGCTTCAACTTTATTCTTTCAAACAATCTATAACAGTTACAACTTGCAGGGCATCGCCTAACTGTTACTATAAAAATGTTATCAAAGAAATATGTTGTCAATTTTCTAATTCATAAACTTTTTAAAAGGAAAAGCCTATTCCGTATTGCGGGGCTTTTTTTCCCCAGAAATCTGGAAGAGGCCTTAGCCTTTCATTTTGGGAAATTCAAGTCCAATATTTGTCAAATTGGGAAAAAAAGTGGAATGATGTTTAAACAACAGACAAAAAGTACATATTAAGAACTATATTCATTTCTTTCAGTACTACAGTGTCATATTTATTTCAAAGGCTGCTGCCTATCCTTGAAGACTTGGCCTGAAACAGGTCAACAGTTTTTACATAAAATCATCCTGAAGTGTGTAGGCATTGACCTTCATTCGAACTTCCAATTGTTCAGTGAAATTCTCAAGAATGTACACAATACATCATTTTTTTTGTAAGTTAGCTGATAAAATTGGGAAAAAAATGAGTTTATTTTTCAATTGGTAAGCCACCCATTATCAGCCTCAATTATATAAGGAAAAAAACCCCTGTATTGATATCTCCAGAAAGATTCTAGATGGTTCATTACTTAACTTCAGGAACATGATGTGGAGAAGATGATGTTGTTACCCAAGGAGAACCAGTCACTGCCTACTAGTACAGTACAGAACATCATCTTTGTGACAAGGCCCAAGCTGGATCTCATGGACCAGATTGCACAAAGCCTTCTAAGGTAAAATAGTTTCTCATGGTATGTGTTCATACTTAATGAATTGTCTGATTCACCTTCTTTTCTGGGGTATGTTTTGCCACATACAAGGTATGTCCATAAAGTTTGTGGACACCTCTAGGAAATTGTGAACTAAATGCAAAACATGTGACAAATTTATGTTTAATAAGTAACACAATTCTGATATTGCATTTGTAAAAAAATGGTAAGGCTGCCATTAATATTATATTTTTTAGGCTTTTTCTAACACAGACCCATCATAACTGGGGGTAGATGCCAACGTCTCCACAAGCTGACCTTAGGTTTACGTCACGGCAGGGTGCTACCTAATAAATTGCATCTTGTGTATTTAACAGCTTTTAAAGTTTTTCAAAATACTGTCCTTTTGCATCAATGCACTTTTGATGTCTACTTATCCATTTCTCATACAATACCGTAAAATTGTCTGTCATACTGTCTCACAACCTCTTGAAGGTGCATTTCAAGCCCTGCATGCCTCTAAGTTCCTTCTTAAGCCTAACAAAAACCTCAAAATCCATCGGCGCCAAGTAGGGGAAATATGGGCTAAGGTCAGTTCATTTGAATCAAAGAAAATCTATGTCTAACAGGGTTAATTGGGCATGATGTAGAGGTGCATTGTCCTCATGCAGAATAACTTGCTCCAGCTCAAGTTTGGGCCATTTGCATCTCAATGCTTTGACAAGGTCAAGCCTCAGAACCTGAAAGTCATATAAGCACACACTTATAACAATATCTTTGCTTCCATAATGATAGTAAAAATTATTATAATAACAGGGGAAAATAAAGAACAAAATAGTCTACCTTTGAATAAAAGCTGGCATTCACGGATTGACCCTTTGGAACTGCATGCACCAAAACATCCCTCGCCAGTCAGATCAGTCATCGTCTTCAGTCGATTTTTGTCCATCTGAGAATCTTCTGTGCCATTTATAAACCAGTGAACATCATACTGCAAGCTTTCCTGTAGCTTCTGATAACATTTTCATGGTATCTACAGCCGTTTTTCCAAGAAAAGCACATAGTTTAATGATCATTCACTGTTCCATGACATTAAATTCCGCCATTTTGAATAGAGCGAATTTCATGGTGCTGATGAAATTCTGCACATAGAATTTTAACTGTTGTGACATTAACATTTAAACTTTCCAGAAATAACGTTGACTTCATATTTATCTGCGCATTAAAATTTAAAAAAGATTTGATAATTTGGCCCCATGCAATAAACTGCAAAAAAAATCCTTTGTATTTGAAGCATTCCATGCTTATTTCTACTTCCAAATTTATTTTTGTTATTTTTTGTAGTATTTATTTTATATTGTTCAAATTAATGCGTAAACCATAGTATGTTTCCGATGCCAAAATAAATCTATCTATCTATACCAAATCTAAATTACAATTTCAGAATTGAATGCAGCAGATTCATGATTGCTTAAAGGATTTTTAAGATATTTGATTGTAACAGTAACATTTATATTTTAGGGAAGATCAGAGAGGTGGTTTCAGAAGAGAGTTTCATATTATTTTTGTACCCAGAAAGAGCCTTTTATGTGAAAAAAAGTTAAAGGTAATGATTAAAATGGTTTATAGTATATTTAGCAGGAAGAAACATAAATGATACTGGTAGTAAGATTTTTCCTTTGTTTAGAAAATCTTTACTTTTTGAATGTCAAGTATAATTAACAGAAGCCACTTTTCTACAGGAATAAACCAATTTTTGACAGTTTTGACATCATTTTAATTGTGTTTTTGAGGCATAAATGTCTTTTTCCATTGCCTAAAGTCTCTTTGATTATATTTCTTAACTTATTTAAGAAGAAATTAATAGAGATTTGAAGGTTTAATCTTTGTTTAATTAACAAAACAACTTTATTGGTATAACAGGAAGCAGGTGTTCATGGTTCCCTGACAAACATTGAGGAGTTCAGTCTAGCACTTATACCATTTGACTATGATCTCATGTCTATGGAGATGGACAATGCATTCAAGGTATCAGGTCTCATATTGAGAGATTGTTTTATATTTATTAAGTAACACAGGATACTTTCAATTTACAGTAAATTGGTATTTAGTTCTAAAGAATAATAAAAACACATCACTGCTTCAATCCTTTCATATTGTTTTTTTTCAGGACTTTGGATTCTTTCAGATGTACTTTGGATAAAAATTGCACAAGTTTAGGAAAAGCAAAAAAACAAAACAAAGGAAGATGCAAATAGACTTGTTTGTTGATACTGGTATCTGACTTACATGGCATTGAAATATTTTTACAGACATATACTTTTATTGCAGGAATGTTATTTGGAGAATGACAATACCAGTATGTTCTATGTTGCCCAGTCATTGGTCACCCTACAGACATTGTATGGCATCATACCAAAGATAGATGGTAAAGGAGAATGTGCAAAGGTAGGGATAGACAGTACAAGACCTTTAAAGCATTATACCACAATCAAGAAACATTTGTTAGTGATCAAGGTAGGGATAGACAATACAAGACCTTTATAGCATTATACCACAACCAAGAAACATTTGTTAGTGATCAAGGTAGGGATAGACAATACAAGACCTTTATAGCATTATACCACAACCAAGAAACATTTGTTAGTGATGAAGGTAGGGATAGACAATAGGGGACCTTTATAGCATTATACTACAACCAAAAAACAATTCCAAGAAACATTTGTTTTAGTGATAAAGGTAGGGATAGACAATAGTTGACCTTTATAGCATTATACTACAACCAAGAAACATTTGTAACTGATAAAGGTAGGGATAGATAATAGGAGACCTTTATAGCATTATACTACAACCAAGAAACAATTGTTAGTGATAAAGGTAGGGATAGACAATAGAAGACCTTTATAGCATTATACTACAACCAAGAAACATTTGTTACTGATAAAGGTAGGGATAGACAATAGGAGACCTTTATAGCATTATACTACAACCAAGAAACATTTGTTAGTGATAAAGGTAGGGATAGACAATAGGAGACCTTTATAGCATTATACTACAACCAAGAAACATTTGTTTTAGTGATAAAAGGTAGGGATAGACAATAGGAGACCTTTATAGCATTATACTACAACCAAGAAACATTTGTTTTAGTGATAAAAGGTAGGGATAGACAATAGGAGACCTTTATAGCATTATACTACAACCAAAAAACATTTGATAGTGAATAGCTGGAAAAGATGCCCAGTGATAAAATAGGAAGGATTTACTATGGTTCTTGGTTTAGAAATAGTTCTGATTTCATGTATACTTATGAGCATTATCCCTTTGTATATGTGTGGTTATACTAGAATTTCTTTTGGAATTAAGCACATGGTTTTATGACTGTATAAGCATAAATATTTATAGTCATTTTGAATGTGTTTGGAGGAAGGAAATATGTAAAGGAGAACAGTTAAACAAACACTTCTATGTGTATTTAAAAAAATTTTCAAGTGAATTGACTAGCATTCCTGGCACTTTTTGACATGTTATTTGCTATAAACTTTTCATAAGATGTTAGCAAATCTTTGTTAATATATTACTAGGATTGTTTTCAGCATGTTTTATAATTTCAGCATGTGGTTGACATGATGTTACGTATGCGACGTGAGTTAGAGGGACATGAGCCACAGATAACACCACAGATAGATAACCTTGTCATAATTGATAGAACTGTTGATCTTCTTACCCCACTGTTAACACAGCTAACTTATGAGGGATTAATTGATGAGTTCTATGCCATAAATAACAGTAAGTGTTAAAATCATGTTCTTAGGGGTTGATAACAATCAGAATGATCAATGTGAGGGCCATTCAGTAAATTTTGTCACTGGTCTCGCATGCCTAAAATATCACTTGGATCAAAACAATGTTCACATCATCCCTCTGAGTATTCACCCTGTACAGAAACACATGCGAATCTTACTATCCATGTTTTAAATGCTATATAGCATACAAGACACAGAAAAATTGAAGAACCAAAGACACTTCAGTTGGCACAGTATTTACCTGCAAGCAAAAAGATAAAAGTCACAAGGACTTAGCCCAGGAGAAAAAGAATGATACTGAAGCTGAATGATCTTTTCTTGTTCAGTTTGATTTTTGTGGAGGAAGCATAGTAATGAACAAGGTGTATACCTTTCAAACCTTTACTTGGACATTTATTTTGAGAATGACTGGCCATGCCTGACTTTTATTCAGCCATAGTCTGTTATTATACCACCCCCACAAAATGTGTGTGTGTGGGGGGGGTATACTGGAATTGCTTTGTCGCGTCAGTCGGTCCGTCTGTCTCCATCTTGTCCGCTCAGTAAATCATATACTAATGGAAGGATTTTCTTCAAACTTGGCTTTGATGTTAACCTCAACATGGGAATGTGCAGTACCCATGTTGCCCTTGTGTCAGGTCAAGGTCACATTGGAAGGTCAGTTAATTTTCATGTATGCTCTGTAAATCCTAAACCCCTTGAAGAGTTTTCTTCAAACTTGTCTCAAATCTTCACCTCATGATTGCAATGTGCAGAACCCATGTTGACTATGTACCAGCTCAAGGTCAAGGTCACACTTAAAGATCAAATATTTGACAATCAATTATAAGACAAGGATTTTCTTCTAACTTGGCCCAAATGTTCATCTAAACAAGGCAATGTGCATCAGTGACATTGGTGGGGGTATGAATTGCATTCAGGAATAGTTCTAGTTTATGCATTCCTAGGGCTCAGAATAATACACTGAAGTTTTATCTCCAGTAAGCAGCTCAGAAATTTTATTGAGGATGCAATTTTTAACCAGGTTTTCAACGAAAACCAGTTATTGTAATGCTGAAGTCAGTGGGCGGGCATCAACTTTTGGTTTCCGCTCAAAAACTTGAGTTTGCTTTGGACTATTGATGCCAAACTTGGTGTGTGTGTAGCTTATATCAAGAGGCAGCTTGGGATTGCTCCCAAGTTGTCTGATCAAGGTCAAGGTCATTGTTGCTAAAAATAGAAATTCAGATTCAGCTCAATTACTTGAGTTTTCTTTGGCCTATTGAGGCCAAACTTGGTGTGTGGATAGCTTATATCAAGAGGCAGCTTGGGATTGCTACCCAGGTGTCTGTGAACAAGGTCAAGGTCACTGTTGCTAAAATAGAAATTCAGATTCAGCTGAATAACTTGAGTTTGCTTTGGCCTATTGATGCCAAACTTGGTGTGTGTGTAGCTTATATCAAGAGGCAGCTTGGGATTGCTACCCAGGTGTCTGTGATCAAGGTCAAGGTCACTGTTGCTAAAAATAGAAATTCATTTTCCACTTAATAACTTGAGTTTTCTTTGGCCTATTGAGGCCAAACTTGGTGTGTGGATAGCTTATATCAAGAGGCAGCTTGAGGCAGGATTTCTACTAACCCTACATAGATCACTATCTGCATGCAACCAAAATAACAGCACCATTTTTACTTCACTGCCATATTTCATTCCAGATTCCTGTCACATCAATACTTGGTCGTTGAAAACCTGGTTTCGTCGCATTGCGGCGCTTCTTGTTATATTTTTTCATCAGTTATTTTGGTACTCCTAGTTTCTAAGCCCTTGGAAATTTGGTAGGATGTCAACAAATGGGTGACCTATCAGACACAAAGCTTGTTTAATTTCAGAAAGTCAGTGTCAGAATATGATGGACAGTCCCTTCTGAAATGCCTGTAGTATGAGCTATTTGGGAAATAATATATTGACTACCTACATGTACCATACACTAGACAGCATCAGTATTTTCATTTGTTGCTGTAACATCAGACCTGTCAGAACTGTTGCTGTCCATAAGACTACATTTACCCCCTTGAAATTTTACAACTCAGCAAAAAACTGTTCTTAATGTCATCACAACACTACCATTATCCATGGATATGGCGCAATTCAGAAAATATCTCTTTCAGAGATATATGCAAAGCAACAAAGGCTTTAGTGTAGCCCTGATTTCTATATTTTCTTCACGTTTTAGTATTGCATTGAAATATGGCCACTGTGTGTATAATTCAACAATGAATAACTTTGTCAGTTTTAATCAGATTAAATCCATGTTTTACATGTTTGTTGAGTAAACATCTGCCATGAAATATGTGACATTCCCTTCTTATGTTTAACATGGTTTCTGTGGAAGACCATTGGTGACAGACTTTACTGAATGGCGCTCATGCAATGTTTTTGATAACACAATGACTGAATAAACTCACTGTTGAACATTTACTTTACCAGACTATATTTGTTAAAGATACTGGTACCATATTGCTCAACTCTAACTCAACTCTATCATGAAGTGGTTAGGAGACATACCGTACTGATTTTGTCCATGTCTGTCTGTCTCTCTGTCTGTCTGTCAGTCACAGAGTTTGTCAGTGCAACTTCTCCTACATGCATGATTGGATTTTGATGAAGCCTTACGGAAATGTTCAGTGCCTAGTGTAGTTGTGAAGATTTTTATGTTAACTCTTATTTTTGCAGCAGTTATGGGAGTTTGACTTTGTGGATTGTAAAAAAAAATCATTCTAGTTATATCTTTGTTTTAGCTTCTGTGAAATTGCCCCCAGAGAAATTCCGGAGTAAAGAGGAGAGTAGTAGTTCAGACATGGAGAAAAAGACAGTAGTTCTGAATTCCGCAGATGAACTATTTGCAGAGCTGCGGGACAAAAACTTCAGTGCCGTTGGCCACTCAGTCAGCAAAAAAGCCAAAATTATAACAGCACAGTTTGATGTAAGATTATTTCTTTGGCTTTAAAATCATTAATGCATAAAAGGAGAGTATTTGTATTCTCTAGAATTCTTAAGTCAGTGTATTATTAATTATGGTTGATTACAGTAAAATTTGAATTACAAGTTTTTTCTTTTGTAAGAGTCATTCACTTCTTGTGTTTATACTGGTTTCTTTCATGTTACCTGACAGAAAACATCATATATTGGATTCACATGCATTGATCCGTCCATCTGTCTGTCCATCCCTCCAGCCAGGCCTTAGACAAAATTTGTCCTGACTATTTCTCAGCAACTATTTCACAGATTTTAATCATAATGATACTTTGCAAGAATCATAAGTACCAGGCCTACTTGTGCATGCCATTGTTCTGTTACAGTCTAATGAATTTTCACTGAGTTATGGCCTTTTGATTTTTTTTACATATAAAAGATAAAAAGTTTGTCCAGTGTTTGTCTGTGCTTTTTTAGCAATTACTAATTGGAGTATATATTTTTTTTGCAGGATCTTTAAGTTGTGTGTGTTTATCCTTATGTTTGACTTATACTACTTAGCCAACTTTCCACAGAAGTTTTAGTTTTGAAATTTTCAGCCATTTTTTTTTTTAATATTATGGCAGACAAACTATACATATAGAAATTAATGTGTCCAGGTGGTATCTGGGGCTATTCATCTTCTTTAGTGATAGCTCTTGTCTTTTTTCACAGTGGTTTAACAAGTATTAAAAAGAAATACTTGAAAAAAAAAAGAATCTCTTCATTTACTATCCAATCATATCCCATTTTATCAATGAAAACAGGGTCAAAACATTATAAACCACCTGTAATAAAGCATCATCTTGGATGTTTGTTAATTTGTGTTGAAAAATGTTGTATTTTGATTTTTTAGAAGTTTTTTTATGATAAAAATGGTTAATTCCTATTTCCTTGAAAAGCCCTAGTCTTTTGTTTATAGTTAAGAATCAGCATGTACAGAAACAGAGTTATGCCTCTTTAAGACAGGTATAATTTAACACTTATAAACAACAGACATGGAGAAACATAAAAAACCTTACTAAGAATGCTATTAAGTTTGAAGACATATTTTCAGAAGAGTCATAAATGGTGAAAGTTTGCCTGTGAAAGTTGCAAAAAGTTCAAATCCAGATGAAAAGAAAATTATTTAAGACTTACTAGTAGAATTTATGATAAATTGATATGATGCTGGTAATTGATATTTGATTTCTGCGGTTGTTTTTATAAATTGTAGGAGAGACATTCAGCTAAAACAGTTGGAGAAATGAAGAATTTTGTAACAAAATTGCCACATTTACAGCAAGCCAGAGCATCTCTAGCTACACGTAAGATACAAATATTCATTTTTCAAATTTCATAATGTAACTATTTCAGACATTATTGCAGTTTGAATGACAGATATTTTCTAACTCCACTGTTAGAAGAAAAAAAGTGGAGGTATTGTCATGACCCTCTCGTCGGCATTGGTTAACCTTTTCGTTAAGGTTCATATTCTCAGAAACTATCAAAGCTATTTTCTTCTTATTAAGAATACGTGTTCACTATCAAAATGTGATGCCTTTTCTAATGGGCAGATAACCCTCAAATTTATTTTTGCTAAGATATGCCCCTTTTTCCACTAAGAATTTCTTGGTCAACCTTTTATGTTAATGTCCATTTCTCAGAAAGATATTCCCTTCAAACATGGAGTACTTGATCACCAGCAAAACTCCTTACAAAGATTGTCGGTACCCCTGTCCTAGGGGTCAAAATTAGTTAGCCCCACCCCAGGGGTCACTTGATTTTACTTAGACTAATATAGAAAAAACTTCTTAGCAAATAAACTATTTACTTACATGGGATGGGTACTTCCTCCTCCTCCATATGACCCCCCCCCCCCCCCTTCCACCCCCCCTCAATTTTTTTATTCCCTCAAAGGTAGGCATAGAGTAATCGCACTGTCTGCCTATCTGGCTGTCCGTCGTCCTGTAAGATCTTGTCCTCGTTTCTTCACCAAAACCACTTAAGGGATTTCATTGAAACTTAATAGGAGTGTTTGTCACCAGGCCTAGTTTGGCATATCGTCAGGAGATTCCGCTCAATTTATTTTTGGCAGAGTTATGGGCACTTAGTCATTTTTTTTACTCTTACTTCTATATTAAAGTCTTGTCCACACTTCATCTCCAAAACCACTTGGAGGATTTCAATGAAACTTAAGAGGAATGTTTGTCACCAGGCCTAGTTGTGCATTTTATCAGGAGTTTCTGCTCAGATTATTTTTGGCAGAGTTATGGGCACTTAGTCATTTTTTAAACCTGGTTTTCAACGAAAACCTGGTTATTGTAATGCTGAAGTCGGCGGGCAGGCGGGCGGGCGTCTACTTTTGGTTTCCATTCAATAACTTGAGTTTACTTTGGCCTATTGATGCCAAACTTGGTGTATGGGTAGCTTATATCAAGAGGCAGCTTGGGATTGCTACCCAGGTGTCTGTGATTCAAGGTCAAGGTCACTGTTGCATAAAATAGAAATTCAGTTTCCGCTCAATAACTTGAGTTTGCTTTGACCTATTGACCTCAAACTTGGTGAATGAGTAGCTTATATCAAGAGGCAGCTTGGGATTGCTACCCAGGTGTCTGTGTTCAAGGTCAAGGTCAGGTTTGCTAAAAATAGAAATTAAGTTTCCGCTCAATAACTTTAGTTTGCTTAGACCTATTGAAACCAAATTTAGTATTTGGGTAGCTGATATTAAGATGCAACTTGGCATTGCTACCCAGGTGTCTGTGAACAAGGTCAAGGTCACTGTTGCTTTAAAAAAGAAATTCAGTTTTCACATAATAACTTGAGTTTGCGTTGACCTGTTGACACCAAACTTGCTGTGTGGGTAGCTTATATTTAGATGCAGCTTGGGATTGCTATTATGATATCTGTGAGCAAGGTCAAGGTCACTTGCTTACAATAGTATTTTCAGCTTCTACTCAATAACTTCAGCACACTTTGACCTATTGATACTCAACTTGGCATGTGTGTAGCTTACATGAAAATACAGCCTGGCAATGCTACTCAGGTATCTGATTTATTTTTATTTTGAACTATTGAAACCAACTTTCTGTGTTGGTACCAAAATAAAAGCACCATTTTTACTTCACTGCCATATTTCTTCCTAATTCCTGTCACATCAATACTTGGTCGTTGAAAACCTGGTTTTCGTCGCATTGCGGCGCTTTTTGCACTATAACTTCTAAATTAAAGTCTTGTCCTCGCTTCATCTCCAAAACCACTTGAGGGATCTCATTGAAACTTAACACGAGTGTTTGTCACCAGGCCTAGTTGTGCATATCGTCAGGAGATTCCGCTCAATTTATTTTTGGCAGAGTTATGGGCACTTAGTCATTTTTTTTACTCTTACTTCTATATTAAAGTCTTGTCCACACTTCATCTCCAAAACCACTTGGAGGATTTCAATGAAACTTAAGAGGAATGTTTGTCACCAGGCCTAGTTGTGCATATTATCAGGAGTTTCTGCTCGGATTATTTTTGGCAGAGTTATGGGCCCGTAATCATTTTTACTATAACTTGTATATTAAAATCTTGTCCAAGCTCATCTCCAAAACCGCTTGGGGGATTTTATTATATATAAAACATCAATAGAGGTTGAGAATAAAACAGTATTGTTCGTATTCTAAGCCAAACTCACAGCTTTCTATTTCTTTGAATAATTATTCATATAAGAATCTGGATTATTATTGCATATTTCAGATATTACCAAATTTTACCTTGAGTGAATACCGTGTCAGATAAAGCAGGTTGTATCAGATAAGCACTCAAACAAATACAGCTCATAAAGCATACGGATTTACATCATTTAGAAATCAACAGTTGATAAAACTTAAATTGAATGGAGTTTATCCTTCTCATTAAAGGCATAGTCTGGTAAATAAAGCATATCAGTTGCTGGAATATAAGTTAAAACAATCTGTGCAAACCAGAAACCATTTGTGCAATTTGTAGCTTATCTGGTAATGTTTATCAGTGGATGATCAACCAGAATGCCAGAAACATGTCTTATATTAGAGTCTTACATATTGATAAGTCAAAACTCAGTGTATCTGATGACTAACTTTTAAGTAAAAACATCGATAATGATATACTTTATCTGTTTGAAATAGTTTTGTATGCAACCTTCTGTCATTCATTTATCATAGAAATCAGCCACAATTATTTTATAACCCCTGCAACAAAATTGTGGGGTATTTACTCTAATTATCCTGTCTGCCTTTTTATTTGTCTGTCCATAGACAGAGTCATTTCCAGACCAGAAATTGCACTCCTTATCATCTACCTGCATGAAAACTTACACATGTACTTCAACCCAGTCAGAGATGATCCTTATTGATTTAGGGGTCAAACCATGTAAGGTCAAGGTCACAGTGCCTCAAGAGAAGAAAAACTGTTTCTGGACCATAACTTGCCTTCCTTATCTTCTACCTACATGAAAACTTACTTCAACCACATCAAAGATGATCCCTTTTGATTTTAGGATTCAGAAGGTCAAAGGTCAGGGTCACAGTGGATTGACATAAGTTCCCAGGTCATAACTTGCTTTCCTCATCATCGACCTGCATGAAAACTAAAACATGGACTAAATCAAGAATGATTTCTATTTCTTTTGGGGTCAAAAGGCCAAATGTAGAGGTCACAGTGCTTAGACAAAAAAATGGTTGCTGGATTTTGGTGTCAAATGGTTAAATGTCAAGGTCACAGTTCTTAGACAAAAAAAAAGCAGTTTCCAGACAATGGTTTGCTTTATAATCAAGTAACATTCCTAAAAATGTATACTTGACTCTCGACCTATGAAGGACGACTGCTATTGAATTTGGTGTCAGGTCAAAGGTTAAGGTCAGCGCTTCAAAATGAAAAAAAAAAAAACAGTTTCTTGGCTATAACTGGATCTCCTTAAAATCTTTCTGAAAACTTACACATGGACATTAAGCAACTAATAAGCTGTAAATAGTGAAGCGCACTGTCTTATATGTTTATATAACTGGTATATTTTATTATACTGTTTACATTGAAGTTCACTTACCTAGATGTTAGACAAAAAATGTATGTGTTATTTTATGAGAGACTTGTTTTCTCTGTTACAGATACTTCCATAGCCGAGTTAATTAAGGACTGTACTGACACAGACGAGTTTATGGAATGTTTACGATGTCAGCAAGACTTGTATAAAGGTGAAGATACTGACAGAGTTAATACATATATTGAAGACTGTATTGGTAGAAGGGAGCCATTACTGAAGGTACTGTGTGCTGTCGATATTGTAAGCTGTTGTAGGTAGTAACAATATATGTATACTGATTGACAGAAGTGATATTCTCTGCTAATACAGTGTTCTTTTATTTATTGCACTAGAGTTGCCTTTAATATCTGTGAACTATAAAAGTCTTAGACTTCTAGTTTTAAGTGGAGGGGTTTTTCCGTGGAAATAAACATTGACTTTGTGAAATTCTCTTTAAGAAAGGCATTAATGACATTAAATTCTAAATGTATTTTCATGTGTTGATGTAACAGTTCAACTGTATGTCAGTTTTGTTCAGATAACTCTCATTATGCTGTGGTAGATGCTGGAGACAGCTTGTTCTGAATATTGCAGTTACCATTATATAAACATGTATGTCAGATAGAATGCTGTGGTAGATGCTGGAGACAGCTTGTTCTGAATTTTGCAGTTACTGTTATATAAACATGTATGTCAGATAGAATGCTGTGGTAGATGCTGGAGACAGCTTGTTCTGAATATTGCAGTTACCGTTATATAAACATGTATGTCAGATAGAATGCTGTGGTAGATGCAGGAGACAGCTTGTTCTGAATATTGCAGTTACCATTATATAAACATGTATGTCAGATAGAATGCTGTGGTAGATGCTGGAGACAGCTTGTTCTGAATTTTGCAGTTACTGTTAGATAAACATGTATGTCAGATAGAATGCTGTGGTAGATGCTGGAGACAGCTTGTTCTGAATATTGCAGTTACCATTATATAAACATGTATGTCAGATAGAATGCTGTGGTAGATGCAGGAGACAGCTTGTTCTGAATATTGCAGTTACCATTATATAAACATGTATGTCAGATAGAATGCCTTGGTAGATGCTGGAGACAGCTTGTTCTGAATTTTGCAGTTACTGTTATATAAACATGTATGTCAGATAGAATGCTGTGGTAGATGCTGGAGACAGCTTGTTCTGAATTTTGCAGTTACTGTTATATAAACATGTATGTCAGATAGAATGCTGTGGAAGATGCAGGGGACAGCTTGTTCTGAATATTGAAGTTACTGTTATATAAACATGTATGTCAGATAGAATGCTGTGGTAGATGCAGAAGACAGCTTGTTCTGAATTTTGCAGTTACTGTTATATAAACATGTATGTCAGATAGAATGCTGTGGTAGATGCTGGAGACAGCTTGTTCTGAATATTGCAGTTACCATTATATAAACATGTATGTCAGATAGAATGCTGTGGTAGATGCTGGAGACAGCTTGTTCTGAATATTGCAGTTACCATTATATAAACATGTATGTCAGATAGAATGCTGTGGTAGATGCTGGAGACAGCTTGTTCTGAATTTTGCAGTTACTGTTAGATAAACATGTATGTCAGATAGAATGCTGTGGAAGATGCAGGAGACAGCTTGTTCTGAATATTGCAGTTACCATTATATAAACATGTATGTCAGATAGAATGCTGTGGTAGATGCTGGAGACAGCTTGTTCTGAATTTTGCAGTTACTGTTATATAAACATGTATGTCAGATAGAATGCTGTGGTAGATGCAGGAGACAGCTTGTTCTGAATTTTGCAGTTACCGTTATATAAACATGTATGTCAGATAGAATGCTGTGGTAGATGCTGGAGACAGCTTGTTCTGAATATTGCAGTTACCGTTATATAAACATGTATGTCAGATAGAATGCTGTGGTAGATGCTGGAGACAGCTTGTTCTGAATATTGCAGTTACCATTATATAAACATGTATGTCAGATAGAATGCTGTGGTAGATGCAGGAGACAGCTTGTTCTGAATATTGCAGTTACTGTTATATAAACATGTATGTCAGATAGAATGCTGTGGTAGATGCAGGAGACAGCTTGTTCTGAATTTTGCAGTTACCGTTATATAAACATGTATGTCAGATAGAATGCTGTGGTAGATGCAGGAGACAGCTTGTTCTGAATATTGCAGTTACCGTTATATAAACATGTATGTCAGATAGAATGCTGTGGTAGATGCTGGAGACAGCTTGTTCTGAATTTTACAGTTACCGTTATATAAACATGTATGATAGAATGCTGTGGTAGATGCAGGAGACAGCTTGTTCAGAATTTTGCAGTTACCGATATATAAACATGTATGTCAGATAGAATGCTGTGGGAGATGCGGGAGACAGCTTGTTCTGAATATTAAAGTTACCGTTATATAAACATGTATGTCAGATAGAATGCTGTGGTAGATGCAGGAGACAGCTTGTTCTGAATTTTGCAGTTACCGTTATATAAACATGTATGTCAGATAGAATGCTGTGGGAGATGCAGGAGACAGCTTGTTCTGAATTTTGCAGTTACCGTTATATAAACATGTATGTCAGATAGAATGCTGTGGTAGATGCAGGAGACAGCTTGTTCTGAATATTGCAGTTACCGTTATATAAACATGTATGTCAGATAGAATGCTGTGGTAGATGCTGGAGACAGCTTGTTCTGAATATTGCAGTTACCGTTATATAAACATGTATGTCAGATAGAATGCTGGCAATATCCAGACCCAGAAAGATCTTGTCATGTAAAATGGAAGACAGAGCTGATCAAAATTTTATCTTGTCTATTCTTCCTTGGTCCAGTGGAAGTTTCTTTTACTGTTGAATTGCAAGAAGATTGAAGGATTTACTTCAGTAATGAGACATTATTCTTAAATAACATTTCAGATTCTGAGGTTGTTGTGTATACAGTCATTCTGTAATAATGGCTTGAAACCTAAAGTACTTGACTACTATAAGCGGGAAATTGTACAGGTAAAGCTCTAAATCATATTCAGGTGTTAATCTTATAAGTGTAAATGTAAATTTGATTTCCTGTATACCAAATATGA
The DNA here is from genome assembly GCA_012932295.1 of Cyclina sinensis. Lineage (NCBI taxonomy): Eukaryota > Metazoa > Mollusca > Bivalvia > Venerida > Veneridae > Cyclina > Cyclina sinensis. The sequence continues at coordinate 31,364,087 of JAAONU010000019.1, read as the reverse complement.
GCTCCACATGTGTATTTTCCATTTAAGACAGTATGGCTGCTTTGATGAACAGCTGATACAGTAACTAATGTTGGTAATATATAGACTGTATATCATAGGCTATTGTATTTATACCCCTAGATAGAATGTGTGGGGGCTATATTGGATGCAAGTGCATTGTTTGGTCGTTTGTTTGGCGATAAATTTGTGTGAACTGTTTCTCATATTTAAATAATATTTTACAAGAATCATAAGTACCTAGTCTAGTTGTGCATATTGTTGTCATGTCTAACTCTGATGATTTTTATGTCCCCACAAAGTGGGGTGCATATAGGGTTGCACTTGTCCGTCCGTCCGTCCGTACGTCTGTCCGCCCGTCCGTACGTCCCGAAATCTTGTGAACGCAACTCCTCTTAAACCGGATGGCAGACTTTGCTTAAACTTCCAGGGATGAACAACCTTAATGTGTAGATGGTAGTAAAGGAAGGAATTTTTGCTGCGACCAAATTTAACAGAATTATGACCCTTTGTTGATTTTTTCACTAGAAATTTTGTGAACGCTACTCCTCTTAAACCGGATGGCAGATTTTGCTTAAACTTCCAGGGATGAACAACCTTAATGTGTAGATGGTAGTAAAGGAAGGAATTTTTGCTGCGACCAAATTTCACAGAATTATGGGCCTTTGTTGATTTTTTCACTATATACCATATAGAAATTTTGTGAACGCAACTCCTCTTAAACCGGATGGCAGATTTTGCTTAAACTTCCAGGGATGAACAACCTTAATGTGTAGATGGTAGTAAAGGAAGGAATTTTTGCTGCGACCAAATTTAACAGAATTATGGCCCTTGTTAATTTTTTCACTATATACCATATAGAAATTTTGTGAATGCAACTCCTCTTAAACCGGATGGCAGATTTTGCTTAAACTTCCAGGGATGAACAGCTTTAATGTGTAGATGTTAGTAATGGAAGGAATTTTTGCTGTGACCATATTTAACAGAATTATGGCCCTTTGTTGATTTTTTCACTATATACCATATAAATAATTGAACATATAAATTTTACATTTGTAATTTAATTTAACATGTACATAAGGTTACCTGTAGATCATTTTAGGTATATGGACAGAAAAAATCTTACATACAGGATATACATGCTCTTGTTTATGAGCACTTATGCATAGTGGGGGCATCCGTGTCCTATGGACACAGTTCTAGTTTCATTGAGTTATGGCCCTTTTATTGTCGAGCCTGCTTGTGGAGACCTTGGCATAGTCGTCACATTTGGTACCACAATTTGGTGTATGTACGTGCCTGCGTCCATCCAAAAAGCCTTGTTCGAGGCATAACTTCTCTGTGCATGGAAGTATATTGAAATACTTTGGCACATTTGTTAACCTTGATGAGATAGTGTGTCACGTGCAAGACCCAGGTTCCCAGCCCAAAGGTCAAGGTCACAGTGACAGCTCAAATTCAGATGTCCAAAATGTTGATTCTAGACCTTGTCCGGGATATAACTTCTCCCTGCATGGAAGGATTTTGAAACACCTTGGCACATTTGTTCACCTTGATGAGATGGTGTGGCACTTGCAAGACCCAGATTCCGAGGTCAGAGTCATAACTTCTCTGTGCATGGAAGGATTTTGAAGTACCTTGGCACATTTGTTCACCTTGATGAGTTGATTTGTCACATGCAAGACCAGGTTCCCAGCTCAAAGGTCAAGGTTACAGTGCCAGATCAAAGTTCCAAAATTTTGATGAGAGACCTTGTCCAGGATATAACTTCTCCCTGCATCGAAGGATTTTAAAATACCTTGGCACATTTGTTCACCTTGATGAGATGGTGTGTTGCGTGCAAGACCCAGATTCCTAGCTCAGAGGTCAAGGTCAGAGTGACAGCACAAAAGTCCCAATGTTGATGATAAACTTTGTTTGGACCATTACTTCTCCATGCATGGAAGAATTTGAAAATACTGTGATTCATTTGTTATGCTTCCTGAAAGAGACATCATATAGGACTGCCTTGTCCTTCCATCATCATCTTCCCACAGTTTCCATCTCACTGTCCCATCCCCATAGGCGACTGAGTTTCCATTGGCAGGCTCGACATGCTGCCCATGGGCATTATAGTATTTTTTTTTTACACATTAATTTTTCTGACTGTTTCTCATGAACTATTATTCAAATTTTAGTAATACTTTGCAAGAATCATAAGTTGCTGTGTTCCACTGCCATGATTTTTCACTGAGTTATGGCCTTTGATATTTTTTTTATACATAAATTTGTCCCTGCTGTTTTTCATCAGATTTTGATAATACTTTCCAAGAATCATTAGTACAAAGCCTACTTGTGCATTACATTGTGTTTCAGTCCATTGAATTTTCATCAAGTTGTGTTTTTTTGATTTCATTACATATAAAGGATAAAAAGATTGTCCATGCTGTTTCTCAGTAACTCTATGTCAGATTTTATCATTACCTGCAAATAGAATTTCTGGGAGCTATACTGGATTCACATGCATTTGTCAGTCCATCTCTCAGTCTGTCCGGCCTGCCGGCTATAGTCAGAAGTAGCATAGTTGTAGCACATTCTGCCTTGGTTATAGGCCTTTCACTTTGTTTTTTTTCACTTGAAGGCTAATGTTTATATATACCTTAATTATCAGCAGCTGATTTGTTTTCAAAAATGTTTGCAGGAATCATAACAACTGACCATAGTTTTGCACATGGTTTGCATATTTCACACTGATGATTATTCATTGAATGATAGCTCTTAGATGTTAGTTTGTCATTAAGATCAGTGTAAGTTTGTCAGCATTATTTTTCATTGGCTATTAAATAGGGATGGCAACGAATACCAAAATCAATACTCGAGTACTCGGTCATTTTTCCGATCGAGTACTCGGTTACTCGGATGATTTCCAATGATCTACAAAGTTTTATCACACAATATCAACACCGTCTGCAGGCGGCATTTTGACTCTATGGAAATTTTAATATCTTATTCTAAGCAAAAACTTTATCAAGATATAAAAAAGTTTATGATATTTCTGGATTTAAATGCGTAAAGAAGAAAAGGTAGTTACTCTCCTTTATTGAGTTAAGAAAAACAAACGTTTAATCGGGTCTAATTACTACCTTTAATCTAACATTCATAATAGCAATCCGGCCCTTTGCTTTTCCAAAACAGTTACCTTAAAACAAGTTTCGGCTACAAACTGTTACACAATTAAAGGTAATTAAATATCATAAGAGGCCGAAAGATGTTAGCGACACAGGTGCTCAATCCCATGCGCGTGTCAAACTGTTGATCGCCTGGTTAAATTTACGATATCATTTTCGCACCTCTGCAAGAATGTTTTGATTGCATTTATGAAGATACATGTACTTCTTCGAATTTCTGAATTAATTGGATACACCAATGTTTCTAAATTGCCAAAAAATAAAAAATATGTATTTTTTTCCGAGTAATCGAATATCAATTTTGTTAACCGATATTCGGACGTTCGATCGAGTACTCGGTTAACCGGTTACTCGTTGCCATCCCTACTATTAAATTTTGTCTGAATTGAGCTAAACATTATTTAATGAATCAAGAGTTGTTCTGCTTATAGGATTTTATCCTGAGATCTGACTCTTTGGTGTTTATCCTTCACATCAAGGCCATTCAAAGTTACTTTGTGCTATGTCTCGGCAAATATTTGTGGGATATCAATTAAACTTTGCACCACTTATAACTACTGTATACATTTGATGTTGCTGTTTTGTTTTCCTTCTTAAAGTGCAGTGTAAGTTTGTCTGCTTTTTTTCAGCAATTATTAATTGGAGTATAAGCAGACTTCTTTTGTACTGAGCACAGATTTGCATGTCCTCAGCATGTAGATTGTGTATTGATTTCTTCTGTTTTTGTTTTATTGGATGCTTAAGTTGTGTGTGTTTGTTTATCCATGTGGTTGACTTATACTGCTGAGTTAACTTTCCACAGAAGTTTGAGATTTGACTTTTTCTGCCATTGGGATCATCGATTGTCCCGCGTGCTTTGTGATGAAATATTTGACTTGAACAACTTCTCCTCCTATACTGCTAAGCCAACATTTAGGAAACATGCCTGGGATATTCCTTGCATGAAGCTCTTCCAAGGTTGTTCAAAGAATTGCATTCCATCAAGAACTCTGGTTGCTATGGCAACAGGAAAGAAAAACTTTGAAAATCTTCTTGTCTGAAACCACAAGGCTCTGAGCCTTAAGATTTGGTATGTAGCATTGTCTAATGGACCTCTACCAAGTTTGTTCAAATTACACCCCTTGGGTCAAATAATGCCCCACTGTGGGGACAGTTGATTTTACATAGGTTATATAGGGAAAACTTTGTTTCTTCTTGTCTGAAACCACAAGGCCCTGAGCCTTAAGATTTGGTGTATAGCAATGTCTATTAGACCTCTACCAAATTTATTCAAATTTTGCCCTTGGGGTCAAATTTGGCCCCAGCCTGGGAGTCAATTGATTTTACATAGGTTATATAGGCAAAACTGGAAAAAAACTTCTTGTCTGAAACTACAAAGCCTAGAACTTTGATATTTTTAATGGAGCATCAGCTAGAGGTCTTCTACCAAGTTTCTTCAAATTATGCCCCTTGAGTGAAAAATGGTTCTACCCTGGGGGTCACTTGAATTCATATAGATTTATATAGGGAGAATCTTAAAAAAGCTTCTGATGTTTGCTCAACAGCAAGCCTAAAAGCAAAGTATTCAGGTGAGCAATCTAGGGCCATCATGGCCCTCTTGTTTATTATATTATGGCAGATATACTTTAATTGTAGAAAATACTGTGTGTCAGGGCAGTATCTGAGGATATTCATCACCTTTAGTGATAGATCTTGTTATGATAAGTCATTTGTAATAATACAGCTACAGAAATAGCTTTTTGATGAAACTTCTAGAAAGCAATATTTTGAGATAAATTAATATGTGTAATTGGTCAGGGAAAAGATGATGTACTGTTAGTAGACAAAACAACCTTGATTGTCAAATTATGGCTTGATACATTTCAGACCTATGGATTACAGCATTTAGTTACTTTGACCAATCTTGAGAGGGCAGGATTACTTCGACCACATACCAACAGGAACTACCAGGTTCTGAGAAAATCACTGAAACTTACAGTGGATGATGTGAATGAACTGGTATGTTATACCTTACTTGCTCATTTATCCCTTTCACAACTAAATTTAGTAATTGTATATCTGATTTACCTCTGTGAACCCCATTACAGTAAAAGTATATCATGACCAACTAATTACATTTGAACGACAGGATCCTGTCTTATCTCAAGACTTCAGTAAAGAAAAAAGTTGTTTTAAGGAGACTAGGCTGCTTAACCCTGAACATGCTGAATTTTTGTAATGGATTTGTCCAGCTTTGAATTTGGAACAGTCCATTCAAAGTTTAAGGGATTTCAATATCAAAATACAAAAATGGAGCTACCAACAGTATAGAGCCTGGTCAGACTGCACAGATGTGCAGGCTGGCCTGGCTCTATACTGGTGGCAAAGGCTAATCACTTTCGGTTCCAGCAGGTTAAGGGTTAATGGTGACTTCTCTAATTTCAGAATCCAAACGATATATCATATGTATACAGCGGATATGCTCCCCTGAGTGTGCGGCTGATACAGTACCTGGCAAGGCCTGGGTGGCGAAGTATCACCGAGGTGCTTAGTTTGTTACCTGGACCAAGAGTTGACGAAGTTCAACAAATACCTGTAGCTCTTAGAAAAAGAAGTAAGACTTGTAGTAATGACATTCTCATCCCCCCCACCCTCCCAGATTTCATTAGTATCTTATTATAGCACTGTTTGTTATTGTTTTAAACTTTATGAAAGAGATTTTGATGTTTTTCACCCGTTGCAAGATTTTTTAATATTTCAGTAGTAAGAACTTGCTATACCACAATCACACATTTGAGACAAACACCACATAAATGTGAATTCTTTATCCTGGTTAATGTTGTGAAATTTTCTTGTAGGAAATTCTGTAACATCGTCACATTCCAGCATTGCGGATCAGAAAGTTACCCTTGTGTTCTTCCTGGGTGGGGTAACATATGCTGAAGTAGCAGCTTTAAGATTCTTGGCACAGCAGGATGATGGTAAGTTTAATACAACTGAAATCTTTATGAACAGTTATTCTATATTCTTTTTAGAATTTGGAAACAGATTTAAGAAATCCAAGAAGTTGACCTTTTTATATGAGATGTAGTCTTTCTTTGATCTGATGAAAATAAAAGATCTGCACTGTATACTTGCTCTAAACTTGTTAGAGTATGATAGACTTTTCAGGAAGTTCCAAAGTCTTTGTTTTCAAATGAGTAACCAGCAGGCTTCTTATTGGTAAACTTCTAATCTAGCAAAGCTTTGTCAGTGTTGTGTATGGTTAATGTTCACTTACAGTTTATTACTTCTTTAGGCTGTGATTACATTATTGCTACCACAAAGGTGCTAACCAGTTGTGATTTTCTGAGATCCCTGTATGGGGACTGTAAGAAGGGCCAGTTGAGAGATGGACCTTTTTTAAAATCATAGTGACGTGAGCATGGCATACTTCCACCCTGCTTAATATCCCAATCTTATCCCTCTATATGTATAATAATTTTTTCCAGTCAGTGTCTATAAAGCTTTTAAATCTCAGTTAAGGAGTAAAAATGGTATGGTAAATTATACTGTAAATTCCAGGATGGTATCAGTTTTAAGAATTCCTATTTTTGTTTATTCTAAGTTCTGTTTGGCAGTTTTTACCAGTTTAATGACAATTCCAAATTTAAATATTTTATCACCAGTCTATGGGGTTAAGTCAGTAAATAATTGGTTATTCTAAGTTCTGTTTGGCAGTTTTTACCAGTTTAATGACAATTCCAAATTTAAATATTTCATCACCAGTCTATGGGGTTAAGTCAGTAAATAATTGGTTCTCCCATAGCAATCTCTGCCTTCAGTCTTTACTTGTTCAATACTATTGTCAAAATTGGATTTAATTTTTACTGAGAAATGATATTTCAGTTTTGTGACATGTTGAGTTTCTATATAGGGCATATGCAGAATAATGAAAAAAGAAACAAAAACCAAAAACCTTGATATCTTTTGACCTAATACTTTAGGTATATAAATACATTTCAGTATATCAAAATGCATTGGTTTTAGAGATCTTTCTGTTTAAATAAAAAGCAGGTTAAGGGTTGTGGGCGAGAATCTTTCATTTATACCAGCAAGCCTTTACTGCACTTCTGCACTTAGTATATGTGATTATCCACCTTCACAGAAAAACGAGGAGAAGACAGTAATGGTGAGATGAAGTGTTCACAAAATTGCTTGATCATGTTAAAAAAAAAGAAATGATACCAGCTTTTAGCTTGTCTGTCTTTAGCTCACATGAGCACAAAGTGCTCAGGGTGAGCTTTTCTGATCAGTCTTTGTCCATCCGTTCGTCTTTGTCCATCTGTCTGTCTGTCGTCAACTTTTCATTCAAATGACCTCCTCTGAAACCAAAAGGCCAAATTAAATGAAACCTGCCTGGAATGTTCCTTGTATGAAGCTCTACCAAGATTGTTCAAATGGTTCTGGTCCATTGCATCTCTGGTTCACTGGAGCTAAAATTAGATTTTAAAAGTTGGATCTTTAAAAATCTTCTTCTCCGAAATCTCAAGGCCTGGAGCTTAGATATTTGGTGTGAAGCATCATCTAGTGGACCTCTACCAAGTTTGTTCAAATTATGACCGTGGGGTCAAAACTGACCCCACCCCAGGGGTCAGTTGATTTTACATTGATTTATATAGGGAAAACTTAAAAATCTTCTTGTCAGAAACCACAAGGCCTAGAGTTTAGATAATTGGTGTGCAGCATTGTCCAGTGGACCTCTACCAAGTTTGTTCAAATCATGGCTCCTGGGTCAAAAATGGCCCAGCCCTGGGGGTCAGTTGATTTTACATTGATTTATATAGGGAAAACTTTAAAAAATCTTCTTGTCAGAAACCACAAGGCCTAGAGTTTAGATATTTGGTGTGCAGCATTGTCCAGTGGACCTTTACCAAGTTTCTTCAAATCATGGCTCCTGGGTCAAAAATGGCCCCGCCCCAGGCTTCACATGTTTTACATAGTTATACAGGAAAAAATTTAAAAAACCTTCTTGTCAGAAACCGCAAGGCCTAGAGTTAAGATATTTAGTGTGCACCATTGTCCAGTGGACCTTTGCCAAGTTTGTTCAAATCATGGCTCCTGGGTCAAAAATGGCCCCGCCCCGGGCTTCACATGTTTCACATAGAGTTAAATAGGAAAAACTTTAAAAAATCTTGTCAGAAACTGCAAGGCCTAGAGTTTAGATATTTGGTGTGTAGCATTGTCTAGTCGACCTCTACTAAGTTTTTTCAAATCATAGCCACTGGGTCAAAATATGCCCTGCCCCGGGGGTCACTTGTTTACATAGAGTTATATTGGAAAAAGTTTAAAAAGTCTTCACATCAGAAACCAAAAGGCATAGAGCTAAGATATTTTGTATGTAGTATTGTCAAGAGGACCTCTACCAAGTTTGTTCAAATCATGGCTCCTGGGTCAAAAATGACCCCACCCCAGTGGTCACATGTTTTACATAGAGGTATAAAGGAAAAACTTCAAAAATCTTTTTTTCAGATACCACAAGGCCTAGAGTTAAGATATTTGGTGTACAGCATTGTCTACTAGACCTCTACCAAGTGTGTTCAAATCATAGTCCCTGGGTTAAAAATGGCCCCGCCACAGGGGTCACATGTTTTTTACATAGAGTTATATAGGAAAAACCTTAAAAATCTTCTTGTCAGAAACCACAAGGCCTAGAGTTTAGATATTTGGTTTTCAGCATTGTCTAGTGGACCTCTACCAAGTTTGTTCAAATCATGACCCTGGGGTCAAAAATGGCCCCGCCCCAGGCTTCACATGTTTTACATAGTTATACAGGAAAAAATTTAAAAAACCTTCTTGTCAGAAACCGCAAGGCCTAGAGTTAAGATATTTAGTGTGCACCATTGTCCAGTGGACCTTTGCCAAGTTTGTTCAAATCATGGCTCCTGGGTCAAAAATGGCCCCGCCCCGGGCTTCACATGTTTCACATAGAGTTAAATAGGAAAAACTTTAAAAAATCTTGTCAGAAACTGCAAGGCCTAGAGTTTAGATATTTGGTGTGTAGCATTGTCTAGTCGACCTCTACTAAGTTTTTTCAAATCATAGCCACTGGGTCAAAATATGCCCTGCCCCGGGGGTCACTTGTTTACATAGAGTTATATTGGAAAAAGTTTAAAAAGTCTTCACATCAGAAACCAAAAGGCATAGAGCTAAGATATTTTGTATGTAGTATTGTCAAGAGGACCTCTACCAAGTTTGTTCAAATCATGGCTCCTGGGTCAAAAATGACCCCACCCCAGTGGTCACATGTTTTACATAGAGGTATAAAGGAAAAACTTCAAAAATCTTTTTTTCAGATACCACAAGGCCTAGAGTTAAGATATTTGGTGTACAGCATTGTCTACTAGACCTCTACCAAGTGTGTTCAAATCATAGTCCCTGGGTTAAAAATGGCCCCGCCACAGGGGTCACATGTTTTACATAGAGTTATATAGGAAAAACCTTAAAAATCTTCTTGTCAGAAACCACAAGGCCTAGAGTTTAGATATTTGGTTTTCAGCATTGTCTAGTGGACCTCTACCAAGTTTGTTCAAATCATGACCCTGGGGTCAAAACTGGCCCCACCAGGGGGGTCATTTGATTTCACACAAGGATTTATATAAGGAAAACTTTAAAAATTTGCTGCTCTGAAACACCAAGGGCTATACCTTCAATTGTTCGTTGTTATGTCTCCCCCAAACCTGCCCTTCTGATGGAGACGTATTGTTTTTGACTTGTCCATGGGTGTCTGTTTGTCTGTCTGTCTTTCACACTTTGTTTCCTTTCAATAACTTGAGTACCAGTTGACCCAAAGCCTTCAAACTTCACAGGGTTATTGCCTTTATTGAGTACAAAAAATCCCTTTTGTGTTTTGGGTCAGTAGGTCAAAGGTCAAGGTCAGAGGGACCTCTAGAGTGAAAACCGTTTCCACTCAATAACAGGATTACCATTTCACCCAGAGCCTCCAAACTTCATAGGATGATTGCTTTAACTAAATAGAAGAACCGTATTGTTTTTGGGGCTAGTATGTCAAAGGTCAGGGTCACAGGGACCTGTAGAGTGAAAACAATTTCTGCAGAGTAACTGTAGTACCATTACACCCAGAGCCTTCAAACTTTACAGGATAATTGTATTAGAAGAACCCTATTGTTTTTAGTGTCCATAGGTGAACGGTTAAGTTCACAGGGACCTCTAGATTGAAAACTGTTTCTGCTCAGTAACTGGAGTACCATTTTACCCAGAGCCTTCAAACTTCATAGGATGATTTTCTTTACTCAGTAAAAGAACCCTCTCATTTTTGGGGTCAGTAGGTCAAAAGTCAAGGTCACAGGGACCTGTAGAGTGAAACTTATTTCTTCTCAGTAACTGAAGTATCATTACACCCAGAACCTTCAAACTTTATAGGGTAATTATATTAGAAGAACCCTGTTGTTTTTTGGGTCAGTCACTGGGACCTGTAGAGTAAAACTATTTCTGCTAAAAAATTTGAGTACCATTACAACCAGAGTCTTAAAACTTATTGCAAACTTATTCAAACTTGCACCCATAAACATGAGCAATGAGACTCAGGTGAGTGATTTAGGGCCATCATGGCCCTCTTGTTGAGGAAAGAATCGAGCTTTTATGGTCACCGAGTCATTGGTGTGCAAAATCTTTAATGTAGCTGATTACTTATAAACCATAAGGCTTTACAGTTTAGATATTTGGTGTGTAGCATAGGCTGTTGGCCCTCTACCAAGTTGGTTCAAATCATGACCCCAGGGTGAATGTTGGCCCTGACCTGGGGCTTATATAGGAAAACCTTCTTATCTAAAACCACCTGACAGAGCTTTGTAACTTGATGTCAGGCATCCTCTACTAGACATCTATGGAGATTGTTCTTATTATGTCCCTGGGGTCAAAATTAGCCCCACCCCAGGGTCACTTGGTTTTGCAAAGAAAAAACTTATGGGAAAGCACAAAGCCTAGATCGTAACTGTACTTGCAAGGGATCCCCACCTCCACTTTTTTTTAAATATATATATAGTAGGTACTTCCACCCACCACCCCCCTAAAAAACACAAAACATTCTTCATTTTTGACAGACAAGCATTGGTGCCGCTATAATATATGGTGCTCTTGTTGAGGTTTAGCTTTTTGTTATTGATATTTTTGACAGTTTTCTTACAGGTTTGTCTGAGTTTTTATGTTGTGTGTTAATGCTAGTTAAACCAGTTAAAGTCGACTTCAGGTAGCCGTGTGTAACTGACTTCTGGTAACTGTGTGTTAGTCGTTGAAATTCAGTTTAGATCTGACAGTTTTGAGAGAACTATGCTGTGTCAATTTCCATGCTAGTTTTTGGCTTTTTTACCTCGTTTACTACCTGGTTTCTAACAGCAGAATGACTTAACATCAGTAAGAATAAAGAAGTTTTAAACAAGAATACATGCATATACAAAATGTTAATTTATTGAATGTAAGATTTCTTAAGCTTATCTAGACTATATCTAAACAAGAAATCAAAGTAGGACCAGTATCTAAGTACATTGTATTGTTAAAGCAGTTTTGAAGGCTTGTTTCTGATAAAAAAAATATACCAGTATGGTTTTGAAACTAAATGATATACACTGCCTGCAGTCTTATATGTGTGTGATACAGCAGTGAGTAGTATGTATACAAGCAGTACTAACAACTCTAATGCAGTGTTTTACAAACATGGACTTGTCTTGCAGGTGGAACAGACTATGTGATAGCTACAACCAAAATCATCGGTGGAAATACAGTACTAGATAAACTTACTTATTATGCTGAACCTGTCAAGCTGAATCCCTTCATATGATACATCAGGAATCCAATTTTGAATAGATATGTAGCACATGTATAGTGACACAAGGTTCTGTTACCATTTCTGGAGACGTAACATTCTGGAATGCATCTTCACAACACTGAATGACATCAAGCAGGAATCTGATGAGAATAGTTTGAAAATTTTAAGATCTTTTAAAAGTGACATGAAATAAAGGAAAAGTTGTTACCGTATGTTTTATTTGTAAAGATGTTTAACTTGTTTATAATAGATTTCCAGTTGGTATAGATAATCATTGCAAATATCAGGCAATTGTCAAGGTCACATTAAGTCTGCGTGTAAGCTTAAATTTTGTGCCGTGAGAAAGCTTCATAGTAAGTATGTGTCTGAGCTTTAAAATAATGATTTGAAATGCAGAGTTTGTTAGAGAACCTTTTCAGAAAATACCGATGATGCTTGTTTGTAATAAAATGTGCAATAAGGTTACTTTTTATTTAAGATGTATTTTGCATTAAAATCAAATATTTATGTTTATTGAGTACTTTGTTTCTTTTCATATCAAGATATTTTTATGCCCTGAAAGGAGAAATATAAATGTAGTAATGGAACTGTCTGTCCATTTCAGTGTTGTATCCCCTCCATTTCTCTTGAACACCTTGAAAGGTTTTGATATTATTTAGTTAAAATATTCAGTATAGCAAAATAATGAGTGGAAAGTGAAATTAGGTTGTCCATCCAAGGTCAAGGTCACACATGAATATTTCAGTCAGTTCTGTATCTCTGAAACATCTTGAAGGATTTTGAAATATTCGGTAGAATATATGACAGGCAGAATGTATGGGTTAGTTTGTTCTATCCAAGGTAAAGTTTATATGAGATCAAAAGCTGTGACTGTCCCATTGACTGGACACTGGACAAGTCAACACCACAAAGGTACTTTTGTAGGACATATATATAGTGTCCACGCTCAGTTATACCACACGCTGAAATTTGGTGGTGTATATGTTACACATCTCATTTTGCCTATTTATTCTCAGCTTCATTTGTTGAACATTAGGAACTAGGATTTATAAACTATACATTCATGTACTATTGTATTTGACACAAACCTGAAGTAAAGTTTTCTAATTCTTATATAATGTTGACTGACACCTCTAAATCTACTTAAATACCAAACCTTTTCAGTCAGTTCTTTGATACCGGTACATTACTTTTGAAGACATTTATTTTGTCACATGTATGACAGTTCTTGTTAAGGTAGTGTTGAGGTAGCCGGGGTGTAGTTTACTGTTTTCAACCCTATGTTTAATGGTCTGTTTTAAGAAACAAACTATCTAATGACAAAATTAAGAACATATTAATCACTTTTCTGAAGTAATTTTGAGGATACGCATGTATTACTCAAACCTCATAGAGCTAAATGTCTATCAAGCAAGGAAGCAAACATTTCTAACTACAGTAATGCAGTCTGTTATCATTCACAGTTATAATTTATTACTAATAAAATCATACTGACTGCTGAGAACTACTGAAATATTATTACAAACATGGTACCAATTTATCTTCCCCCCCCCCCCCCCCCCCCCCAACACAATGAGGGAAAGAAATCAAAGAAAATTTTGAAATCTGGTAATAGAGTTTTATATTAGCCAAAATGAATATATTTAAACAGAAATCAGTCGGAAATTAAACCAACACCTTAATAAAGTTGGTGCATTTATTGTTAAATATATGAGAATATGTAAGAGATTTATCATGTAGTTTGGGAAAAATAAAGAACTAAAATTTTTGGTAATCTTCATTACACCCCCACAAAGTTTGAGGGGGTATATAGGAGTGAGCTTGGTGGTCAGTCATGGTTTCCGTACGATAATTCATGAAAGGTTACGACAGATTTAAACAAATTTTAGTACACAGCTGTAACATCATATGATACAGGTCAAGTTCAATATTGGGGCTGGTGGGGCCAAGGTCAAGGTTACTAAAAAATGAAAAACGGTTTCCGGACAATAACTCATGAATGGCTTGACAGATTTAAACAATTTTTGTTATTGGGGCTGGTGTTGTCAAGGTTACTAAAAATAGAAAAACCGTTTCTAGACAGTAACTCATGAATGGCTTGACAGATTTAAACAATTTTTGGTACATAGTTGTAACATCATAACATACAGGTCAACTTCGATATTGGGGCTGGCGGGGCCAAGGTCAAGGTCACTTACTTAAAATAATAAAATGGTTGAAAAATGATTTCCAGATAACTCATGAAATCTTGACAGATTTAAACAATTATTGGTACACAGGTGCAACATCACAGGATACAGGTCAAGTTTGATATTGGGCTAGTGGGGCCAAGGTCAAGGTCACTGTTACAGAAAATAAAAAATAAATGATTTCTGCTCAATAATGTGAGTTAGGAATGTGATATTCTGATGAAATTTTCTGTAAAGGTAGCTTCTATGAAGACGACGCTTGGGATTGAAAATTTTGCTTGTTGGTCAAGGTCACTGTTCCCTTAAACTAAAAATAGAAAAACTGGTTACTGGGTTATAATTCATGAAAGGCTTGACAGATTTAAACCATTTTTGGTACACAGGTGTAACATCATAAAATACAGGTTAAGTTCGACTTTGGGGCTGGTGAGGTCTATGTCAAGGTCACTGTTACTAAAAATAAAAAAAAGGTTTCTGCTCAGTAACTTGAGTTACGAATGAGATATTGTGATGAAACTTTCTTTAAAGATAGTTTCTGTAAAGACGACGCTTGGGATTGAAAATTGGGCCAGTTGGATCAAGGTCACTGTTCACTTTAACTGAGAATAGAAAAACAGTTTCTGGGTGATACCTCATGAGTTACAGGAACAGTCAGGGATTTATTCCCAGATGAATAGGGATGCATTCAAGCCCACATATGTACTTGTAAAATTTGATGATGATCGTGTTTGAGGTAAAGCTCGTGAATGCTCTAGATGTCTTTTTCCAGAAAAGATCAGCTAGAGCATCAGCTAGTTTTACTAGAAAATATACAGTTCACTGGTCTACCGGTAATTGTTTTCTCTATATACAATATTATTAAATATAAAATATATACATATTTCAATGTTTCTTATGTCACTTTATGCCATTGATTCTAAGCTTTCCAGTTCCAGTATCAAGCACCCATGTGGGGGTATTAATCACCTTTAGTGATAGTTCTAGTTTTTTTTACTATGTTTAAAGGTATTATAACATTTGAAATGTAGTTTAACAAGAGGATCATGATGGCCCTGGATCGCTCACCTGAGTACTAAGGAAACATCAAAAGCAGTATTACATTTTCTAATTAAAGATTTGTAGGTGTCTACAAACCAAATCTCTAAAATCAGTCAATAAAATAAGGCTCTATGATAGAAAGTAGAAAAATCTATTAATAGCTGTGGTGACCTTGACATACTGACCTCAAACCTCACCAAAGGCTAGAGGTCCATGCAAGGAACCTACATACCAAATATACTGGTTTATAAAGGAAAGTTTTTTCTTAGACAGGTAGGTTGGGATATTTGAATACCGCTTCTCGTAGTGTGGTTGTCATTCATCTCAAATGTTTTTGATGGCACATATGATATGGAATACAGTGACATAATAGTGCTTTTTGCCAAACACTCGTGCAGAATTGCACAGAATGGAATACAAATCTGTTCAACACTTGGAGAATATTCACATCATAAAACAGTAAGAAATCTGGTCTGTATGTGTGATCTTGATCTTAGCCAGCCAATACCAGTAGTCTACCAATGGTATCATAATATGTTTTTCCCAAATATTTTCAACGTCCTTCAATCTGTTCAACACTTACAGAGGGCACACAGGATATTCACATATAACACTGTGATGAGCAGCCTGAAAATGTGATTTTGTTCCAAGTCAGCCAATACTGATGTTTTACCCATGGTATCATTATGAAATGTTTCCACTAAATAGTTTCAATGTCCTTCAAGCAGTTAGAAATACAGAGGACACACAGAATATTCACATAACAGTATGATGAGCAACCTCAAAGTGTGATTTTGTTCCAAGTCAGCCAATACTGATGTTTTACCCATATATATACATATTTATACATTTTATAACAGTATTAGGTGTGGCCTCTCTGTGATCTTGATCTGAGCCAACCAATATCTGTGTTCTTCTCATTGTATCACTTTGAAATGTTTCTCAGATAATTCATTTTACTTCAATCTGTTCAACAGATACAGAGCTGATATGAAACTGCTAACAGACAGGTGGACAACCAGAAGCATAACACATCTGTTCAGCCATGTAAAAAAATGCAGAAACTTTAGCAAAATATTTGTGAGTGCAGATTTATTATATTGCCTTCAGGAAAAAAGTCTCATATCAATCAGTACTCTTCAGTTTGGAGGTATTGCATTACACCCAAACTACCTTCAATTGTCTCCCTTTGTGAAATAAAACACAACACCAGTTGTGATAATCATTCATACTTGAAACAATGATACAGGCTTTTAATTTAATATACATGCAAACAAAAAAAATATTCTCACAACAAAGCCTTCATCAGAACAACAAAGTTCAGAAATCACTTTTCAGATTTAAGTAACTTTAGGTTTTATCTGCATAGGTTACTCCTCACTGTGATATCAGTTTTGTCAAAGTAATTGTTTGAAGACATCCAACAGGAAACATACATGTTGAAATTCATTGAGATTTATTTATAATACTCAAAAAGTTCCATGTTCATTTAAAGCTGATGTGACTGAATTCTGAACAGCAAAAATCAGCTTTTCTTTACGAGTTTAATTCCAGAAATAAAGTTTATCCACAGAATTTGACTGGTTACATCACATGTATAAAAATTTTCATGCTGTATTATATTGCTTTCAAGCAAATACCTTCACAGATACTAACAAAAACATGAAAACAAAGAAGGGTTACTAATATCTAGTCACATAAAATCTTACTTTCTCAACAAATATATATTTATATAGTGTCCCAAAATGACAGTAAAATAAAACAGCACCATATCAACAGATATACATGACTGTATATATTTTTGTTACTGCTTGGCAGCTGATGAAAGAATCCAGGTCTGGAATATATAAACACACCCTTGATGTTCACGTAAAACAAAAGCAAGAAAAGAAATCAATTCATACATGTTTAAGTGTTGCAGTACTCAGACATTCAACTGTAACTGAAAGCAATTCATTTCATACATTTTAGACAAACATACTGGCATGAGACCAGTCTTGGGTAAACTACAAATACAGATGCTTGTCATACGACCCTTTTTATTACCTTGACTTTGAATAAAGCACTTTTATTCCACACTTGATTGGCTTTTTAAGTGAAATCATGATTATCTTGAAAATATTTATGTCTGATGGTCCTGAAAGCCAAAAGCTAACACCTACCTGTCCAGATTTATAATGTGAGGTAGAGTCTGCCAGCAGAATTCTAGCCCCTATTACTGTACTGGTTGTACAATGCTTACACTCCAGGTACTGTATACAACACTGTTCTCTACTGTCATATACACTGTTCAACTGCACACCTGCAACAGGAAATATACAAGTTACATCTGTATGTGTAACATTTTACTTCAACAGTCTATAAGTATTTCTGTAATAACATGCTGCAATCACTCTGTCCTTGTCCTGTTTTGTATCATGTGTTTTCCACTGCTAAAGCTATCTTTACTATGTAGACACTAATGTTTTGTGTTCAGCACTACAGGTAGTATATCCTAGCCATACTTGCATGTTTCTCTATGTAACTCTTGAGCAGGTCTCATCTCGGCCTCACTGCTAAGTTTGAAAAACATACTGAGAAGTGATGCAGAAATGACTTTGAAAAGTAAACAGAAGTTTTAATTATGCTAAAATAAGAAGAAACAAAAATAAATATTTGTAAATACAACACTGAAGGCAGAAAGACAATCACACAACTGACACATATTATACAAAAAGTCAGAAACAATAGTCAAATTACAATGTACCTGTGGTGTTGGTCTGGGCTACCACTGTTTGTAATGAATTATCTTCTGTCTTGAGGCAAGGAAAATACAACAATTCTGTGTTCTTTTTAAACACTCCTGCTAGGAATTCAGGATGCCTTTTCTGTTTCTCATAACTACACAGTTTCATCCATTTTTTACCACATTTCACACAAGATAAAAATTTGTTATCCAACTGTAAGATAAAGGTAAATTATTACTAGACACAATGGTTTCAAGTCAGAAAAACCTACACAACAGCAAAATATCTGATTACTACAATATACCCTTGTGAAAGCCCGTTTATGTCAAATTCTTCACAGATTTTGTAATCTTTTTGTGTTTACCACAAAGAAATGATTGTTGACAAATATAAATTAGTTTTCTTACATATAAAAAAGTGAAGAATTTGAAATATGACAGTTTATTCACGGAAGTATCATCCTCACTAGACATGCACATTCTCAGACAATGGTATAATATAACTCTCTGGAAATGTTAGATAGTTGGCATTTTAAGTCATGGTATACCCAGTATATTGTATGTTTAAGTATACAGAAAAAAGCATGAAAATTATAGGATTTATTTTCCAAATACCTGGTGTAATCTGAACATTTTCAAGGATCCCAGGTACACAATTACTTTACCCATCATCTTTTAGTCTGAGCATGTGTGTTGGTCCCTTATTCACATTTCTTCATTTAATAATTTAATTGTTAAATCTCAGGACTATAATTTCTCAGGACTATAATCCCCAACATGAATGTCAACACAATTTTAATCCAAAATTTCAGGGCATCCATAGAGATGTTAATTCAACAATGTGTTCAAATTTCTACAGAGATCTTTGTTTGAAAGATTCCAATTCAAAATTAGAGAATTCATTATAGCAATGAGAAGCTGAAAATGAAAGTGTTGAGAAACTAGAAATGTGTCCACAGTATGTGCCCCTAATACTTGCACTTGTCACAGAAGCACCATAGCAATTTTGGTGAAAATTTAACTTTGTGGAGAAGTTCACAATGAAGCAAAGGTGCATATAGCTAGGAGACTAACTTAACAGAAAATAAGCCTGAACATGAAAAACAAGGATTTACTGATGTTCAAATCAATAGGGATCATCTTCTGGTCATGCCCAAGGTCCTTAGCCTAGTAAATGTTCCCAAGTTATTCATCAAAACAACCTTACACAGGTGACCACAACCTTTGACCTAGTAACCTCAAAATCAATAGGGATCATCTTCTGGTCATGCCCAAGGTCCTTAGCCTAATAAATGTTCCCAAGTTATTAATCAAAACAATCTTACACAGGTGACC
This sequence comes from Cyclina sinensis, assembly GCA_012932295.1. Taxonomy (NCBI): domain Eukaryota; kingdom Metazoa; phylum Mollusca; class Bivalvia; order Venerida; family Veneridae; genus Cyclina; species Cyclina sinensis. The sequence continues at coordinate 31,344,833 of JAAONU010000019.1, read as the reverse complement.
ACAACCTTTGACCTAGTAACCTCAAAATCAATAGGGGTCATCTATTGGTCATGCCCAAGGTCCTTAGCCTACTAAATGTTCCCAAGTTATTAATCAAAACAATCTTACACAGGTGACCACAACCTTTGACCTAGTAACCTCAAAATCAATAGGGATCATCTTCTGGTCATGCCCAAGGTCCTTAGCCTACTAAATGTTCCCAAGTTATTAATCAAAACAATTTTACACAGGTGACCACAACCTTTGACCTAGTAACCTCAAAATCAATAGGGTTCATCTACTGGTCATGCCCAAGGTCCTTAGCCTACTAAATGTTCCCAAGTTATTAATCAAAACAATTTTACACAGGTGACCACAACCTTTGACCTAGTAACCTCAAAATCAATAGGGGTCATCTACTGGTCATGCCCAAGGTCCTTAGCCTACTAAATGTTCCAAAGTTATTAATCAAAACAATTTTACACAGGTGACCACAACCTTTGACCTAGTAACCTCAAATTCAATAGGGGTCATCTACTGGACATGCCCAAGGTCCTTAGCCTACTAAATGTTCCCAAGTTATTAATCAAAACAATTTTACACAAGTGACCACAACCTTTGACCTAGGAACCTCAAAATCAATAGGGGTCATCTACTGGTCATGCCCAAGGTCCTTATTATGTTTAGTGCCCTTCATATCATACCGGGCTTCTGCTGGTCATGCCCATACCCTATGCAGTTTCATGAACCTAGCTCTAAGCATTTGCTAGTTCCTGATCTGACAAAATGATAGTATCAGATGATGGGCACATTGAATGACATGTTAACTAGATTGGAAAATTGTGGAAAATTTGACCATTTTTCAGAACAAACTTTTTTTTTTTTTAAAGTGCCAGAAGTACAATAACACTTTAATGATATTCATTAACCAGTAATTCATGGGCAATTAAAAATAATTAATCAATGTTTTAGCAAATAAGAAAGCATTTATATTGGTGATTAGATAATCTTCACTTTATCTGAGCAAATGATTACCCCACACCTACACCTCAGATTATTGCAATTTTACAGTTGTTAGTAAAATAAAACAAGTTTCCTTCTTAATTCTAACTACTGAACAAGGAGACACCAGCTTAAAGTAAAAAACATGTCTACAAAATGGTTTACTGAATAAAAAGAATATGATTGAGGAAAACATCTTGCCTTGTTTTCTTTCCCATCATCCTCGTCAGCCGCTTCATAAACCACACCTTTCTTAGACCGTTTTGACCACTCCTCAAATCTGCTTGTTGATTTACGCTTCCTCGCTCCACGTCTACGAGTGTTCAGGAATTCCTCATCTGACTGGCCATCAGTTTCTATATATATAAAACATACTACAACAGTCCAAATAACCTGAAAATGATTACATGCAGAAACAACTGTTGTTATGTCGATATATATATCTGCCACAAATCAAAATCTAAGTCCAAGTTAAGTTTGTTTTAGCTAAGTCATAGCTGAAGTGGGTTTATAATTACACTGATGATAAATACTACGCATATTGGTAATATAACATACATGAGCAAAATGTCCTTCAACCTTTGGCATAAAAATGTCTAATTTAAAGGTTAATTGCTTGAATGGTTAATTAACATATCAGAAATAGCTTTTATAATGAAAATGCTCTTAAAAGTTACCAAAGAAACTGAGCAGAATTAGAGCCATTATGGAATGACATTTATTTCATAAGACTTCAGATTAAAACTCTGTCAAACAAAGAAATTGTTTTGGTAACCTGATGCATCTACTTTCCCTTCATCAACTACAGTATTTGCTGTGCTGGTTTCCTGCAGCACTGTTCCCTGTACTGACGAATTTCTCCCTTGCTTAACTTTATCCACCATCAATCTGTTCACTTTACCACGGGTTCTACATTTTGCTTTTGCTTCACTATTCTCTATTCTGAAGTCTGAACCTAGGTCACCTGCCTCATTTACAACTTTCACATCATTCAAGGTCTCTTCCCTTTCTTTAATATCCATATCATCACATTTATCTTTTGATTCTTGACAAACTTCCTTTGGTTTTTCATTTCTTAAGCCTTCAGATACTCTTTTTCTAAATATTGGTTTCTTTTTAGTTGTAGCATCATTCTGCAAGCCCAGTGCACTATTTTTATTGTCAGCATTGGTTTCAGTTGAATCTATATTAACTATTGACTGTTCCTCAAACAACACAGGTGATGTACATGTAACCTGTTGTAGGGTGGTAGTCTGTTGCTGGTCAGGCTGTTGCTGGGAGTTGTCAGGATCTGCCCTTAACTTACTCCCTGGACCTAAGTTGCCAGTGCTACATTCCTAGAATGAAAGAAAAAAATCTTGAAAAAGATTGAGATTTGGGACGGGGGGTAAAGAATTTCTTTGTTTAGTTGAAAATTCAATATACATAAATATCTCAAATAGATTATTAAATTAAACCATTATACAGACAGATGCTACTAAACAGTACCTGTTCCATTTTTGCTGGTCTTTGTGGTGTAACTGTGGCAACTGGCACTTTAGATGATGGTGTCTTTGGCAACTTGCAAAATTTAAGGAACTTGTTCTGTGGTTCTGGATCACCCTCAGTAGAGGAATCAGGCACAGCTACTTCCTGTTTGACTGGTTCCTTCTTTGGCTCATCTTGTTTGACTTCCTGTTCAGATTGGACTGGTTTATTGTTTTGATCTGATTTGGCTTCTTTCACCTCTGCTTTTTCTAAAAATAAATGAGTGACAAAAAGCACTTGGTGCAACAATAAATACACTTAGTACAGATATAGTTTAAGTCTGCACAATTCATGTCTTTAACACCAAAACCATTGGCTTGTAATTTTAATACGAAAGTATGTGTGTAAGAATTAATCTTTCAAATTTTTATGGAGCATTCATTTAAAAGGTAAGTGCACATTTTGATTTGTAATATTTCAAATTATCATGGCAAAGAAACACTTTTTCTACAGTAATACCAGCTGATTTGTAAAAATGTGACTGATGTAAATCAATGCTTTGTTACTGATGTAAATCATTGCCTTGTTTTAAAGAAAAGAAGGTAAAGTATATAGTTAGAACTATTCTTCTCTTTAAGTGGAAGAAACAGAAAACACAAAGACAGGAAACATAAAATACAGCAAATACTGTATCAACAACAACAACAACAAAACAGTCCAAAAGTTCACCAACATACAATATCCAACCAAATTAAACTGAAATACCTAGTTCAGCTTTCTTCTCAGATGCTGCACTTGATTTCTCCTTCTTGTTTGGTTCAATTAGAAAAGCCCTCTCATTTTTCTCCCCTTTATTCAGGACAACATAGTAAGCTTTATTTCTTGGAGCCTGATCTGAACTGACAAACGTCTTCAACTGCTCTTCCACTGGCAAAGTACTTGAACCTAATGTAAATACTATTTCTGCCTTTTTGTCTTCTTTAGTTACATTACAAGCCTTTCCTCCTACTGTACTGTGCCCCATGTCTTGCTGGTTACCTGTCTTGATGTTACAATCAATATTACTGGTACCCAGCACAGGCTGTGGTTGTGGTAACAAAGTTTGATTTTGTAACAAGAAAGTACCCTGCATGGAAGGCTGTGGTATAGTCAAGAACACCTGTTGTTGCAGACTGGTTCCTGGCATGTTCTGTAAATTTGGTTGTCCTACCAAAGGAATCTGAGAGGGTACCATCTGTGGTAACAGACCTGGTGGACTGGTGAGTGAGGGATTTGTGCCTAAATGAAAAGATAAATTGCTGAAAAAATTAACCCTGAAATAACTTAATATATTAATGTAGGTGAGAAGTTATAAAAACAAGAGGGCCATGATGGCCCTGTATCACTCACCTGACTATGACTGCTTTTAACAAAGTTGCTATGGACCTGGTTAATTGACCCCAGATGACCCATATTCAAACTTGACCTAGAAATTATTGAAACAATCTCTTTGACAAATTTCAAGGTTATTTGTACTGAAAATGTTACCTCTAGAGTTTTAACAAGGTTTTTCCATATTTGGGCTCTGTGACCTAGTTTTTAACCTAGATGTCCCATATTCAAACTTGAGCTAAAAATCATCAAAACAACCTTTTTGACAAATTTCCAGGACATTTGGACTGAAAATGTAGCCTCTAAAGTGTTTACAAAGTTTTTCGATATTTGGGCTCTGTGACCTAGTTTTCAACTCCAGATGACCCATATTCAAACTTGAGCTAGAAACCATAGAATTAAGCTTTCTGACAAATTTCCAGGTTATTTGGAATTAAAATGTTACCTCTAGAGTGTTAACAAGGTTTTTCCATATTTGGGCTCTGTGACCTAGTTTTTGACCCAAGATGACCCATACTCCAATTTGAGCTAGAAATCGTCAAGGCAACCTTTCTGACAAATTTCCAGATTATTTGGACTGAAAATGTAACATCTAGAGTGTTAACAAGATTTTTCTATTTTTGGGCTCTGTGACCTAGTTTTTGAACCCAGATGACCCATATTCGAACTTGAGCATAGAAATCATAGAAGCAACCTTCCTGACAAATTTCCAGATTATTTGGTCTAAAAATATTACCTCTAGAGTGTTAACAAGGTTTTTCAATATTTGGGCTCTGTGACCTAGTTTTTCACCCCAGATGACCTATACTCCAACTTGATCTAGAAATCCTCAAGGCAACCTTTCTGACAAATTTCCAGATTATTTGGGCTGAAAATGTAACATCTAGAGTGTAAACAAGATTTTTCTATTTTTGTGCTCCGTGACCTAGTTTTGGAACCCAGATGACCTATATTTGAAACTGAGCTAGAAATCATCGATAGAACCTTTCTGACAAATTTCCAGGATGTTTGGACTGAAACAGTAGCCTCTAGAGTGTTAACAAGGTTTTTCTATATTTGGGCTCTGTGACCTAGTTTTTCAACCGTGATAACCCATGTTGAACTCGTCTGAGATATTAATAAGGCAAACATCCTGACCAAGTTTCATGACAATTGAGGCAAAAATGTGACCACTAGAGTGTTAACAAACTAATTGTGGACGGAAGGACGGACAGATGGACAACGGACAAAAGGTGATCAGAAAAGCTCACTCTGTCACTACGTGACAGGTGAGCTAAAAAGGCCAGTACATCAAGTTATACAAATGTAGATTTTCATATCAATACCACTGTCAAAAAGTCTATTTCATAGCAGCAGGATTTTTTTACACATTCTGACTAGAACAATTGTGCCAAAAATCAACAAGCAAGAAAAACCAGTATTTTATTATAACTTAAGGAGGTAAATTATTCTCACCTTTGGAAAAAATTTGATTATTAGACATTAAAAAATGCTTTCTCTGATGATATATAACATCTGACTCAAATAAGTTAGCAGTCAATTGATATTATCCAAAAAGTTTCACCCAAAGAGGGTATTTTACTTTTCACTCAATGATTTCAGGGGAAATACAATTGTTTCATTTTTTCGAAGAAATGCATTATTTGCTGATTTGCATTGTACTGCATCCTTTGCTTAGAACAAGAAGTACCAAAGGGACCTGAGAATGTTTTAATAGTACATTACACTTTTAATTAATTTCCTTACATTCACATGATCTGTTTCGACTGTGTTCATACAGAGAAAACTTCCAGCTAGGGCCATTATTGAAAATCGCGATATCAATATATCATTGATTTTTAGCAGTTGATCCAATATCAATTGGCAGTTTAGAATATCAGTATAATCTAGAATGTCGCAAGGCAATAAATGAAATAAAGGCTAATTCTTAGTTAACATCTCTGCATAATGTTTTCCATAGAATTTTATCCTTAAGGTAATAGGAAGGAGGCTGCCATTATTGTTAACATCCTTTGTGCATGCGTCACGATGACTAGGTAAGAGCAGAATGAACCAAATGTTTAAAAACCCTCTGGTGAGCAATACTTGAAGTCTCAATACATGACAACATAAAATAGTTCATATAAACAAGCAAAGCCAACATTGTAATGACAGTATTTATCAAACATTTTAATATATTAACTATTTGACTTGACATTGGATCACATCGATATTTGCCTTTCAATATATCAATTCAAAATTTTCTATCAATGACAGCCCTACTTCAAGCATTGTTGATAAAAATCTTACCTCCCTGTCGTCCAGGATCTATTAGGAATGCCTGCTCATTTGGTGTTCCTTGATTTAAGATAATGTAGTATGACTGATCCTTAGGAGCTGTTCCAGAATTAATAACATTCATTATCTGCTGCTGAATGGAAAGGGAGCTCACTCCTGGTAACCCTTGCAGAGAAGGTGAGATCACCTTTGGTAAGCCCTGAACATTGTTTTCCTTGACTGAGGATTTTGGAGTCTGGCTCATTGGTGGGCTTCTGGTGGACAAAACATATACTTTGAATGCCTGATATTTTCACAATAAACATGAACAAAAGTTTCAATGTTCTAACGACAATCAAAACTAATTTCTGATTGAAAAAAAAACAAAGCTGAAGGTACTAGACATTAAATCTGTTTAATGTCACAATATATCTGGGAAGAAAATTTGATGTTTTCCACCTACTTTTTTTAACAAAGATTTAGACTAAACATTATTTAAGTACGAAATTTCTCCAACAAATATTTTCTGTTCAACTAAACCTCATATATATGTATTTATATTGTGTATTATGATACAAATAAAACTACTGCTAGGGCTGGCATAAATTTGCTGTCTGGCACATTTGCTATTATCTCAAGGATATATTCATTTTCTCTTATGTTCAAATCAATGTACCTGAACTGTGGGGTCCCTTGGTCAGAGGTGTTCAGGTACGAGTTATCCAGTGACTGTCTCTTGTATATAGAGTCCCGCCGTCCTGTTCCTGGGGTGGCTGGTATAAATGATGTGTCTGGTCTGTAAATATATGTACAAAGAGGCTAAATGTAATACATTATACTTGCTTTTTTTTGATGACACAACTTTCTATTTCCATATCAGTTCAAAACAGCCATAAGTAATCCAGTGTGCTAAACTTTCTGGCTGGATATTGCCTGCAGTGAAATCAACAAGAGACCAGTTTGCATACCAAAGAAATGAAGGAGTCCAAGGTGGTAATAAAAGTTTTCTAATATCTAAAGAAAGAACAAAGTAAGCTAAATTAGATCTGAGCTTTAGCTATAATTACAACCTTTCCTTAATTCCTAAGGGATGCTAAACTTGTTTTATTATGACATGCAACCTTTTTACAGGTAGAAAAAATATATAGATTTCTTGCACTAATATGCATCTCAAACCAATGTCCTCAGTCACAGAAAAGTTACACTCAGGTAAAAGCTGGAGGTATTATCTGTTAAGAGCAGACTTAGAATAGTGATGTAAGGAGAGTCAAGTAAAATCAAATAATAATTGGCAGTTGTGTTATGCCAGGAACAATCAATTTTCATTTCCAAGAATCATTGTTGTCAGGTGGCAAGGGAAGTTACTCTTTGAGGGAATCTGTTCTAACAGAATTACATTTGACATTATAAATATATTAAATAACCTTAAACAAATTATTACTGTTTAATACTTAAATATTTACTTACTTAATTTAGTACTATTTAATTTGTTATATCATGCATCCAAGCAGAATTTGTTGTGATAATATTTCGATTATTTTCCAATTGTAAATCATAATGATCAATTCGATAACTGATTTTCATTTCATTTTACAAGCAAACAAAGTTTACTTTTTGTCTATGGTCTGTGTCATATCACACAGTAAGTGTACTTACTCCCTATGGTCTGTGTCATATCACACAGAAAGTGTACTTACTCCCTATGGTCTGTGTTATATCACACAGTAAGTGTACTTACTCCCTATGGTCTGTGTCATATCACACAGTAAGTGTACTTACTCCCTATGGTCTGTGTTATATCACAGTAAGTGTACTTACTCCCTATGGTCTGTGTCATATCACACAGTAAGTGTACTTATTCCCTATGGTCTGTGTCATATCACAGTAAGTGTACTTACTCCCTATGGTCTGTGTCATATCACACAGTAAGTGTACTTACTCCCTATGGTCTGTGTCATATCACATAGTAAGTGTACTTACTCCCTATGGTCTGTGTTATATCACAGTAAGTGTACTTACTCCCTATGGTCTGTGTCATATCACAGTGAGTGTACTTACTCCCTATGGTCTGTGTCATTTCACACAGTAAGTGTACTTACTGCCTATGGTCTGTGTTATATCACAGTAAGTGTACTTACTCCCTATGGTCTGTTATATCACAGTAAGTGTACTTACTCCCTATGGTCTGTGTCATATCACACAGTAAGTGTACTTACTCCCTATGGTCTGTGTCATATCACAGTAAGTGTACTTACTGCCTATGGTCTGTGTCATATACAGTAAGTGTACTTACTCCCTATGGTCTGTGTCATATCACACAGTAAGTGTACTTACTTCCTATGGTCTGTTATATCACAGTAAGTGTACTTACTCCCTATGGTCTGTGTCATATCACACAGTAAGTGTACTTACTCCCTATGGTCTGTGTCATATCACAGTAAGTGTACTTACTCCTTATGGTCTGTGTTATATCACAGTAAGTGTAATTACTCCCTATGGTCTGTGTTATATCACAGTAAGTGTACTTACTCCCTATGGTCTGTGTCATATCACACAGTAAGTGTACTTACTCAATTGCTGGCATTTCTTTCACCATGGTCTCTGTGAACTTTGACATGGAACCAAGGAAAGTAGAGAAAGTATCATATGCCTTCACCTTTGACCTCACCCAGCGGGACAGGCCTGGATATATAAAGCATCAAACACGTTCAAACCTGGTCAAATAGATCTAATTTTAATAATAACAAACTGAAAAACTGTGTTTTTATGCTTTTCATTGGTTTACTGAAACATCTAGAGTTTTCAAAGAGTCAACATGAGAACAGTACATCTGTTTCAGAAATAAATGTCAATCCTAATCTAAGGTAGCCATGAGTGCATAATGTCAGGGATTGGTTCAATATTCTCAAACCTGTAGTAAATTCTTCACAAGTACCTTCCTGAGAATGACAATGACACATTATCATGAGCGCATGAATGTGTGATTCATCTGATTTTTAATAACACAGATATAAGATTTTCTTTAAATTCATATTCAATGAAAAATGGTTCTAATGTATTTAAATAATTCTGAAAGCTATAACTACATGTACTTTCTTGTAATTACACTCATCAAGTAATCATGTATACAATAATACTGAAATAATAATGATCTTCTCTTACTAAAAAAAAAAATTTAACTTACTTTTACAGTATTTGTCTGCCTTTTTGACGAATCTGTCATCCACAATGATCAAAGCTCCCCAGTCCTTCCTGTAAATTCAAGCACTGGAGAATAATGCAAAACGTATGATCATAACTTATATGGTTACTGCCCGAGTTACTGTGATCTTACACTAAAATGAAGAGACCAGAACAGATTCAAAACATTTTCACAATACAAGTTGTGTTTTCTAACCTGAAAGACTTATGTATTGCTTAAGAACTTAGGTCACCTAAAATCAATTAGAAAATATTTAGAACTCTGTGCAAAACCAGTTTACTGGAAGTGACTCAGTGGCCTTGTGCACTGGCCTACGAAGCTAGCAACTCGGGTTCAATTCCAGGTAGTGACCGAGTTACTGACTGATTTCCCAGGACTGGGTGGTTACCTGACTGGGTACTGTATCGGCCTAGACTGGGGATCGGGGAGGTAAAATATACGCATGGTGGGCTCTTCTGGAAACAAGTTGTTCCATCCAAACCAGGTGGGGACTTTCATTGAATACCCAGGTTAAATAAGAAATCTTTACATTCTACTGCCTTTTGATCTCTAGATTTTACAAGCCCTAGAAATACAATGTTCAACACTAACTTACCTGTGTCTGATACATCTCCCTAGGGCCTGATTTAATGCCCTGAAGGCCTGAATCTCATACCAGTCATTCCCACTGAGCAGTCCCCTATCTACCCTGTGTCTGTCATTGTACTCTCTCTTCAGTTTCACCTGTAATTGATATGAAAATATTAATGAAGAGTAATTCGTTCAGCCTACTAAGCATGGTTTCTATCAAGGATATTCACGAAAAGTACAAAGGTAAAAGCTAAAGTCAACTCTGTAATCAGTGCTTAATCAATACTTTATTTACTTAAAAGAATGTGAAAGTTTAGTCACTAAAACATTAGCACCTATAAACTGATATATTATACTTCTTTAAACTTACCTGGACATCTTTTATGCTTGGGAAAGGTATCCCCACCTGAAATAAGTAAAATGACCTTTAGCTGCTAAAATCAACTTTCATAAACAGTCCTGCTATATCTACAGAGTATAAACAGTCCTGCTTAATCTATAGAGTAGAATTAAAACAGTCCTGATTTATCTACAGAGAATAAACAGTCCTACTTTACCTACAGAGTATAAGAAGTTCTGTTTTATCTACAGAGTATAAGAAATCCTGCTCTTTCTACAGAGTATAAGAAATCCTGCTCTATCTACAGAGTATAAACAGTCCTGATTTATCAACAGAGTATAAACAGTCCTGATTTATCTACAGAGTATAAACAGTCCTGATTTATCTACAGAGTATAAACAGTCCTGATTTATCTACGGAACAGTCCTGCTTTATCTACAGAGTATAAACAGTCCTGATTTATCAACAGAGTATAAACAGTCCTGATTTATCTACAGAGTATAAACAGTCCTGATTTATCAACAGAGTATAAACAGTCCTGATTTATCAATAGAGTATAAACAGTCCTGATTTATCAACAGAGTATAAACAGTCCTGATTTATCAACAGAGTATAAACAGTCCTGATTTATCAACAGAGTATAAACAGTCCTGATTTATCAACAGAGTATAAACAGTCCTGATTTATCAACAGAGTATAAACAGTCCTGATTTATCTACGGAGTACAAACAGTCCTGATTTATCTACAGAGTATAAACAGTCCTGATTTATCTACAGAGTATAAACAGTCCTGATTTATCTACAGAGTATAAACAGTCCTGATTTATCAACAGAGTATAAACAGTCTTGATTTATCTACAGAGTATAAACAGTCCTGATTTATCAACAGAGTATAAACAGTCCTAATTTATCTACAGAGTATAAACAGTCCTGATTTATTAATAGAGTATAAACAGTCCTGATTTATCAGCAGAGTATAAACAGTCCTGATTTATCTACAGAGTATAAACAGTCCAGATTTATATACAGAACAGTCCTGCTTTATCTACAGAGTATAAACAGTCCTGATTTATCAACAGAGTATAAACAGTCCTGATTTATCTACAGAGTATAAACAGTCCTGATTTATCAACAGAGTACAAACAGTCCTGATTTATCTACAGAGTATAAACAGTCCTGATTTATCTACATAGTATAAACAGTCCTGATTTATTAATAGAGTATAAGCAGTCCTGATTTATCAACAGAGTATAAACAGTCCTGATTTATCAACAGATTATAAACAGTCCTGATTTATCTACAGCAAATAAAAAGTCCTCATTTATCTAAAAAATATCATTTTTACTGTTTTTTATCAATAAAAAACCTACTGTAATGACTGCACGGGCATTGTTGTCAGCAAAGTCCATTCCTTCACTGACTTTGCCTCTACACACAGCAAAGAAAAGAGCTCCATCTATCTCTGAGTCATCATCACTACAGTCACCTGCTAGAGAATATATAAAACAAGAGGTTGATATACATATGACATACAATACACAAATACATCATTTATTTAAATATAGAGTCATCATCAAACTTTCACTTCATTTTTTTGATATACAACAATGTTCTTTTTTAAGTCTTAGAACTAAACCCACCTGAAACCTGTAGAGTACACACGACAAATATAGACTATATATTAACAGGTAAATCATAAAATTCTTTGGTATATTTTTTCAACCTACTTTCATCTGATGCTAAAAGACCTTTGCAAACTAACAGAAGAAACAGTAATCCTGTGAGCAGTTCTTACCATCCTCCAAATAGTCTGTGTACAAATCTCCCTTGACAACTTCATAGAATGCTTTCATCATTCCATCAAAGTCTTCCCTATCAGCTGCTCTAGGTTCCACCATCACACGCTTACGGCTTGCAAGCTTACCCCACAACCCTGTCACCTACAGGGTTATCAACAGCAAAACATGATTACTCAACTTTTTCCAACAATAAAAATGATTTTGAAATAGAAAATATAAATAATGTTAAGTCCTGAACAAGATTAATACCCACTGTGACTGTATTGTTGCTTACACTTACAAAACTGAACATATTAGCCGGATCTTGTGGATCAGAAATTTTTCAAAAAATCTCTAATACTGTGTAGGTTGCACAGAACTTATCAAATAAATAAATCTAAACAATTGGTGTGTGCAATACACACATGAATAAGGTAGTTGAAACTTGATTGTCTGAATATGAAAGGCGAGTCAACCACTATACTTCCCTCGTTATTCCCAACCAATCTGAACAATCATAAAATTATTCAGCAGCTTATACAAGGTCACCTAAAGTAAGCCACAGTTAAGTCTGTGGGTAATCATTTAATAAATCAAATTACAAAATAATGCCAGACTTCTTCAAAAAGAATTTAAGTCTGAAATAATTCAAACATCTGCATAACAGATAAATGACTTATCTATGTCAAAGTTTATCAAATATGAGTAACTCTTTGTGACATGATTTGTGAGTGATCAAAGAAGGCAAGTGTACTTTTTTACCACTGAATACATGTATATATATTGAGTTAGTTAAAGCGAAGGTGTAACAGTACTAAATTATTATCACCTATTTTAGAACAAGTGCCAGAGATTTGTAACAGCCTCTTATGTAGAAAACAGAGATAGTAAAAGATACATTTAGGTAGTGAAAACTTAGCTTTTACCTTCCATCTCTCAGTGAATTTCTCCAGAGCCCTGTACGAAGGTAGAAAACACAGTACACCATGTGGTACTTTCTGAAAGACAATCAAATCATCATTCATTGAGATTCGGAATATTTACAACATTACATGCTGGAAGTATAAGCATTCAAGTTTTTTAGTTAACATTAACTTTAATGTTTTAAAGAAATTAGAACTGGAAACAGAATGTTCAATGACAACACAAGAGTTGCTTCAACATCCTCAAATAAGCCATTATCATTTGTCTATGGTTAACATGTCTTCATCAAATTTGTATGTTCAAAATCCCAGCCAGATGTAAGAGTTGTACTTTCTCAAAGACATCCATGGCAACCAGTGACTCCATTCACCTAGCTGCAAATGGGTACCAGTGACTCCATTCACCTAGCTGCAAATGGGTACCAGTGACTTCATTCATCCAGCTGCAAATGGGTACCAGTGATGCTATTTTTGGCTATTGATTTCTGATGCCTGCTTTCTCTAAGCCAAATTCAAGTGGTGTAAAGTAAGCCTTATACTTAATCTAAATAAAATACTGAACAAAGAAGTGTTATTACTTTTTACATACAGTGTAGACTTCGTAAAGTACACATATTGCAGACCTGATGTATGTATATAGAAAATTGGTATAATTATAGTGCAGACTTGGTATAAATCAACAGTGCAGACTTAGTATTCAAATCAAGTGAAAACTATTAATGAAGATATAGTGTGGGCTAATTATATAGATACAGCATAGACTAGGTTTACAGATAAAAAGAATCTGGTATGAACATACAGTGCAGACTTGGTAGATAAGGTTGCCTAATTCATCCTGGAATGCAAAGGTCTCCATGTTCCTGTACACAGCCTGTAGCTGGTTACCTCCTGGTCCTACCCCTATAGCTCCAACCCAAACCTAAATCATAATCAAAATAACTTTTACAATATCCATCTCTAGAAAAATCTCAACAACAAAAAACAAGAAGCGCCGCAATGCGACGAAAACCAGGTTTTCAACGAACAAGTATTGATGTGACAGGAATTAGGAAGAAATATGGCAGTGAAGTAAAAATGGTGCTGTTATTTAGGTACCAACACAGAAAGTTGGTTTCAATAGTTCAAAATAAAAATAAACCAGATACCTGAGTAGCAATGCCAGGCTGTATTTTCATGTAAGCTACACACATGCCAAGTTGAGTATCAATAGGTCAAAGTGTGCTGAAGTTATTGAGTAAACGCTGAAAATTCTATTGTAAGCAAGTGACCATGACCTTGCTCCCAGATATCATAATAGCAATCCCAAGCTGCATCTTAATATAAGCTACCCACACAGCAAGTTTGGTGTCAACAGGTCAACGCAAACTCAAGTTATTATGTGAAAACTGAATTCCATTTTTAAAGCAACAGTGACCTTGACCTTGTTCACAGAGACCTGGGTAGCAATCCCAAGTTGCATCTTGATATAAGCTACCCAAATACTAAATTTGGTGTCAATAGGTCTAAGCAAACTCAAGATATTATGTTGAAACTGAATTTCTATTTTAAGCAACAGTGACCTTGACCACAGACCCCTGGGAAGCAATCCCAAGCTGCCTCTTAATATAAGCTACCCATATACCAAGTTTAGCATCAATAGACCAAAGCAAACTAAAGTTATTGAGCAGAAACTGAATTTTTTTTTAGCAACAGTGACCATGACCTTGATCACAGACACCTGGGTAGCAATGCCAAGCTGCCACTTGATATAGGCTACCCATACACCAAGTTTGGGGTCAACAGGTCAAAGCAAACTCAAGTTATTGAGTGGAAACTGAATTTCTATTTTTAGCAACAGTGACCTTGACCTTGATCACAGAGACATGGGTAGCAATCCCAAACTGCCTCTTGATATAAGCTAGCCATATACCAAGTTTGGGGTCAACAGGTCAAAGCAAACTCAAGTTATTGAGCGGAAACTGAATTTCTATTTTTAGCAACAGTGACCTTGATCACAGACATCTGGGTAGTAATCCCAAGCTGCCTCTCAATATAAGCTACTCATATACCAAGTTTGGGGTCAATAGGTCAAAGCAAACTCAAGTTATTGAGTGGAAACTGAATTTCTATTTTTAGCAACAGTGACCTTGACCTTGATCACAGACACCTGGGTAGCAGTCCCAAGCTGCCCCTTGATATAAGCTACCCGTACACCAAGTTTGGGGCAATAGGTCAAAGCAAACTCAAGTTATTGAGCGGAAACTGAATTTCTATTTTCAGCAAGAGTGACCTTGACCTTGATCACAGACACCTGGGTAGCAATCCCAAGCTGCCTCTTGATATAAGCTACCCATATACCAAGTTTGGGGTCAATATGTCAAAGCAAACTCAAGTTATTGAGCGGAAACTGAATTTCTATTTTCAGCAACAGTGACCTTGACCTTGATCACAGACACCTGGGTAGCAATCCCAAACTGCCTCTTGATATAAGCTACCCATACACTGAGTTTGGCGTCAATAGGCCAAAGTAAACTGAAGTTATTGAGCGGAAACCAAAAGTTGACACCCGCCCGCCCGCGGACTTCAGCATTACAATAACCAGTTTTCGTTGAAAACCTGGTTAAAAACCCTAAAACTTATAGGTCTTTAAATGCTTTACCAGCTGCTATAAATTTCTAACTGTGCCTTTTTTCTCTTTTTTTTCAAAGCTGTGTCAACAGAAGTATTCTATATTTGATAACAAGCCTCTGAGATCATATTTTAACATATATCATTTTTAATACTAGCTGAAAATCCTAAAATCAACTGTGATGTAAGGAAAACTTTATGTCAAACTTTATGTAAACATTTAACTATGTAAATTTCACCTACCTGTTTATCTTCTATGATATGGTTAGCTTCCAGCTGTATAGGGAAGGGTGTTCCCAGCTCTGAGGCGAATGATGACATGGGTGACAATGTACCACTGCTCAATACAACATTCCTACAACAACTGAAATCTGAAAATGCCTGAAGAGAGAAATAGAAAAAATTGTTTAACTATCATATCTTCCAAACTGTCTGCCACTATAATAACTCATTTTACCTGTGCGGGTTCTTTTTCATCATATAGCAAGACAGCCACTTTTTATTAAATAAACAAGGTATGTTTTTATTGGGGATGGCAACAAGTACCCATTTTAATACTCCAGTACTCAGTCTTTCTTCTGATCAAGTACTCCTCTACTCGTAAGATTTCTTAGCAATTTCCTGAGCAACTATATTCCTAAGATTTCACACACACGGTTTATCATTAACAAATGAAAAGCAGTGATAAACCAGTCTGAAAACTGTGCTGTCAGTTTGATCTTTTATAGAAACAGAACCTATGTTTACCTGAAATTTGCAGACTTTTGGTTAGGAATTCTCCCATAGGACTCTTAGTTAACTGACTGAGCAAGAATTCTACTGATGTTTAACAGATATTGCCAACAGTAGACATCTGTCACCATTGCTTACTTATAGCATTGATAGCTATCGATGAGACACAAGCAATGTTTATCCCAATAATATTGCAATCATTTTTTAACTACTTTACTTTTTAATTTGTTTCTAAAGATTGACTACTATAAATAGAAATGCTAGAGAGGTAACTTGGAAATAAGTCTGAGAGCACCTGGACTACCAAAGCATCAGAATTATTTCAAAGAAATGGTTCTTGTCAAAGACCTATAATACCATTATTACTGTATATTTAGATTTTGTGTCCTATTGTTCCCTAACATTCTGCTGTTTTGTTCACTGTAGCTATATGTGTCCAATATATTTCTTTAACTTAACGTGTAATTAATTCTGTAGCAGTTTTACATTACAGCTACCTTGAAAAATGTTTTGGCATTAAACTGTGAAGATGATACAGAATAGTTAGTCTCCTTGCATTTTCGACAAGATTTTTAAAAGAACATGTTCTTTGCTGTTAGCAGGTCTAAGATAGACTGCACTGGTATCAAAAGATGTTTGGATTTCATTTAATATGTTTCTTAATACTGAGTACATGAGTATGAATGTTGGTAATTGATACCTGGCCATGGATCAAGTACTTGGTTAACCAATAACTAACTGCCATCCCTAGTTTCGTCGAAAGAATTGGTCCTGTAATTTTCCTATAACTGATGTGACTGTGTGAAATTCAAAGGGGAGTTTTATGTATTACAAAACCCAAACTTGTCTTGGGAAATATTACAGAAAGCAGAGGGAGTCACTGTATCAAGAAACAGAATCTTGTGACTTACCACAGCAGGATTCATACACCAAAAGTTCAGTGTGTACACAACAATCCTAGACCCACCTGAAATAGTTCATAGACATTTGTGACTATAGAAAACAAATTAATCTTTGTGAACATACAAGCATGTAATGACATATAAGAAATATTTCATTTTCTTGATTTTCATGCAAAACTACTTGCATCTACATACAAAAACAAACTAGAACTGTGTCCATAGGACACGGATGCCCCCACTATGCATAAGTGCTCATAAACAAGAGCATGTATATTCTGTATGTAAGATTTAGGTGGGGAACAATTTTTTTCTGTAGTTGCAAATGAATTGAGGTGTTTTGTATATTATTAATGCTGTCCTTTTATTTCAAAATTAGATATTTTATACTGAAACAAGGGCTGTCGGATGGACAGCACGCTTGACTATTCTTAGTGCTTGAAGCTATAATGAAAGCCTGAAATTAAAGATTTTTCAAAGTCTTAAAAGGGGAATAACTAATAAAAATGCTTAACAGAGTTATGGGCCTTGATGGAATGACACAGTCTATGGCTAAGTTTGAACCAAATATCTGCAGTAGAAAGGGAAGAAATAGTGAAAATGAGAAGCTTGCCCTAAAACTTTAACCAGTACAACAGACCTCCTTATTCTTTGAATAGTCGACATAAAAATGTTGTAAATATTTATGTACTATGAGGAATCACATTAGCGAAATCGAAGAAAGCGACACGCAAGTTATTACATGTTGCTGATATTAAAGTAAGTAAGTAAAATTTAAAAAATGTTACACATGAAAGTTAACTACAGATTAAAGTATAGAAACCCCAGATGTGTCAGGTCCCGTAAAAAACATTACCCTTCCTTTACTATCATCTACACATTAAGGTTGTTCATCCATGAAAGTTTAAGCAAAATCTGCCATCCGGTTTATGAGGAGTTGCGTTCACAAATTTATTTCACTTTATAGTATATAGTGAAAAAATCAACAAAGGGCCATAATTCCGTTAAATTTGGTCGCAGCAAATATTCTTTCCTTTACTATCATCTACACATTAAGGTTGTTCATTCTTGGAAGTTTAAGCAAAATCTTCCATCCGGTTTATGAGTAGTTGCGTTCACAAATTTATCTGGCTATATGGTTTATAGTGAAAAAATCAACAAAGTGCCATAATTCCGTTAAATTTGGTCGCAGCAAAAATTCTTTCCTTTACTATCATCTACACATTAAGGTTGTTCATCTCTGAAAGTTTAAGCAAAATCTGCCATCCGGTTTAAGAGGAGTTGCGTTCACAAAATTTCGGGACGTACGGTCGTAATATCGTATGGTCGTACGGACTGACTGACAAGTGCAACGCTATATGCTCCCACTTTGTTGGGGCATAAAAAAGAAAGCTAACCTACAAGTCCTGCATGAAAACATTGCTTTGCTTTGTTAATTAGCACACCTATCACGAATGAAGTTTTCATCTAAGCAATGTTCTATGAATGTTTTTCAATGAAAACAGAATGAAGTTCTTAAATTAATCTACTAATACAACATGTTTCTTCAACAGCTTACCTCTCCTATTCTTCCCAAGCCACTTGTCATTCTGTAAAATAAAGTATTAAATAACAGATTCATTTTCATTGTACTTTTTTCATTGTCATTTGAATTATTTTTTGGTACAATAAAAAAACAACCTGTTGAGCGCTGAACCAGTAACACACCTGAATAGTGTTTTGTATGTAGAATTACAACTTTTGTTTTTAGTACAACATACTGAAAACACTGAAAAATGTTTTCAACAAAGTATAACACACTAACAGAATATCATCCTGTTGAGATATTAACTGAAAGGGGGGGGGGGGGGGGGCAAGACACTAATGTTTTAAAATTCGATGATACCTGGTATAAATAATAATCCGAGTTTGCAATATGTAAAAATATAATTGTGTTGATGGTACCCATTTTTGAACTGGTGTTCTGCCCCCCCCTCCCCAACCCCCAAAACCTTTTTTTCCTAGAACAGCCCTGAGGGCATTTAAAATGTATGTATAATCTGTAAGTTGGAATTCCATTCGACCTACATGAGAGCTATCTATTCAGTGTTTGTTGTGCAAGCTGGATTTTGAGATTATATAGGTTAATAATGTTCTTATTATATGAGGTATAATAATACTCCATCTGTGAGTAATTACAGGTGTGAAATAAAGACAATACTCTGTCTGTGAGTAGTTACAGGTGTGAAATAACAGACACTACTCTGAGTAGTAACAGGTGTAAAATAACAGACACTACTCTGTCTGTGAGTAGTTACAGGTGTTAAATAACAGACACTTCTCTGTCTATAAGTAGTTACAGGTGTGAAATAACAGACACTACTCTGTCTCTGAGTGGTTACAGGCATTAAATAACAGACACTACTCTGTCTGTGAGTAGTTAAGGTGTGAAATAACAGACACTACTACGAGTAGTTACAGGTGTAAAATAACAGACACTACTCTGTCTGTGAGTAGTTACAGGTGTGAAATAACAGACACTACTCTGTCTGTGAGTAGTTACAGGTATGCAATAACAGACACTACTCTGTCTGTGAGTAGTAACAGGTATGAAATAACAGACACTACTCTGTATGTGAGTAGTAACCGGTATGAAATAACAGACACAGCTGGTTTGAATCTTCTTTAACAAAACTGACAGAAATGTTCAGAACTTACTGTATCTCTGTTCGAGACATACTGCATGGACTTCATAATAGCAACCCTGTCATGAAAATATATTTGACTATTTAACCAACTTGTATCAGAAGAAAGGAACACAATTTTCTTAGAATTTCAATATTTTATGCATGAATGTGAAAACAAATATTAATATTAAGTGAATATTTTCAATGAATTTACGCATGACTGTCATGCAGAATCTGATTACAAAATGTCCCTCTCACATTAACCGGTCAATTTAAGTGTAAATACAACCGTCATTCAAGATTACTATACAAAATGTCCTTCTGTTAACCTTTGAGATACACAGTCTCTGTTATAGATTACAACAGTCCTATACTATGGTAAAAGACAGCAATAATGTCACAGCAATAACCTGTCTGACAGTCAGACTTGAACAATACAAATCGTCAAGGTATGATGAAGACAATATGCTTTCCGGACGGAATGTCCGGTAGTTAGTGCCAGATGCAATTTACATGATTTATATCTTACATGCAGTCATTTAAGTGTTTACTTCTTGTGTATTCTTAAAAAGTAATTGCAAAGAAATGAGGTAGATCTATCTGACAAGCTAAGTTCATAAGCAGGACACAACCTGGCAAGTAGTACAAGTCCACAAAACTTACTGAGCTGCTTGTCCCAAAACATCTGTGAACTTTTCAACAACAGGGAACAGAAAATAAACTAGTTGCTTTTTGATAACTCTTTGTTATGAGTGAATTATCATTAGATAATTAAACAACCTTGATTCTTTTGATCTAAAAGCATTCAAAATCAATCACAGTCACTAGAAAACACCTTGTCAATTTTTTTTTCATTCAAGAATAAAATAAAGATACAGAAAAGAGACTGTTTCTGAAAATATAATTAAACATAGGAAGTGAGCATTCTTATTGTACTTTGTTGTATGATTTCGTTAAGTATGACATGTCTGTTTGACTGAATGTTAGACAAATCTTCTAAGTCTTCTAAGTCATTCACTAAGACTGATAGTATTGTATAGAGCCATCAAACAATGTAACACAGACAATACCTGTAGTCCTCTACAAATTTCAGGTCCTGTCTGTACATGTAATCTAGTATCATGAAGAGTTGTTCAAGAAGCTTCTGAGTGCTACTGCTCATCTTTACTACCTGGTTCCGTCGATCTCTCACCGACATCTGTTCATCCTCACTCTGAGCTACTGCCTGCTCAAAGCATCGCTGTAAAACAAGTATACTATCACTTACATCTTACTAATGAAACTGTCAATCTTTTCCATGTGTTTTCTATCAATTAGAACATAATTTACCATTATTCAGTGAGAAAACATTCTTGAATTTGATTTGTATCATATTTCTACTATTGCTAAGCAAATGTGTAGGTTGGTTGGTTGATCCTGTTTAATGAGGGACCAATCTGCCTTTCGGGCACAATGGCTGCATTACCCTAAAACTGAGTACGGTCCCCGGTATCTCCCGTCATGCCTTAAAGAGTTAATTTAGAGTCTAAAAGGGAGAAGTTTACCTGACTGCAACTTCTAGTCAGTTTTATCCAAAGAAATAATTTTGAGTCCAAAAGTAGGTTAGCCACTGGGGCCAATGAGACCTAAAATGTGGCTGACTCTGTAGCCCTTTCAAGGGCTGTCTGGATCGTGTTGCCCTAAGAAGGGCAGATAGATAGCCCTAACAAGGGCTGTTTGTGCCCTCCCCCAAGCAGTCACTGTTGAGAAGGATTTGTATGACAAATCTGTAGAAGGTAAAAAATCACTATAAAAAATGTTTATTTCCTTACTTACTACAAATGCACATTATCAGTTTCTTGGTATGTGTAATTTTTTTTAAAAATGGTATCAAAATTTCACTCCCACAATACAATGGCATTTTGTTAATACTTATTTATAACAAATACACCTACTTGCATGATACACCATGAATACCATTAAATACCCTCTCAGAAAAATTGCTGACTTTATTTGATGGATCATACATGTGCAAACAGCATAAAGTCTCTGCCAATGTTATAGTGGGTTTTACTTCGTAATTATTATATTGGGCAACATTTACAGAAACATGAAAACAAGAAGTCTATCAAACAAGCTACTATTACTACCTGATACTCAAGGAAGTTGTCTGGACCTAGACCTATGGCTTTCATTCTGACCACAATATCAAATCCTGACCAAACTTTGTATGAAGTATCATAGTCTGACTGGTCTAAGTTTGAGTTGTTTCCTTCAATGAAATTCAACAGGTTCTCCAGCTGTTTACAAAAAATGAAAAAAATATTTAGAACATTTCTGGTAAAAAATCCTGTCCATTATGACTACAAGTCATATCATAATGAAATAGTTGTATCTACACTGACGGAAATCAACTTCAAGGGTGTTAATGCCAGACTGTGGCATTTGTGTAAGGTATAAATGGTCTACCTGTCTTTTGTAAGTTAGTTCTGGATTTCATAATTTCCCTCTATCATTTGCTCAACATGTTTTTACTTCCTATGAAGCAAGTTCGTAGTTTCGTATCTTGAGAAATGCACACTGTTTTCTGAGTAAACAGGGATTGATGAATTTAGTAGGAATAGTCAAATATGTCAAACAAGAGATCATCTGTGGTACAAAGTGTAACCTTGTAAGTGAAAACTTAAGTTTTTATAACAGAAGGTATGAACAGGTGTCAACAGAATAAAATAGCAAGTAGAAACACACTCACCATGTTCCTCAGTTTAAGATGTTCTACATACTTTATGTTGTGTTCCACTGTAAGAAGAATATACCAGTAAATATCTTCAAACTTAGCAGTCTCAAAGTTTATAAATCATTCTTCTTTCAAACTTTGAAGGTGAACAAATGTAATAACTGTCACCAGTTACTGAATGAGTGTCAAATGAAGTGTGGAGGAGGTCTTACATAGTTCTAAAGTTAGATGGTTGTCCTTTGCTTGTAGGATACTTCTGTAGTGCACTACTTTGATTTTATACCCTGAAAGTTAACAAATCTCCTATCTTAGCTATTATTCTGATCTGATTTTACTTACTGAGCTGTTGTAGATTATGTATAGCCTGTGTAATCTGATCAGTTGTCACACTTCCACTGGCAGCGTCCCGGGCACAATCCTCAATGTTATGAGCCTCGTCCAGTATAACTATCTGATCCTTCAAGTTTATTTCCATCTGCAACACAGTAATTCACAACTGAAACTTGGCTAGAATACTCAAGTACCTGATTAAAAATGGCTAAAGAATACAAAACAATTTTACAGGTTTGCTATAATGAAATCTTTAAAATAACTTTAACGTGGGCTTGTCTTCAGGCTTGCTTCAATGAAAAAAGATCCTGCAGGGCTTTTATTAAGAGGCAGAAGGTGGGTATTTTCCCCTGCTATTTTGAGATCTTCACCCGGCTACCTTTCTTCAAATCAGGCTAAATTTATAACAAACTGGCAGCAAATCGCCCACCTACTTTACATGTACTCCCTCCAACTCAAAAACTTAATGAAACCCCTGTCCTATGAAGCTAAACTCACCGGAACATAAAAAAGACATATCAAGTTTTCTCTACTGTCTCACATCAGCCACTGGTTAAGAAAACATTGCATAATTATTTCAGAAACTTAAAAACTTACACTTTTCCTGACCAGTGGGTCAATAAGATAGTTATATGGACAAAAGATAATGTCTGCTCCCTCCTTGATGTTCCTTGTTACAAAGTATGGACATGCCTGAAATAAATGGTGTGAAAGTATTTCAAGTAAGCAGAAAGTGAAACATTGTGAAAATAGAAACATAAAAATATTTATTATGACTGAGACAACGCTTTATCATTTACACCTCATATAATATCACAGTTTATTCCAATCAGATAACAGACAATTATGAATGTAGAAGCGTGTGATAAAATATGGTTTCCATGAGCTCTATGTTCCAGACAAGATAAATTGGTTTTAACAGATTAACAGACCCTTTGTTGATCTCACATAAAGGTTATTTCCCCTGTATTAATTACTCACCTTTTTCTTGTTACAGGCAGTGACAAAATCCTCAAGATCCCAGGCTGTGGTCAGTTGATCCTGTAACTGTCTCTGAGACAGAAACACCCGCTTTGCCCGGTCATTAAACTTGCAGCCTGGACCCTGAGTAAACAAAATACTTGGTTTTTTTACAATTACTTTTAAGTTCAATGAAATAAAAAACAATACAAAGTATGTGGAGACAGTAAGAATGATAATTAAGCAAGCATGAAATGAACACTCTATGTATTTATTTCATCAAAAGCTTTACAAACATTCACTACTGGATGCTTCCACACATTTATAACCAGTATTCAGACTTCTTGACATCACATAGAAGGTGAAGTGTTTTTTTTAAAGAAGATATTAACATATTGGCCTTTTCTTTTGGTAAATCATCATTGTTCAAATTGACAATATACTCACTGTAATATCCAGTCTCTCTCTACAGCCCTCACTTTTGTTTTTTAACTTGGTTACATCTGGATGTACACAAGTGTACTCTCTGCTTGCCAATATCACCATCCTGAAATGGTATACTTATTCTAGATTATTTTTCTTACTTTGTATCACCTTTTTAAATGCAGGGTATATATTCTGATTTTCTTTCATTTTTGAAATACTGTTGTGATTTCTGATTTCATTACGTAGAGACCTGTGTATTTTCCTCAATAGGAATTTGCTTAAAAGTTATCCCTAACTAAACTTTGACATAGCATTCTAAAATATGATTTATTTGCCCTTTAGCATTCTAACATGACTTTTTTTTAGCAATCAAATATAACGACTCCATGGATGTGTATATATACAGAATTTCAAAAACTGTCCACATGTGTATACACAGAATGTCAAGAACTGTCCACGTGTGTATACACAGAATGTCAAGAACTGTCTATGTGTACCTGGCATCATGATAAGCTGTCCTCTTCAACTCTCTTGTTATCTGTGCAATCTGCTTGTGTGTCCTTGTCCCAAAGTAGATCTTAGCAATCCTTGAAACATAAAGGAAATCTCTGTAAACTGATTACTAAATTTCAGAAATGGCTAGTTCAGCTTCCAGCTAGGACAGTATATATTACTGGGTGAAAGTGAGATTTGTTTTATCAACTTCTTTATTCAACAGAACTTACAAGCTTTTAGCTTTTACCATTCTGTACTGAACAGTATTACTATATGATTGACGTCACAGGAAAAAGGGCACTCAGGCATTTGTTATACTATTAAAATAAACTGAATGGAAAATCAGCAAAAAAAGGGTAAATTTTTAGTACTCTTTCAATGTAAAAGTAAAGTAAAATATTGATAGCCTGAATATTGTCCTTCATAGAAATGACTATTTTGTATAAAATTCCTTGATGACCATTACCACGGCAACAGTTTTTGGGGACAGTTCTTTCTTATGTAAAATGATATCACCTGAGCTAAACACAATGCTGAATGATATTTATAGTTTTGTAAAACTGTTGAATACATTGAAAAGGTAAAGAATTTTACAACAGAACAGATGTAATTCAAGTTTCTAATATCTGCCATGTTAATTTAGTTCCAACAGGAATGTAGATTGAATCTGATGTCAAATTAGGGTATGTGATGTCATTTTAAGGAATATCAAATTTGCCCGTTCTGTTCTTCTTAAACATAAAAGCACATCGTATTTGTTCTATGCAGGAAGCTGAAATTTGCAGACATTAATTCTCGGACATCATTTCAGTTAAAAAAAAAAATAGAAAAAAGGTAAATTTCAAAAAATTATGTCCAAATGCCCTTTTACCTGTGTGTCAGTCAGTTACAGCATATACCATATATTTGAAAGAGCATGAAAAGTTAATAAATAAATTTGTAAAGTTATTAAAATGTGTAAAAATTAAAGTCAAAGCTACAAGGCTTACAAACAGTTCTTACTTAATCATACCATTTTATTCATTTCGTACAAAAATAAATTCACTGAAATGTCTTGTCAATAAAAATCATAAAAAGAAATATATGAACAAACTTGATTTATAGTCTTAATGTTAATCCCACACAGGTTACTTCCCTTTGACCTTAGCTTTTATTCTACTGAATAGGCAGATTTTTGAAATGCATATATTGTTAACAACAGTCTGCTGTCTTCATTTATTTGACAGATATAATCTAAAACTGAAATTTGTTTTTTAATAATAAACACTGATATTGTTCATAACCTTGAATGGGACATGATGGTTTTTGAAGCATATCTTCTCTGTACATCTAACGCCAATTATCTAGGCTAATATTACAAATCTTTACAAAGGAGACCTTTAGAAATCTACATTTAAAACTGACACCATCCCACACATGGATTTTTAAATAAGTTGCACCCTTGAAAAATGATCATTTATCCCCGCTAATGACAAATGTCCAATTTAATTTTTAGTCTGTCATTTAAGCGATTCATCTAGATATTTTTTGAGGTGTGAAGATTTTCAATTTAAGCGTCAGCTATGACAGCAAATCGACGACCTGAGTGACAAATATAGTTAATTTGGAGCCATGTAAACTATTGTCAGATAATAAACTGTCTAAGTTTATGGCTTTACCACCATGAAGTTGCAAAACAAATGTGTTCACGACACTTTAAGTAGCGGAAAATATGCTAAATAATGTTTATAACCACGGTGGTAATATTAAATGATTTTGTCACTTTGGCTGTTGAAATAAAATCAAATCATAATCACATGTGACAGATCGTTTGCATGAATTCATAACGTTTCCTCCTCTGTAAGCGCAGTGTTAGTTTTCAGATCATTTACTGAATAAAGCATTCATTTTCAGTTATACCTAATTATCTAAATCAATATTTATGTTAGATGACACAGCAAATATCAGGTATAAATAGAAACATGCATCTCGTGGGTTTACTTATAATTTTGATAACTGGTTTTATAATTGTATAATTATTTTATTATTGGTTTATTTCAAATATATGAATTAAGGACTTTCTATTTTTTGATCAACCAACTTGTCAAGTTTAGACATCAGCAAGCTATCACTCATTACCAAATTTCAACAAATTTAGTCCCTTTTTTTTTTTTTTTAATAACACACTTATTTTTGGTGATATTTATTTCATGAATGTTAATGCATGGTTCTAAGCCCAGAGAGTTCTCTCTGGCACAGACCTTGATGATACAATTTACTGACACTGAGTCATTAACTCCAATGTGTGTGGAATATAATTGTATACTGTATTGTACATATTTGCTACACTAAGATAAGATGTTTTTCTCCAACTGCAATCT
Source organism: Cyclina sinensis (assembly GCA_012932295.1). Taxonomy (NCBI): domain Eukaryota; kingdom Metazoa; phylum Mollusca; class Bivalvia; order Venerida; family Veneridae; genus Cyclina; species Cyclina sinensis. The sequence goes on along the minus strand of JAAONU010000019.1, from coordinate 31,317,754 downwards.
TTCTATTATTGTTTTCATGCGTACCAGCATGCAAGATGGCTGCTAATAAGGGAATATAACTAGACTCATAGGAAGAAGCAGACAATTTTTAATGATTTTTATAAAGTCACCAAAATAATGTGGTCTTAAAATGAGTCATTTATATTAATGTAACAATAAATTTGATGTACTGTTTCTCCAATAGTTACAATTCAAACAGCCCATTTTAAAGCTATCATTAATTCATCAATAAACAACGGACAAATTTCTTAACAATGAACTACAGAATACTTGCTTTATACCAAACAAAAGATGTGTTGTGAATGATAAGTTAAGGCTTAATCATCATAAACATATCTCATTAGAAAACAGTTAAAATATTTTTATTTGTTTTCATCAGTTTAATAGTCCCATTATAGATGACATGACTGTTTATTGACTAACTCATGCTACTGGGCCAACATTTTCCTAAAGAAAGTTTTTAAAAAACAGACACCACATGTCAAAGTGCCATCAGTTACAATGAAATCAGCAGCATAAAAATACTGAAATTTAAATATACTTGGTTTGTACCGACTGGTAAGCTAATGTAACATATTTTTTTAGGTATAAATGGATTTGATACAGTTGAGCAGTGACTGTCGTTGGCAATCTGGACTGTTTCCAGTTCCAAAACAGGTTGAAGTTGAAGGTAATGAGTTGGAATCCCAGCTTTACACTGCAGTATTTTTCTTTTCATGCAGTCAGTGCTTGTTCAACCAGTGCAGGATGTTTCACTATCTTTAACTCTGAACATGTTGAAATTTTGTAATGGATTTGTCCAGCTTTGAATTTGGAACAGTTCATTTAAAGTTTAAGGGATTTCAATATCAAAATACAACAATTGAGCTACCAACAGTATAGAGCCTGGTCAGACTGCACGGATGTGCAGGCTGGCCTGGCTCTATACTGGTGGCAAAGGCTAATCAATTTCAGTTCCAGCAGGTTAAAGGTTAATCTTATTTTTCATTGTTTTTGTATCACATTGTTTTACAACAATATTTACTTCTTCAAATATTTTCAAGTTTTTTTAAAATATGCTATGTAATACACAATACTGACAAATTATTTAGAGTAATCATCTGGAAGGCTTTAGATATGCCAGTATGTATCATTTACAAATCCAAAACATAGAAGACATTACCTACTTCATAAATACCTAGGACCCTGCGGTATGGTACTGATTCTTTACATCATCATTATGAAAATGCAGTGCACGTGTCATAAATTGTTTCATTGGATGAAAAACAAAACTGAAACATCGCAAACTGAGTAAGTGCGACAGTAATACATCAATGAAAAGCATATAAAACAACTCTTAAGTTTAGCACGCTCTTTAATTTGGCATTAAATACCATTTAACATGATAATATCATTAGAAAGGCGACAAACAGGATATTTCCATGTCTGAAGGGAGAATACCGGCATTCATAGCAAAAAATCATGGCGACTATAAACTTCACATTTTCACACCATTCTGGTGAAAAGTTATAAGACACAAACTGTAGTTTGACAAATTGAGCTAATACACCATGAACACACTTTAATTACAGTAAGAATGCTTCATACCTGGCCACACCTGAGCATTTTGTTTATACATTGTCTTAGTACAGTTGTGTTGAACAGTATTTCAGCAATTTTATCCTCCATGCCAGTTTTCTTGTGTTAGATGAAGTATTTTCATATAACTCTCACACTATTCTATAAACTTTCAACTTACCTAGCACAGCAAGGCATTGCATTTAAAAAGTAAGGACTATGCCATTAATTGCTCACCTGAGTATATCAGCTTGAAACAATGTGTAACGTGATGGATTTATCATCAAACAAAACAAAGACCTAGAAAATGCTGCATACCTAACATCAAACCTTGATTTGATTTAAAGGCAAAGAAAGATTTAAAGAGGTTTCAAAAAATAAATATATATTTCCTATAATAAAATACTAATATGATTGTATATTTATTTGAATTTTCCTTTATATTTTAGGTTAAGCATGTGACCACTGGATTGGGCAAAAACTTCCCCACGGGCAAAACTTGAACAATTTTAATAGAGGCTCACAGGACAGGCAATATTCTAACCCCCATTGATACAAGAGGCAAAGAATAAACTGTCTTGGTATAGGTTTACTAGGCAATGCTTCATACCAATTTTCAAAACTCGTGCACTTGTGGTTTGAGATAAGAAGAGTTTAAAATATTTCCTATATATTTCTAAGCGAAGTATGAGACCAAGTTACACTTCAGGTGCATGATTTGGAAAATCTTGGTAAATGTTCACTTGACAATGCTACATACCAAATTTTAGAAGTTTTAGCCTTATGGTATATGACAAGATGATTTTTACAGAGTTTGTCTACATAAGTCTAAAACATCTGACCCCCTAAAAGGTGGATCAAAAATGAGGTTGGGACCACTAGACAAACATTTTTCTGCTAACTTTTAGAACTCTGAGCCTTGCAGTTTCATACAAGAAGGATTTTAAAGATATTCTTACATATTCCTATGTTAAACACTGCACCCCTTGGGTGACGTCAATAGTGACGGCAGGGACTTTATTTGAAAGTTTTGGTAGAGGATTACAAAACTAGACAATGCTACACAGCAAATTTCAGAGCTCTGGGCCTGATTGTTTTAGACAAGAATATTAGTGCTGTTTTCGTTCTTGTTGCCACAGCAACAAGAGGTCTGCATGGAATGGGATTCTTTGAACAACTTTGGTAAAGCTTCATGCCTAATTTCATCAACTTTGACCAAACTTGTGTTTAAGATGTTGTTTAAAGTGAAAGTTGATGACAAACAACACACTGCCTAGTGTCACAGAGTAAACACAAAAGCTCACCATGACCACATTATGCAAAGGTGATATAAAAACTCATAGTCATGAATTTTACTCAGCCATTAACAATGCCCTCTCTTTATCCATAGCTTTCATCAACAGTGTCACAAAATGAAATGTGAGAACTTCACCCACTGTGACTATGACCATATAGTCACTTCTCTTTTTTGACTTTTATTCTATACAAAATTTATAGTGGCTAAAGGTTAAAAGTGACTGTTATATACAGTGGCTCTGCATAACAGAACGGTATTTTTCACAATTTTCAAATTGTGTGACTTTGATCTCAAGGTCCACTTTGTGCAAAAAATATATATAAATGAGATATTACCTATCTTAATAACCGTAAACGCTCGAATATAATACGCACTTTTTTTCAAGAATTTTCAGTATCCACAAAGGGGTGCGTATTATACACGAGGGTGGGCCGTCTGACAATTTTTTCCAGCTTGAAAACCCGTAAAATACCGGCCAAAAGTCAATAATTTCTGTCCAAATGATCATCTTTTCTTTTTCGCTGCACCTTCTTTTTGGAGAGCGTTATTAAGGGAGAAAACCAATGTAATCGGTACTGAAAGTACGGTATCGTAAAAGCCGTTAAAAAGCCGTTTTTTCTTTCCTTTTTTATTTTTTTGTTTTTGTGGGTTTTTTTTTTTTTGTTTTTTTATTTTTTTTCTTTAAATGTATAACTGCTAAAGATTCAATCATATAACCAATGCTTACCGGTATTATGCCCGTCAGTTTTCGCACTCACACAATTATCGACCAATTAATTTGATAAAGGAGTCGTCCGTATATTGTTAAACAAACATAATAATTAGTGTCGTTTGATGTCGCCATAATTACGAGATGTTTGTTAACACATCCGAAAGGTATTAAGAAGGTGTTGACAGATAATGCCATGTTTATTCGATATTTCCGAAAAAAATAGTTTCTAGCGCTAATTGTCCTTAATGAAATAAATAGTTAAATGCAACCGTAGCGATATTCACGCGATGTAATTGTTACGCGCACCGACAATGGCCGCTTCCTGAACGAAAAACATGGACAAATGGTAACTCTTTTTCCAGGCGAAATTTGTGTGCGTATTATATTCCAATGCAAGCTTTTTTTCCCAGATCCTGAGGCCAGACCAGGGGTGCGTTTTATACACGCTAGCGTACAATATTCGAGCGTTTACGGTATTACAACCAATAAATTTTCAAGCAAATGTCTTTAATAGAATGTGCTAAAATTGGTAACTTTGTAAAAATTGCAGTCACTGTGATCTTGACAAAAGGGTAAAAATTTCTGTTCTTTGTTACATAATGATAATATTTACACTGGCTTCTTTACATGTACAAAGTTTGAACTGGCTGTCCAAAATACTGTTAAAGTGATAGCAGGATCTAGTTTTTTGAGACAGGACAAGACTGGACACAGCACATCATGTAACTTAGTTCTTCACTTTGAGAAACAACAAAAATGTTAGACCACCAGAGAATTATTTAACATGAAAGAAAAAGCATTGAATGGAAAGACTGATACTGTAACCTCTCTGTGGAACAGAAAGTTGTACTGTACACCTGTGTGATCTTCAACTTTTCACTACAATTCACAACACTGAGTCTGATAAGTGTCCATATACAGATGTTAAAAAAGTCTATAAAATAAATGTAATTCTATTATACAAAATATTACAAGCTGGATAGACAATTCTAATGCCAATGACCTTCACCTTCTGCTACATGACCCAGACTGTATACTGTATAAAATCATCAATCATTATGGTAAACATTTGGAAATTTGAAAACTTGAAAAAAAGGAATATACAGTTCAACCTCCCAAGAGTGAACACTATTCGGCTCAAGTGAAAGTGTTTGTTGTAGAGAGGTTGTTATTCCAGGGAGGTTTAATAAAACTTAAGTGATGGACTTGTAAGTACGAAGTTATAATGTTCTATAACCCAAAGGATGGTTGGACCCACTCTGCCACTGTTATTCAAAATTTTAACATTTGATCATATTTTATTTATTAACATGTTGTAATATTAAAATACTTCATCAAATAAATATTTTATTCACTGTATCTTTTGAACTAGATTTTTCAATATTCCCTGTCATTACTGTATCCATTAATTTTAATGATCTACCAATTCTTACATTTCAAATTTTGGCAATCTTAGCAAACAATAAAGTTGGTGAATCAACAAACAAACTTGCACATTCGTAATTAAAATACCTTCACAAAAGCCAAACAGTGTCATTAGTTCACACTGTCATTGTATGTTTGCTTAATAAATTGGATAATTATCCCAAACCTCTAGGTGTTTGCAACTTATTACAAAAAATGGCCGTCAGATTACATCGCTCAGTTGGTTCCCAAGTTGTTGTGTGCCTTAACACTTATGCAAGTAATGGCTAGTTTACCAGCCGGTAACCATATAAAGTAATCTAATTTTAGACTTTGTTCACATGCACATGCGTTGGAAATTTTTTTGAAATCATTTAATGTCAGTGTAAAGAGGATGTCGTTTGTGGGAGGTGACGTTTGGGGAGGTTGGACTGTATATATCTGATATATATCTCATTTTTCATTCTGAAAGTCAGACATGAATTTAAACTCTGGATAGCTGACCTTTAAACTGTTTTCTTAACCTCTTACTGACTGTGACATGATTCTGAACAGTCCTTAATCCTGAATTCTACTAAAAAGAAATACTTAATACATCCCACAATGTCTTTAAAATGATTTACTTTTGTTCTTATTTTTTTTTCCTGTACAACCACTTCATAAATTGAACTAGAAGGCTCATAGGCAGGATGTTGAGCAGGCCAATGGAAAGCCGCCTATGGGGAAGGAACAGTGAAACTAGAGATCTATTCACATACCAAGTCCGAATACCTTTTTTAGTTATGGAGTTCTTCCCCACACTAGACAGAATGACATAATGATGGAAGGACAAGGCAGGTCTATATGATGTCTCAATGATGGAAGGACAAGGCAGGCCCATATGATGTCTCAATCATGGAAAGACAAGGCAGGCCTATATGATGTCTCTTTCAGGGACCATAACAAATGTATCACAGTATTTTGAAATTCTTCCATGCATAGAGAAGGAATGACCCAGAGAAGGTCTATCATCAACATTATGGACCTTTGAGCTGTCTCTGTCTCTGTGACCTTGACCTCTGAGCTAGGAATCTGGGTCTTGCATTTGACACACCAAGGTATTTTAAAATCCTTCCTTGCAGGGACAAGTTATGGCCCGGGCAAGGTATATCATCAAAATTTTTTACCTTTGACCTGGCACTGTGATCTTAACCTTTGAACTGGGAACCTGGGTCTTGCACGTGACACACCACCTCATTAAGGTGAACAAATGTGCCAAGGTTTTTCAAAACCCTTCCATGCACAGAGAAGGTATGGCCTGGACAAGGCAATCTGGATGGACCCACGCACGCACTAATGCATGCACACATGTACATACACCATGCAAACTGCGGTGCCAAAAGTGACGACTATGTCGAGCTATCCGTAATTGGGCTCGACAATAAAATGAACAACATACCGTACTAAAAATCCTTATCTTAATAATAGAACAAAAGATTTTTATCATTTCATCTAACCTTGTGTTTACCTGAATGAATCAAGAATGGCTGATGTTCTATTCAGAAGAATGCTAAAGATACCATACTAGTAATAACACGTCAGGACTTTTTTTGCACATTGTCAATTACATAGCATGAAGTTCCTAGCTGAATAATGGTAAAAGCATTCACAACAACATAGTTACTGACTGCAGTCAGAATTATCTTCCCAAATATCAAACGTTTGCCAAGGCTATCTTCAGCTTTTTTAACAAGTTATCACCAACACACAGGTAATGAATTTGAATGAAAGATTTCTGACTAATTAAAAAACAAAACAAAAACAGGGATACAAACAATCCACTTGGTTACACGTTTTACCGAAATTGACCTTCATTACAAGAACTGTCCAATATTTCATATAAAATACTGGTTGATTTTGGACATTGAGGTAGATTCTGGTAAAATGTAGGACCAACGCAACAAAATGCACCAGTGCATAGCATATAATTCATCCAAATGGAAGGGCTGATAAAACAGAAACCAGTCACATTATATTTCACTTTAACACTTTATCACACGGAAAGATGAGATTAAATACTAACTCGAGCATCATGTAAGTGATAAAGCCATTCAACCTTAGCTTGTAAAATACACATATCAAGGATACAGCAGATACTGTGCATACAATAAAAAGCAATTCTTTTCCTATTATCTTGGGATTCATATATGGCCTTGAGCTATCCGGCTAAAAATGAGGCTTGTATAAAAAAATTAAAATGAAATTATCAACTGACTACGTTTTCCTTGCATTTTTTTAAAGGCATTTAAATAATATGGTTAAACAAGGTCCACAGTTTGGTACCTTATCTGAATTAGGTCAACCTTCTTTACTTAAAGTGCTCTCAAGACACCATCCAAGATGGAACCATTCAATTGTGAGGGAGTAGCAACTGGTAGGACTGAGTTTTTTTTGCCAATAAAACAAGAGCCATGATACACATGGTTAATCCCCCCGCCGGGAAGAAGCTACCTGAAGGTTGTACTTTCAAACACTCAATGTAATAATGTTTGAAGAAAATCCCACAAAAAATAGGCAAGGTAGAGTTATTGTTCTTGCAAACTGCACTTCCTACCAATGTGCTATGTCAGTGTATTAAGTTTGAAGAAAATCGCTCAAGTACTTTTGGAGTTATGTTATATTTGCTGAAAGGCACACTACTACAGAGCTCAGTAATATTTGCTTAAAGGCACACTACTACAAAGCTCAGTAATATTTGTTGAAAGGCACACTACTACAAAGCTCAGTAATAATTGCTGAAAGGCACACCACTACAGAGCTCAGTAATATTTGCTGAAAAGCATACCACTACAGAGCTCAGTAATATTTGCTGAAAGGCACACTACTACAAAGCTCAGTAATATTTGCTGAAAGGCACACCACTACAGAGCTCAGTAATAATTGCTGAAAGGCACACCACTACAGAGCTCAGTAATATTTGCTGAAAGGCACAATACTACAGAGCTAAGTAATATTTGCTGAAAGGCACACCATACAGAGCTCAGTAATATTTGCTGAAAGGCTCACCACTACAGAGCTCAGTAATATTTGCTGAAAGGCACACGACTACATAGCTCAGTAATATTTGCTGAAAGGCACACCACTACAAAGCTCAGTTATATTTGCTGAAAGGCACACTTTTACAAAGCTCAGTAATATTTGCTGAAAGGCACACTACTACAAAGCTCTATAATATTTGCTGAAAGGCACACTACTACAAAGCTCAGTAATATTTGCTGAAAGGCACACTACTACAAATTTAACTGAAATATTGAAGGAATAATATGACTAGTTTTATTTTGTGACAATAAATTTCAGAACTTTACAAACCATGTGTTGTCGTCTTACAAACTCTGTATAAATAAGAGCTGAAACTAACTAGAAATCCTTTATCTATTGCAAGCTTAAATCTTTCCAGCATTCTTCGCTAACTTTCATTTCTTGACTTGTCCTTCATAAACTGTGAATTTACCTATATTTTTCGATTCACTCATTAGGGTACCATTATACACAGCTCATTTAAGAAGAAAAATAAAACCTGCAGAATATGTTACCCTAATATAAACATGTTAACTTACTTGGGATTTTTCTTGGACTCATTCTGTCCTTTGTGATTACATGTACATTGCTGGGTCGGGTTGTCAGTACAGGTTTCTGTCTCATCATCATACTTTATACCTAGATGCTTTCTCTTCTTTCCTTCATTCTACAATGTATCATAACAGATGTAATTAACTAAGTACTGTTTCAGCTCTGTAGATCTTTTATTCACAGATTACTAGAATTCCTGTTTGAACTGCAATCAAATAATATTGTTTTTGCTTTTCTAAGGTTTCATGAAAGATTATCTGTGACTGAAACTACACATTCTGCTAAACTGAAATTTCAGTTTTTACGACAGATTCCAAAAATACCATAACAACACCTATTCCTTTGTCATGTCAATTGTTCTAAAATGAGTCTCCTATCAAGATCATGCCCTTGGTAATCACACAATCTCCGAGTGTTTCCTGCTTAAACTTTATAACATTTAATAGCCATTTTCATATTACTGTAATTTCAAGTATTTTACATAGAAAACATGCACATTCTGCACAAGCCTGAAGCAAATGCTTACTTGTACAACATTAGGTGTTCTCATCTTTGAGGATGGTTTGAAGTCATCATCGTCGTCTTCACCATCATCACTCAGCTCAATGACATCTTCTCCTGCTGTCCAAAACAAGTATTGTTAAACTTTAATTTGGTGTACTGATGAATAAAGTCAGAGCAATTAAATTATTTCTATAAGTAACTACCTATAGCCTGCAAGTACTGATAAGGCTACAATGATGATCAACAGGGCCTGTAAAAAATCTTTCAAAACTTCAAAATCACCAAATAAGCAACAAATATTATTTCTCTTCTCTTACTTGTACTAAAACAGATTTTCTGATATCTTTGCCTATATTATCCCTGATTTAGGTCTGTTATTTAACTGGGGTTAAAGGTCTGATTTCCTCGTCAATATCTTCTCTGATTTAAGCCTATCATTTTTCTGGGGTAAGAGGTTTGAACTGAGAACACTTTGCAAAAAATTATCTGGCAGACTTGCTTATCCCAGCACCTCTCTGAAGCAAACTAGAGCTATCACTAAATGTGATTAATACCCCCACAAGACTGCTTCAGAACTGAGAAAGTTATTAGTAACAGAATAATTTGTAAAAAAATTGAAAACGAGTTATGGTTGTGGGCAATTAAAGATAGTTGTGGTTCTTGTACATTGCATTTCCTGTCATTGAGCTTGACCATTGTATGAAGTTGCACTGAATTCCAACCAGTAGTTTTCAAGTTATGCTCTGGACAAGGAAAACCAACAAAGGGCAATAACTCTGCAAATGGTGAAGACAGAGTTATAGCTCTTGAACAATGCACATGCACTCATTGTGCTTGACTCTGCAAATAGTGAAGACAGAGTTATAGCTCTTAAACAATGCACTTCCTGTCACTGTGCTTCACCATTGTATGAAGTTGCATTGAATTCCGACCAACAGTTTTCAAGTTATGCTCCAGACTAGGAAATCCAACAATGGGCAATAACTCTGCAAATACTGAAGATGGAGTTATAGCTCTTGTACACTGCACTTCCTCTCATTGTGCTTGATCATTGTATGAAGTTGCATTGAATTCCAACCAGTAGTTTTCAAGTTATGCTCTGGACAAAGAAAACCAACAAAGGGCAATAACTCTGCAAATAGTGACCACTGCACTTTCTCTCATTGTGCTTGACCATTGTATGAAGTTGCACTGAATTCCAACCAGTAGTTTTCAAGTTATGCTCTGGACAAAGTACAGCCTGACCGACCGCCCGACAGACCAACCACCGGGTGACTCCCAAATACCCCCCAACTTCGTTTTGGGGGTATAACTACATGTACAGTTTTAACACTTCAGTACCAGGAGAACAAACTACTGTAACAGCTTTTATACTTGCTGCATATGCTCCCATTTACTCACCGACAAAACAAAACCTTCCATTAGTTGTTTATATATTTATCAGTATTCAGGTTTTTGAAACTTGGTACATAAGTTGAATGAAAGTAACTTTTAAAGATTCTGTATGTAACTATACCTTTTGGCTTTGAGTCTGGAGAGTATTCTGTTGAGGTAGTCTTTGTATCAGCATCAGAGACACCACACTTACAAGGCTTAAAGGTTTCTACAACACACATATACAAAAACATACATAAGTTTAGTTACCAAGTTCAGATACAAGTTTCTAAAGCATCTGTCTTATGTTTATAAAGTTACTCATAACAAAAAGTAAACTACGCCTACTGGGTATATTATAGACAATTTAAAACAAGTTTCTTCTTCAAAATTTCAAAAATGATAAAATTTTGATGATGAAAGTCAACAATTTTCTATCCCTGTAGTCTCTTGAGAATCTCAACAAGAATTACAAACAAGTACCTGCTGTGGCAAGCAGGTTTTCCTGTGTCAGCTTCTCATGTTGTGCAACCTGCCAAGCCAGTGCTGAGCAGAGCAGGGCCAAACTTTTCCCACTACCTGTAGGACTCTCTAGTAGACTGTTCTGTCTTCTCTCTAAGCCTTTGATCACCTAAACATAGTAAACACCAACACTGACAGAATGTGACATATTGGTGTAATGACATAATTAGGCCTAAAAAAAAAAATTGTTCTGTTCGGGTCACCCGACCCTACCTAAAAATATGCCCGACCCTACTGTTTTTTTTAGGTCTGTCAAAAAAAAAATTGTCACACTTCGTATTGTAGAGGTACGGTACGGTGCGGACGGATTTTATTGCCGCACAGTAACAAAATGGCGGCTCAGGTCGTCAATGTGTATAAAACTGCGTGTGATCGCCATCACACTGCAGAACGTCAGGAGTTTAAAATTATTTTGTCAAAGATGTCATTTGAAGAGTTGGAAATGATGTTCTTGTGCCTAATGTTCTATACTAGCAGGAACCTGTAGTCGCAATATTAAAGCTTTAGCTTGCATTGACTAGCTAATGGTTAAATATGGTTGCATTAGGCCTACACCACTTTGCATTCCAACTGTTACCTTGTAACTTGTCGATCAATTGAGGGATCATAGGTTTGAGGAGCCAGAACGGTTTGATCTGATTCTACCCTTGAAGACCAAATTTCTATAATGGTAAAAAAAAAAAAAAAAAAAAAAAAAAAAAAAAAAAAAAAAAAAAAAAAAATTCCTACCTACCCTACCTAATCATAGAGAGCATGTTACCCTAACAACACTATTTTTTTTTTTAGGCCTTATCAAGCCATTTGCTACATACATGTATCATGGTTCCTTGGTAACAGTAAAATATGTATCATGATATATTACTTATTTCTAATAAAAATATTTGGCGATATTTTGAACATCATTTGCTTTCGGAACATCGAATATGTAAAGAAGTTTCAGACTTCGGATTTATTTAGCTTTATTTCAAATGGAATAAAATACAGACTATTATATTTCAACTACAAGACACTAATGTATTTTGCAGTATCTGGAAAGCTTCCAGCTTACAATTTGCTGGTGCTGACTGAAGCTTGTGGTGTGATTGTATTTTTTTCCTTACACATCAGTGAGAATATTCCATGTATTACTGGCATACTGTAAGACATGGTGTATCAATGGTTCATGGTATATCAATACACCCTAGGTATTAAAAGATGTTATTTAAATTACAGATATTTTCAAGTAAGATCTGTACTAAACTGATTTTTGCAAGAAGAGAATGTTTTGTTAAAAATGAACTTATGATTATGATTGGATAAAATAAAACTACAGACTTAAATTACAAGTAGCATATACATTGTTTTAATTTAACTTCCTACTTATGTGTTGGTAATCTTTTTTACAGTTTGATTAGAGAAAGCATTTCACTTGTAGTTGTAACTTACCATATAGACAGTTTACATGTTGACTTTAGCACAAACATGTTTCTGTGACATTTTGTTTCCTTATCCAGATTAATATTTCAGGAAAATAAGCCAAAAAATGACCTACCCTATCCATCATACCAAACTGAGATGGGTATGGTTTGCAAGGAAACACTACCTTCACACCACTGATGGTTAATACTCTTTCATCAAGATTTGACATTTCTGATGAGTAAATTTTCACAAACACTCTGAAACAAAGGATTTCTTCTATGTTATAAACATCAAAGAATTACTAGTCATTATATGAACCAAGATGATCCCTGAGTAGTTTTCTCTGAAACAAAGTTCTGCTCAGATCTACTGGACATATGCAGCCAGATTCAGATGTGCAGAGTAACAAAGCCTCAACATTTCAACGTACACAGATTTTGCGGTCCCACGTTTTACCGGAATCGACCATTTTTACCAGAATCTACCAGAATCGACTTTGCATTACCGGAATCGACCTATATATCATATATAAGCCATTTTTTCAAGATATACAACACAATTTATTAAGATATAATATAATTAACGTAATAACAAAAGGAATTTGAAGTATCTTCGAGTGGAAAGATTTTACAAGAGAATGAAAATCGGCGAGTTGAGGAAAATTTGCGCATACGGATATACGCCAGAATCGGCCTGTATTTCATACATTAATTGTATTTAAGTCAAACAAAAGTTATTTTTCATTACTCTACATCAGAAATAACACATTTACCCAAGGATTTTAAAGTATCTTCGAGTGGAAAGATTTTATAAGATGAAGAAAATCCGCGAGTTGCGGACGGTTTGCGCATAAGGTTATACACCGGAATCGGCCTGTATTTCATAAATAAATTGAACTTAAGTCATACAAAAGTTATTTTTCATTACTTAACATCAGAAATAAAATATCTACCAAAGGAATTTTTTAAGTTTCTTCGAGTGGAAAGATGTTGCAAGAGAAAGAAAATCGACGAGTTGCGGAAAATATGCGCGTACGGATATACACCAGAATCGGCCAGTGTTTCTTCAATAAATTGAATTTAGGTTATACAAAGTTATTTTTCATTACTTAACATCTGAAATAAAATATTTGCTAAATGTATTTGAAGTTTCTTCGAGTGGAAAAATTTTACAAGAGAAAGAAAATCGGCGACTTGCGGAAAAATTGCGCATAAGAATATACACCGGAATTGACATGTATAACTTGTACTTTCGTAACATATATGGTATTTATCATTCATATACCCCAGCTTGGTGTATGTTGTTTAGAACGGCACTGTACTGACAAAATGTTGTGGAATTAACAAATTAAAATGCCGCAAAGCGGCTGCTAATTGTTTCTTATAATCAACGTGTTATGACATCTCTATCTCACAAGACTGTCTTTGAAATACCGACGAATGTTTATCCCAAGCTGACGCTTAACTTTAATACTCGTCGATTTTCTTTCTCTTTCAACATCTTTCCACTGGAAGAAACTTCAAATGCCTTTAGTAAATATTTTATTTCAGATGTAAAGTAATGAAAAATAGCTTTCTATGACTTAAATTCAATTTATTTATGAAATACAGGCCGATTCCGGTGTATATCCATATGCGCAAATTTTCCGCAACTCGCCGATTTTCTTTCTATTGCAACATCTTTCCACTCGAAGAAACTTTAAATACATTTAGTAAATATTTTATTTCAGATGTTAAGTAATGAAAAATAACTTTGTATAACCTAAATTCAAATTCTTTAAGAAATACAGGCCGATTCCGGTGTATATCCGTACACGCAAATTTTCCGCAACTCGTCGATTTTCTTTCTCTTGCAACATCTTTCCACTCCAAGAAACTTCAAATTCCTATGGTATATATTTTATTTCTGATGTTAAGTAATGAAAAATATTTTTGATTGACTAAAATTCAGTTAATTTATGAAATACAGCCCGATTCCGGCGTAATCTTATGCGCAAATTTTCCGCAACTCGCCGACTTTCTTTCTCTTGTCAAATCTTTCCACTCGAAGATACTTCAAATTCTTTGGGCAAATATGTTATTTCTTATGTAGAGTATTGAAAAATAACTTCTGTATGACTTAATTTCGATTTACTTATCTTATGAAATACAGGCCGATTCCGACGTATATCCGTATGCGCAAATATTCCGCAGATCGCCGATTTACTTTCTCTTGCAACATCTTTCCACTCGAAGAAACTTTAAAATCCTTGGGTAAATGTTCTATATCTGATTTAAAGAAATGAAAAATAACTTTGTACGACTTAAATACAATTCATGTATGAATTAAAGGCCGATTCCGGTGTTTATACGTATGCGCAAATTTTCCACAACTCGCCGATTTTCTCTCTCTTGTAAAATCTTTCCACTCGAAAATACTTCAAATTCTTTTTGTAATTACGTTAATTATATAATATATTAATAAACAATGTTGTTTATCTTGAAAAAAATGGCTTATGTATGAAATGTAGGTCGATTCCGGTAATGCAAAGTCGATTCCGGTAAAAATGGTCGATTCCGGTAAAATGTGGGACCCCAGATTTTGGGAAGACTTTTGATTCATACAAAATGTAATACCACAAAAATTCTTAAGACCAAAAACAGTACAGGGGTCTTGCAAGTGGGCGAAGAAGTCGCCTTCTGCTTCCGAACTTCACTGAACTCGGGCATCAAAGTGAAAAACAACTTGCTTTCAGGTCACTCTGAAACATTAACTCTGCCCGCTCGCCAGTCTTGTGATGTCCGGTATATTGTGAGTTTTGACAATAGGCTGTGTTGTTCACACCTACCCAATACCCCAATAAATGTGTCAAAGATGAAAGGGTAGACTTTTTAGTTTAGTGTGTACTCATTAAGTTGCCCATGATCTTTTGTAAGTGGACCAAAAGCAATTAAATGTAACCATTCAATCAGACTGATTATATATATAAATTACGCTGCCGGTCATTACAAAAAATTACTGCAAACAGCATTTACTTCGCTTTACAAACCAATGTTTGAATTTGAACAATTTAGATCTATACAGTATCCTGAAATTTTGATCAAATTTTCAACACAACATGAAATGCTTAAAATGATGACAAATTTACAGTCAGAAGTACCACATTCAGAGTTCATCCTTGCTGCATAGTGAATACTGAGTTCCATTTCCGGTTTCATTTTTGGAATAATTTTATTGTTTTAATGCAGATGCTGCAGTGTAACATAAAATTGTGAACTTGTGACATGTCACCAGTTATCTATAATTCTCATGAAAAACATCTATAACTATTACTAAAACTCAATATTAATATAAACCTATGTTAAATAGTTAAGCTAGTTCTTAATAATCAACAACACAAATTAGTCCATTGTGTCAAAGCATTAACAACCAAATAAGTGTGGTAAAACATTCACACCTTCCTTAAATTCAAAACACATTTTGACCTTTTAACTAGACTGCGTATCGATTTTTTCTCATAACTGAAACACCGTAAATAGGTAGCAAGTTCATCTGTTCACCATTCTGTGGGAGTGAAAAAAAAGAAGCAAAAATAATTCAAATGTAAAGTGCTTTAACCAAAATTTTAGCCAAATTGATTTTTATTAGCCAATTAATGAATATTTTTGCAAATGGCGAATTGGGAGAGCCCTACTAAAGCTGAGGGAGAAGTCACTACTCCCTAGAACTAGACCCCTAATGATGCTGATAATCATAAATGTGCATAAATTTTTTAAAAGCTAACACAGAAGTTTTATCAACGTAAACAAGTTTGAGGAACTTGTCAATCATCTTAGGCATATGTAGAAAAACAACAGAAATGCAATGCTGTTTTTGGGCACCTTACAAAAACACTTTTTTATGTATCATCTTACAAGGAAAATGGTCCAGATGGTAAGAACAATGTCTATACTCAATCAGGGCCTTAACTTATAATTCTCAATTAAGGTCCCGACTCAATATATGCATAAAAATCCTTGCCATCGTTGTTTACATACAAGCAAGTAATTCGTTTAAAAAATAAAACTTCTGAATCTGATTCCTGTAGCTGCTAACAATTTGGATATTTGCAAAAAATGCTTAAAAAAATTTTTACGAGCTGCAGTTCAGTTTTAAGAGCACTCTGCTGCTAAAACCGTGCGGAAAGTGATTAATAATATTTATTAAAAGCCAATTTTACTCCGAGCTAGATCGCGAAAACTAAAGATAATTTAGTATTATTTTTTTCGTTCATGCTGTATCAACTAATTTAATATCAAGAACATCAGATAGAATTATATTTCAGAAAAAAGAAAGATTATCAAGTACCAGAACCGCTTAATTCAAACAAAATATATAACTCGGTTTACCGCCAGTAAAATTTTCAATTTGGCGCCATCTGTCTTGTTTACAGTGCGGTTTTTCCGTACAAACATCGCACAAACTACAACACAGTTACTTCCCCTCTTCAATAGAGAATTGTTAACGGGATAAGACACCTTGAAATTATTGAGAATAGAGAAAATAGAGCATAGAAACAATGCTACCAGTAAAGTAATCCTTTTGTATCTTTTTACTATTTCAAAATTTCTTAACAAAAATCAATGTGATAGTTTAAACGTAAATCTAAGCAAAGTGGCGAATTAAAAGACAAGCAGTTTTGATGTTTAAATATGGTAAAACTAGGGCCTTAATTGAGGCCCTGGTAAAACTAAATTGAGAATATGTTCGGAAACAGTCGGATGTTCATTAACTTTTTTTTCTGACAGGTGTACAACGTCTTGACAAAGCTCTTGTGTAATCTTTGAAATCAAGAAACGCACTCGTTATGTTTAAGGGAACTATATTATGTATAGAATTTTAGTGATACATGTGTCCTTAACTGTGAATGAAAATTTGACTTTTCAGCTCCAGGTATTCATGAGAAAGTTAAAATAGTTTAAATAATTACTGGACATCTTAAGTTATTAACTCAGTGCAGCACGTACCACTGACAAATGAGGATAAGAAACTTTTTTCCAAATGCCTCCATTTATTAAAAAAATTCCTGAGAAAAACGTTTTTAATGAAGTTAATTATTTGCTTATAGTTACATTGTTGGCTACTGGGAGAAAGAAGAGGACGAATTGAATTTAGTGGTGTACCCATTTCCTCTAAAGCGTATTCTTATTATTTATCATTCAATTTTTTGTTGTTCATTTGGATTCGTGAACAATTTTAAAGCAATCGATAATTCAATATTTTACCTTAAAGTTGGTATAACTTCCAGGTTCGTTGAGTGTACAAAATAGTTGTCTCCCTTACACTAAAATGGTCATTATCGAACTAGTCTGATGTTGACAAAAAATGAACTGGCTCTTTGTTTACTGTTATTCCAGCACCAGTACCAGTGCTGGGAATCAGTCCAAGATACTTCATCGATTAATCAAACCTGACTGAGTGCTGTTTTCATCAACACGTTGCCTGCACCAAGTACGAAAGTTCATTGTATAAATATCGTATGAGTTCTAAGTATATTTTTCAATTGCAGATCTAATTTGTCATTTCGTAACCTTTATATGGGAAACAGAAATTATCTAAATGGCCAGATCGTTAAAGAATGAAAATTCATCATAGATTATTAATCAAAGGGTTTGTGTTAACGTCTAACCGACGAACTAGTAAGTAAGTTAAACTCACAAACAGTCAGTCATTGTATTAATGAAAGCTTATAAAATATGCTGACGATATGTTTTGATGCGATACAAACAAAAGTCATCAAGTCTGTCCCATATTATTTTTGTAAAATTGATCTGAAGTACATTTATAATCTTGGTCTGGTCCTCTCGACATATTGTTCTCTCTAGTGCCTCTGTGATATTTCAATCCTAGAAGCAGCATTCGGCCGTCGTGATTTATTTTAATATATCATATCATTTTTTTATTTTCTATTTTTTTGATGAAATACATAATTAATCAATAGGTAGGAAGAGGTGGTTATCAGAGGTATCATTCTGACTTTCGAAACTCTCAATAAAAATCAAGTTAAATACAATATAAAAGTGTTTTTCTAACAAGCTCGCAGGCTGAGAACCCACTGCCAGTGGTAGACTAGCAAGTGGAGAAGTGTTTTTTTCCAAAACTGTCCGCTTACTTCAATATATTGACGTATGAACAGATAAATAGAGCTTTATCTCAAAACAAATTGTAATTATAAAAAAATAGCTGTAAGAATGATATTTTTCTATAAAACGCAGCCGTTCTTAAACACGATTTTTGTATAATTGTACTACAGTATGTACATATATATATTACACATGTATTAGAAATTGAAGTTAATTCTATGATAAAATGTTTCTTATTTATATAAAAAGCTTGAATATTATTTTTTACAAATGATGAAAATTAAGATATTGCCGTAAATTGTTGAAAAGCATTTGACTAGACTTCGACTTCATTTTTTCCGGGAATCAAAGTAACCATCGAGGACTGCAAAAGAAAACATTAGTCAACTCACAATGTTTAGACGTGTTCTAAAAAGATAGCAATGGTCTACTCACAATGTTAAGACGTGGTCTGATAAGATAGCAATGGTCTACTCACAATGTTAAGACGTGTTCTAAACAGATAGCAATGGTCTACTCACAATGTTAAGACATGTTTTAGGAAGGAAGCTAGCAATGATCTATTAACAATGTATACACGTGTTCAAGGACGATAGCATTGGTGTCTACTCACGATGTATAGACGTGTTGCAGTAAGATAGCGGTGGTGTCTTCTCACAGTGTTTAGACGTGTTCCAGTAAGATAGCAATGGTGTCTACTCACAGTGTATAGACGTATTCCAGTAAAATAGCAAAAGTGTCTACTCACAATGTAAAAACGTGTTGCAGTAAGATAGCAATAGTGTCTACTCACAATGCTTAGACGTGTTGCAGTAAGATAGCAATGGTGTCTACTCACAGTGTATAGACGTATTGCAGTAAGATAGCAATGGTGTCTACTCACAGTGTATAGACGTGTTGCAGTAAGATAGCAATGGTGTCTACTCACAGTGTATAGACGTGTTGCAGTAAGATAGCAATGGTGTCTACTCACAGTGTATAGACGTGTTGCAGTAAGAAAGCAATGGTGTCTACTCACAGTGTATAGACGTATTCCAGTAATATAGCAAAAGTGTCTACTCACAATGTATAAACGTGTTCCAGTAAGATACCGATGGTGTCTACTAACAATGTATAGACGTATTCAAGAAAGAAAGCAATGGTGTCTACTCACAGTGTATAGACGTATTCCAGTAATATAGCAAAAGTGTCTACTCACAATGTATAAACGTGTTCCAGTAAGATAGCAATGGTGTCTATTCACAATGTTTAGACGTGTTCCAGTCTACTCACAAAGTATAAACGTGTTCCAGTAAGATAGCAATGGTGTCTACTCACAGTGTATAGACGTATTGCAGTAAGATAGCAATGGTGTCTTCTCACAGTGTATAGACGTGTTGCAGTAAGATAGCAATGGTGTCTACTAACAGTGTATAGACGTGTTGCAGAAAGATAGCAATGGTGTCTATTCACAATGTTTAGACATTATGCAGTAAGATAGCAATGATGTCTACTCACAGTGTATAGACTGTTGTATGAAGAAAACAATGGTCTTCTCACATTGCTTAGTCTTGTTCTATGTAGAAAGTAATGTTCTACTCACAATAT
This sequence comes from Cyclina sinensis, assembly GCA_012932295.1. Lineage (NCBI taxonomy): Eukaryota > Metazoa > Mollusca > Bivalvia > Venerida > Veneridae > Cyclina > Cyclina sinensis. The sequence continues at coordinate 31,297,689 of JAAONU010000019.1, read as the reverse complement.
TTAGACGTTTTCTAGGAAGATAGGGATGGTCTGCTTACAATGTTAAAATGTGTTTTTAGATGAAAGCAATGGTCTACTTACAATCTTTGGATGTTTTCTTGGAAGATTGGGACAATGTTAAGACGTGTTGTGTGATGATAGCAATGGTCTACTCACAGGAAGATGTCCAAGGTCTGCTTACACTGTTAAGACATGTTCTGTGAAGATAGTGATGGTCTACTCACAAGAAGATATCCAAGGTCTGCTTACACTGTTAAGACATGTTCTGTGAAGATAGTGATGGTCTACTCACAAGAAGATATCCAAGGTCTGCTTACAATGTTAAGACATGTTCTGTGAAGATAGTGATAGTCTACTCACAAGAAGATATCCAAGGTCTGCTTGCAATGTTAAGACATGTTCTGTGAAGATAGTGATGGTCTACTCACAAGAAGATATCCAAGGTCTGCTTGCAATGTTATGACATGTTCTGTGAAGATAGTGATGGTCTACTCACAAGAAGATATCCAAGGTCTGCTTGCAGTGTTAAGACATGTTCTGTGAAGATAGTGATGGTCTACTCACAGGAAGATACGCAAAGACTGCTTACAATGTTAAGGCGTGTTCTTTGATGACAGTGACAAAGTTTGGACGTATTTTAGGAATGTGCTGAGCTTTTCTAAGTGGTAACAGCTAGAAAAGTAACGCCATCTGCTGTCTCACTTTTCTTTTTAGGGATAAATTTTATTCGAGCATTCTTGTTAAAGTGCAAATCTTTGTATAATAAATTTTATAACATTTTTTATATCATATTGTCAGATGAATTGAATTTGCCATTAAAGTCAATTAAGAAAACAAGGACTGAAAATCGATGAAGACAGCATAGAAATTGAAATGAAAAGCGGGGATATTTTACGACTAGGTTCAGTTTTAATGTTTAGACAGTAGTGATCTTTTCAATGTACAGTATATTGAATGTGATTCAGTGACCTGTTCGCAGTAGTTAATAACTGTAATATGGTATTTCTTCGTCGATTGTCTTATGTGATGCCCTCTTATTGCTCAAGCTTAAACTGTTGCAGGATTTGGTGCAGTCTTCTATTGTCCTCATTTGTATCACTTAAAAAGCCCATCTGAAAGTTTAATAGAATTTGTTTTTGTCATAGAATCTTATGTTCTGCTAGAATCCAGCAATTATACTTAATGACAACACATAAAAAACTTGAATATCGGTCTTGTGGTTTCAGGGAGGTTAATCGAAGCTAAATATCACCGCCAGAAAAGCATCAAGAAAGAGTAATCATGATTTCTTTTGATTCTTCTATAAGAAATAAAGCATGAAACGTGAAACTTGTAAGAAATACGAACAGTTAATGTAACATTTAAACGCCATCAATTTTTTACAATGGTTGCTCCTTGCCGCTGCACAGGATGTTGTCAGTAATAGTTTAACCATTGCAGCCGTCTGCTTTCATGTTAATTGATATGATAAGCGACGGAATAGCATACATTGATTTCCGGATTTCTTTTACATGTACGAAAAGGTGCACGTCAAGAGTAATTGAAATAAAACTAAAGGAACGGGTCTTAACAAACACGTTTAGAAACCTAATAAAATTTAAGAGTTAGGTTTAAAACAAAATATATCGTTACAAAGGCTTTCCGTTAGCTAAAATTTAATATTGGTTTCTCAGGTGTAAAATCAATAATATAATCAGTTCACCTTTAAGTCCTTTTTACGACATCATTTTGCTTACTGCTCCGAGTGCAGTTGACAAGTCAAAATCATGTGCTGCGGGAGTAATGTTGTTACTTGATTAGATGCAAAAAATTCTTGTTACGAATAATAAGAGTATGTGACACATATAGGTGACTGCTGAAAGTGGGTTAGAAGGTGCAAACCTTTTAAATCCGTTACTAGGATGACAACGATATTTTGTGACTGAAATTGATTAGTTGATTGACACACGAGAGACGCCTCTGGGTTAGACACGGCGAAATTTCCGCATTATTTCTGTCCATCGCGGCGCCTGACTGTGGATTTTGTGAAAAAATTGGCAAATGTCATTGTATGAGTAACTGATTTACGGCAAAATGACATATCAATAACATAGTAGTTAATAGCAAGTTGATAAATAGTGATAATGTGACATATATGGACTTATAGGTATTTGTCTGTGGTGCGAGGTGTAGGTTGAACACACCACTAAATCGGTAATATAAATCTTCTAAACCTAACCTAAACAACAATAAATAACACCAATTAAAAGTAATCGTGTATACAATTAATATTAATAAAACTTGTTGCACTTTGCCTGTTTTGTGTTGGTCTTCTGTTCAATAATTGAAAATCCATCCTTTAAAGGGTTTAGGAAGTATGTCGTATTTCAACACTTCGATATAAATCTTTAGAAGTATGTATTTAATACATATAAAGAATGTTCCAACCAATTTGTGGCACGCGCAAATGTCCCTCTAAGTGGCACTCGACAGTGCTTTAAAGAATGACCATGATCGGGACAAATATAATAAAATATGATAGCATTAGAATCCCTTTACACTTTGTTTTCACCTGTCGTGTTCAAAAATTATTAATCTTTAATTAAACAGCGACAAAATAGGACATTTGAAGTGTTATTGGCCATACTTATTTGGTTTTGGGCGTGTTCGATTTGTCAAGAGTTCTCAAGTCTCTCCAGTTCTCGCGACAGGTGATACGATTTATCAGCACTTTGAGTTCTTTTAATGGCCGCCTAAGAGTTAATGTTTTGCAAATATTTATAGAACTTCATAAAATGTTAGGCTTTATCGTTTAACTTGTTTGTTTTATTAAAGTGTAATGGACAGAAAGCGTGCGTCTGTCATAAACCATACGGACATTTAAGCCCCTTTGACCTTGTCCGTAAACATAAGCCGCACTTCACACATTGTAACACAAGTTGTCATCTATACTTTGCTATTTCCTTTCAGTAAAGGACAGTAACTTTTTTGGTCGGGGAAAGGGGACGGCGCCATCTTTCTCCACATTCGCTATATCTTCACCTGTCCTTAATCTATGCACATGGTTTCGTTGTTACAACCTATACGTTTTCAAAACTGAAGCCTTGAAAAGCACGCCGATCACATGACCAGCAAAAAAGTGAGTTTCTGATAGTTTAAGTATCTCATAAATCATTTGCTAGAAAAAAGGAATTTTCGCGGGCTCATTTAGTGAATGAATGTGAACAAAAATACTGAATGGTAAATAAAAATTGGAAATATAGGGGAAAAAAAGAAAATACGAAATGTTTAAGAAGGTTTTTTTTCCTTTAAATAAGATCACTTGACATTTAAATAGCAACCATGACAGGTAAAATAAGTAATAGGAAAATACAATGATAAAAAGAGGATTTACTTACTGGTTCTTAAAAGGAACAAAATTTAAGCAAATATAATAAAAAAATATAAACACTTACACGATGCATCAAGTACTTCTGAAATCGGAAATTGAAAAGACAGATGTAAGATTCAAGTTTATATCAAAATTGTTAGGAAATCTACTGGAATCCACTTGAATCGAAAATGTTATATTGGCACCTCAGTGGTTCCACTCGATCCAGTAATTTAACAGTAATTTAACAGCTATCCTGAGTAATAAACAGGTAAACATTTCAAATTTGAAACTCAGAGGTAGCTGATGGGCTGTGAGATGTACAATTTCTGCACATTACAAAAATGAAATTAAGTATATAATAAAAGATGTATAAAAGCTGTACCATAACTTTCAGGACCTCGGAGCATACCGGAAGTACTTGAAAGAAAAATGTTCACTAGAGAAACAGTCTTACTTGATAAAAAAGCTCAATCAATCATTTTCTGCGAGTTATTATATAGATTTCATAATAACGTGCTATATTAAATAACATGTTACAAATGATTTGAAATAAGGCGTTTTTTGATTGTATGTCTAAATGAAAAAAAAATCTTAGTTTGAGCGTCATTAACCCTTATTCGGCAGCAGTTTTTTGTATGGAAGGGGTATCTTTATCATATAAAAGAAGTCTTATTTTCACGCTAAATCATTACTGAATAAATGCAATTATGTGTAAGTCAGGTACAATTACAGGTAGATTTGTTCTCGTCTTCCAAGCTTTCAGACTGTTTCCTTATCCAGATATGCATTGTTCCACAAAGTACATGAATTGTTCTGGTGACCTTGGTATTGTTTTGCGATCGCTGTCTCCTAATAAATATAGCGCTGCCAAAGGTAATATCAGAAGTGTTCTTAAGACATTAGCCAACGTGCTGGATCCGACCGTTAATGCATGTACACATCAGAAAACATGCTGGTAAAAACAAAACATTTTGCCATAAAACAATTTAGATAGTCGTGGGATAAGCACAGATTTAGCTTTGCTTTGAGACATCGCTACGATCAATTCCTTCTCGTCTCACCTAGCCGCCATCTTGGTGGCGATGAAACGTTCATTTGTCGTCTGCCTCGACATTTATAGAAATTTGGTGGGAGGGGAACTGACTTTTGTGGTTACCAATGCGAGAAAGTGAAATTATGCTAGTCTTGGCTATCAGGTATTTTACCAAAATAGAGCTATGTGCCGTGCTTTTTCGTTGCATTAGACCTTCCGAACTTACGTTGTCAGCAAGACCACACAGTTGTTATAGCTTATCGGTATTCAAGAAAATGTTATCGTGTAACCAATCGGGGATCGGGCGTCGGTAAAGAGTTGAGGTTTCCTAGACTGGCAGTTATGGAGAAAAGATAGCGACCTGCCGTTGGAACCTTATCTATGATGAAATTACCCTGATCCTAAACTATGCCTTTGAACATGGAAAGTTTCTTTGATAAATCCATATAAATGTCATCTACAGTTCCAAAGTGCGCACAAACTCTTGAAAAGCAAAGCCCTCTGCATGCGCATGCAATTTTGAGAATAGTGTGTTACATTTGAAAGTTTTTGTCTATTTAAGATTAATAGCATAAAAAGGCACTGTGAGTGCAGACGCAATTATCAAATATCAAACTAATGTATGAAGTTCTTTTTTTTTTTTTTTAACAAATGTCTTTTTCAACTGGCAGAAATCATGCAGTCAGTTAAGTTCAGAATTACAATAAAAAATTTCTACAGAAGTTAGTTTTAATTTTTTTCAAGTTTTTTTTTATTGTTGTGTAAAAATATTGCTTTGTTATGGATGAACTTCTACAAAAGTGAACAAAGTGTTGCTGTTGTTATTGTGAATTTATAATATATGAACCCTCCCAGTTTCATCAGTCCTACATATGTTGCGCATCTGTTAAATTTTCTAGTCACCTTATATTTTGTTTTATTCATCAGTGGTATTCAGGGTTTTGAAGATTTCTAATTTGAAATTAAAATTTCTCTTCATTTCACCCCCTTACTTGTGCTGCACGTTTCTTTATTTTTCGTATAAAAATAGATATTTTAATAGAAAGAAAAGATATTTACATGCATTATGGATACGTTGAAAACACTTAAGAAACAAGCATATATCAATAAAGTAAGGAATTTTTTGTGTGTTCAAAACTGTATTTCATTCTAACGGCGCTTGGTAAACTGATTTTCATCTAACTATAACGTCTATTGTGTACGTGTATGGAGAAATGCTTAGATAAGTGGAGGAAGCAGGACACACGGCTAGAGTAGGGACTGTAATAAAGAAAGTTGGACACACTGGTAGGGTAAGGACTGTAAGGTAGGACACTCGCCAACAATTTGGACTGTGAGTAGGGTAAATGAATCACATTGCCGAAGTGAAGACAGTCTCAAAGGAAGGAAAATCGCTTGAGTGAAGACTGAGTGGCAGGTGGAACATACTGCTAATGTGAACACTGTAAATAGAGAAAGTGGGACACACCGCTAAGTAGGGTTAAAGACTGGGGGTCGGGACGCATCTGTACAAGGGGGAGCTCGGCAAGAAACCCTTTAGCTGAAGGACAATGAAGAGTGATCTTGTTTCTTACTATATATTTGTACCCATTTAACACTAAAACTTACAGGCGTAAAGATATATTGGTAACACTTGACTTCTTGTGGTAGACAGAAGGAGACTAAAATCCGCCTAAGTTAGATTTTTATAGTTTGACACTTTCTCCCTGGAGGGAAACCTATTTAACGAGCGTATACAGTCACTAACAAACGTAAATATTAGTATTCTAGTATAGTAAAATCTTACAATGCGTTACAAACATGTTTTATACCATGATGCATTTATTAGCTCTTTTTCCTGAAATATGAATTAATGTGTAGCGTTTTGACAAAAGGGGCCTTATGCATGTTAAGGACGTCACGTCAAACGTCGAAAAGTACCGTCAATCACCCATAAGACCCCCTTTATCTATCATTTTGAGTTTAATTGTCGCGGAGTCGAACTCGCAACCCTGGATTACCTGTCTAGCGCGTTACCACTGGACCACTGTTCCGCTCCTGCCTCCTTTATCGTGATGCCTGGCATTTATATATTCCTAAACAAACGCAAAATCCAACATTCTTTGCAGACAATGTCATAAACATTATTTTAAACCAAAAACAAACAACAATAACGTTTTTACGAAGTTTTTGAAATACAATGATATTTTTCTGAATCAGTACAAATTTTTTTTTTAGAAAATTATTGAAAAATATTTATTCTAAGAGATTACACACAACACAATAACATTTTCAGACAAAATGAAAAAAGTGAGGTTAAAGACATGCATATAGATCTATGAAATACAGAAAGACAATCGCTACTTTCTTTGTAAGCAGTGGTTTCTCAAAGGTGTTAGTTCACATTTTTGGAGCAGATTAAATTATGCCAAAGTCTTCTAAAATTGTCATAGTTATGATAAAAATTGTAAAAGTATTAAATGTTTTCAGTTTTAAACTCTTTTGACATGAAATTCTATTTTGAAACGACCAAAAACCTAGACAAACCACTCTTGAACTTTATTTTTTCATGTGTACGTGTATATTGATACAGTTTTGACAGGTCTAACATATATTTTACTTTACTTAAATATATTTTCATATTTAGACAATATCTTTTCGAGATTTTTTTTCTCGCAATGCACTTTTCTTTTTGAAAAAGGGTTAGTTTGTTGTCATTACTACTGCCGAACATTTTCAGCTACAAAAAGCAAGGCGTAAGAAGGATTTGCCTTATAACTTTAAATGGTGCTTTTGTTTTAAACAGCTGTTCAAGATGTTTAAAGACGATTTTAGTACATATATTTATTGTTATTGATAAATCCTTTTCAAATTTTATGCTGTAGATAGTTTCAAGCGCAGTTAAAGAAGTAGTGAATGTTTGTTTCGTTTCATCACATGTATTTCTTTGTAATAAGAAAGATGCACACGAATATTTAGTAAACTTTAACTATTAAAAACTTTACACGTGCGTCACAAAAAAGTAATCATAGTAATACAGACCTATGAACAATTTCTACCGTTCATATACCAGTTTACATAGTCCAAGGAACAGAAAAAAAAAATGAATCTCATTTCAAATACTGAAAAAAGAAAGACGCGTTAGAGTCTATAGTTTGCCTTGAATATAATTTCTAAAAAGATGAGAACAGATTTTTGAAAAAAAGTTCAGAAAAAAAGAAAGTATTCCAAATCTTTTTCAGTATTATTTCAATTAAAACTCATGTTTATCGACCAAACCTAAATTGAGAAATTTTCTTTTTATTGTATTATTGGTCATATTTTCTTTGATTAAATAACTAAGAATCAGTGTGCCCAATGAGAAAAGAAAACTGTTTAAAATATAAATATTGTCAAATCATCTGCCGAAGTGGAGTACAAAAACTCAAATGAAAGATGGGTTTAATTAATTAAAAATACAACGAAATAACACAAAAAAAGTTGAGGACAGCGTTGTAAATCACACGGCAGAAAAATACACTTGATGACTTTTCAGTTGGTTTTTTTTTACTTTTTTTTTTTTTGCATTGAAGTTTTTACGAGCAGACATGGGCCGTATGGCGTCCGTCTTCGCGACTAACTTATCACTTTTATAAATTAACCATGTTCGTATCTCGTGTCAAAATTTGCCAGGGTTTGAATAAAGTTTGTATGAAAATGCTTTAAAGATTATTTTGACACGACCTAACGTGTTCTGAGATCTAATATTCATTAACCAATCAGATTTGTATGACTGGATCAGCTTGACTTTTATTTCCTACATAATTTATCGATACTGGATGTGGGTGGAGCTGTTTTATGCTGTTACTATGCCATGTTCTAGGGTGTCTCATGCCAGTTATTCCACGGGGACCTGTCTTTCTTCGCCGTTTGATGAGAGAGAAAACACGATGCACCCGTGACAATACGTGACCTGTCACAATATGTCACAAGGACTAGTCAGCTGATAGCGCGACAATACAGACAGATGGTCACAGAACTCTAGTAATAACATGTCAGACCACTAAAATAATCACCTCAATATGCTTTTATTCATTATGCTTTAGGCTGCATGACCAGATTTCAAAGCAATGGCAACATACATACACTTATATATTATTGGTATTAATGCAACTTTCTTAAAGAAATTAACAATGATGGCTATTCTTAGTGCAAATAGGTCAAGGGATATTTGAAGACTTCGTTTTAGAAAAAAAGGAATGCCCCATTAATAAAAAACTACTTAAGTTTACTCGAGTCGACTTTTTTTCATGCGAAAGTTCTTGAGTTATAATGTCCAAACTTGTTGATTCACAAATAGCTACTTGTTGAAACAGCATTTTAAAAGTCGATCGTGTGCTGCGAAGTGTTTATGAAAATTGTCTTTTACAAAAAAAAATTAGACCTTGGCTGATTTGCTTAAATGATATTTTTTTCTAAAAACTGGATTTCGTCTTCACAAGTCATTATCATGATTTGCAAAAAGACATTTGTTGAAACTTTGAATTTCTGTATAGGAATTCTAGGATTTTCAAAGATAATAAATGTCTGGAATTACCTCGGCTAAATAATGCTATGTGCTTATTACTTCTACCACCATTTTTCATTGCTTGACAGAATGTTCTATTTGGGAACTCCCAGGGGAAATGTTGCTCGGTGCTGTACTGCAAACAGATAGTGGTTCTTAGACGGTCACCCAGGGCATCCTGGCATACGTAATCCGCCCTGTCCTGAAATTAGTGACAAGATCAGGTGTGCACGAGTTCGTGAGGTACAAGTGATCACACAATTTTACGACATGTTCTGTCTAATAGGTATTAACTAACGTCTACGGCTGTCTGAACGGTAGCGTTACACAAAGAGCAGACGTCTATAAAAGTCCTGACACTCATCTACAGACATACACGTGCACTGTTTACACCGTGTTTCTGCTTAGTTAAACAAGTGAATACTGATAAGAAAGAAGACATGTCCACGGAGAATTTATCCCTCGACAGTTGCTGCCAGGTCGTATATGTCCGTCTTAACAAGGACCCCACGCTTGTTTCATAAGCAGTTTGATGAGAGACATAATCTAAACCTTATATTTAAAAATCTTTACATTTTCAGTAAGATTTTTGAACTTACCGAAAGATTTAATGTTTTTTTAATCGAGTACGTTCCATTACAAAATGAAAAGTTCAGACAAATATTTCAAAAGCGTTCAATTTACAAGCATACTACACGATCTATTTACAGCTAATGGTTGAGACACATTTTAATGTCATAAAATAAACAAACCACAATTTGTCGGCTATCCTGATGCAGAAATTCCGACAAAACGATTCATGTTTAAGTCAAGGATTAAAATAATACCATAGTAATTTGAGATCGTTATAGACGTTGCTTTAAACGTTCAAACACGCCTCCAACTGACGTTTATTTACTGACACTTTGTCATTTATTCGAAAAGTTTCACCGATCCAAGTGGTTTTATTATTTTTGGCTCGATTTTTGTCGGCTATATGTTAAGGCTTGACCGATGCTGTGTTAGTGTTCATGATATTTGATGTTAAATACAAGAATGATGTTCCTATATTGGACCAGTTCCATCAACTTGTCATTTCTCTCTTTTGACCTTTCAACCCATAAAAGTAGCAAGTACATCTGTATTTTTCTTTTCTTAATTGCGACTAATGTTTGTGTACTCCCATAAAATTCAACTGCGAAATGCTAAGTAAATTAGATTTTAATGCGTAATTTCGTAATGTGTACATGCTTCTTCTAAAAACGGCCATCGACAATGTAAACATCGTTCCTAATTATTTAATATACACCCGATATAAAACAACATAAATCGGGCTACATATAAAAGTACATCTGAGCCACCTTAATACAATATTATTTCAGATTTGCTGAGAAAAATTCTTTTTTTTTTTCGAACAGCAGGGACTATATAAGCCAACACTTCGAAAAATTAAATCAGTACATTCACTCACTTACAAAACAGCGTGAAAATATTTTCTTTCACAAAAATCCTGCAGAGGTTAGTGCTAGTTTTTTGTTACTATGGCAACACTGGGGTGACACAAGGTGATATTTTGGCGACATTTATATTTGATATCAACGCAACTCAAACAGTCTTACTGACGTGTGATTCATGTCGTCAACAGGTTTACTAGTGTAATTGCCAAAACGGCTCACAATTTGAAAGCGACAATTAATTTTGTTGCCACCATTATCTTATTTTTTGTCCAATTAAATCATTTGTATGTTGAGTGATATGCACGAATAAATATGAAAACACTGACGTTGAATTACTTTGTGTTACTTTTTTCTTTACAGTCTTCATTCATACAAAGGGAAACTTTTCAGTTCGGACATCTGTCTACAAAAAGGAATGAATGATAACCTCCACTAGAATTACTTGATTGGTTTGATATGCTGGCATTTTTCTGTCGTAAGATAACTAGTTAAGGTTCGCAAACACTTTTGTGTCTGTTATCTAGTGAACGTTCACAAAATGTTTTACTGTTAGATAAATATATAAACACAAATGGTGCCCAAGCGTCGGCAGTTCTGGGCACTATTAATGTACTAAAATATATTTTAAAAAATCAAGTAACACGGATTAATGTCAGCAATTCCAAAATATGAGCTTTATTGTGTATATTTTATACGTGTTAACTGTGAAAAAATGAGATTACTCCCTGGACAATCTAAGATTACTAGGAGTCATTGCTAAAACGATCTATTTTAACTCTGGCTTCCAAAAAGGAAAAATCTTTGGCTTTGTGAAGTTTTTGACCACCTGGAAGGGTTTCATGATAATTTTGGTCAATGCTTTAAATACCTGTGGAAAAAAGACTGCTGAATAAAATAAGGATGCTTTATCATCTTAGCTGGAAATTGCAGATTCTTACCTACTACGACTGTCTTATATCAGCATATCCATATGTACCACAAATGACTGCAAACGTAGCAACCGTTGTAGACCAACGTTCAATATTAACGGTCTAAAGTCAAGAAGGCTCTCAAAGATTTTGTCTACATTGTCCAAATTGTGGCTTCCAGATACAGTCTTTATAGAGGACATTTATACAATGCAGGCATTAGCTCTTGTATTTTCAACTCTTGTATTCTCAACTTTTGTATTCTCAACTCTTGTATTCTCAACTCTTGTATTCTCAACACTTGTATTCTCTACTCTTGTATTCTAGAGCTCTTGTATTCTCAACTTTTGTATTATCAACTATTGTATTCTCAACTCTTGTATTCTCTACTCTTGTATTGTATTCTCAACTTTTGTATTCTCAACTTTTGTATTCTCAACTTTTGTATTCTCAACTCTTGTATTCTCTACTCTTGTATTCTTTAGCTCTTGCTTCTTGCTGTTCGACAAGAAGTTTTTCTGACGATTATTCTATGAAAATACGGATGTATTATACGTGACCGATGGTTACGTTTGTAAATGCAGTCAGATGAATAATTTGAACCAACTAAGTTACTGTCTAAGTTTTTGTTACAGAAATACGTCATAATATAAAATTGTTCACACTTTTGTCCGTAAAAAATACCCCGGGTAGGTACTTTGTTTATTTTGTTAATTTTGACATTATTAAAGAGAAGTCCACAATGGCTCAATGGTGCAGATCACTGCTATATATTTTACTGGCCTGAAGGGCATGGGTTCGAATCTTGTTGAAATCAAATTCCTTTTCTTCAGTTTATGTATAGAAGCATAAAATTACGTTTTTCCTAAAGTATATTAAGTACTTTTTATTTTTAAAGAAAAAAAAAAAAGGAGTCAGTCGCTTTCAAAAGTTTCTTTTTTTAAAGCACGGTTCAAATGTCATGCTTTAATTGTTATCATTTTTGAAACATTTATTTATTCTGGAGTGGAAGAAGTGTGACCGTCTGTCTTAAGAAGTATATTGGTCAAACAGAATATGAACTGCAAGGACATGTCTCAAAGCTAACAAGACCGATAAGCACGCTTTACATCAAACTCCAAGCAGTGGTTACTTCCCTTTACAATAACAAACCGACTTTTTTATGTTGATCTTTTTTTTCATTTTATATGATAAAACATCTTAAAGTAATACGACCTGATCAAAGCAATTAAAAGAAATGGTTATGAAAATCACTTCTAAAAACAGTTTTTATACAAGTACCTTGTCTCTTATTCAGCCTAAATAACCTTGAAAAGGCAGTGGTTTCTGTTACAATAGGGGAAGTAACTATGTATGAAGTTTAATTATATCTTTTCAAACAATAAGTTCTACATCTACTTATAACCGCCTCTCAGCCTCTCAAAGAATTGTCTCATGTTATGTCATGTTTTATTAGAGTAGTTTGTTTCTCTAGATCAGCCTCACATAGTATTGTCTCATAGTATGCGTTGTTTTATTGGAGTTGTTTGTTACTCTGGACCAGCTTCTCATAAAATTGTCTCATATTATGTCTTGTTTTATTAGGGAAGTTTGTTTCTCTAGACCAGCTTCTCATAGTATGTCTTGTTTTATTAGGGTAGTTTGTTTCTCTAGATCAGCTTCTCATAGTATGTCTTGTTATATCAGGGTAGTTTGTTTCTTAGATCAGCTTCTCATAGAATTGTCTTGTTTTATTAGGGTAGTTTGTTTCTCTAGATCAGCTTCTCATAGTATGTCTTGTTTTATTAGAGATGTTTGTTTCTCTAGATCAGCTTCTCATAGTATGTCTTGTTTTATTAGAGTAGTTTGTTTCTCTAGATCAGCTTCTCATAGTATGTCTTGTTTTATTAGGGTAGTTTGTTTCTCTAGAACAGCTTCTCATAGAATTGTCTTGTCTTATTAGGGTAGTTTGTTTCTCTACATCAGCTTCTCATAGTATGTCTTGTTTTATTAGAGATGTTTGTTTCTCTAGATCAGCTTCTCATAGTATGTCTTGTTTTATTAGGGTAGTTTGTTTCTCTAGATCAGTTTCTCATAGAATTGTCTTGTTTTATTAGGGTAGTTTGTTTCTCTAGATCACCTTCTCATAGATGTCTTGTTTTATTAGGGTAGTTTGTTTCTCTAGACCAGCTTCCAATAGATGTCTTGTTTTATTAGGGTAGTTTGTTTCTCTAGATCAGCTTCTCATAGATGTCTTGTTTTATTAGGGTAGTTTGTTTCTCTAGATCAGCTTCCAATAGATGTCCTGTTTTATTAGGGTAGTTTGTTTCTCTAGACCAGCTTCTCATAGAATTGTCTCAAGTTGTTTTATTAGGGTAGTTTGTTTCTCTATATCAGCTTCTCATAGTATGTCTTGTTTTATTAGGGTAGTTTGTTTCTCTAGATCAGCTTCTTATAGAATTGTCTTGTTTTAATAGGGTAGTTTGTTTCCCTAGATCAGCTTCTCATAGTATGTCTTGTTTTATTAGGATAGTTTGTTTCTCTAGATCAGCTTCTCATGGTATGTCTTGTTTTATTAGGGTAGTTTGCTGCTCTAGATCAGCTTCTCATAGAATTGTCTTGTTTTATTAGAGATGTTTGTTCCCCTAAATCAGTTTCTGATAGACGTCTTGTTTTATTAGAGTAGTTTGTTTCTATGGATTAGCTTCTCATAGAATTGTCATGTTTTATTAGAGATGTTTGTTCCTCAAGATCAGTTTCTCATAGAATTGTCTTGTTTTATCAGAGATGTTTGTTTCTCTAGATCAGCTTCTCATAGTATGTCTTGTTATATTAGGGTAGTTTGTTTCTCTAGATCAGCTTCTCATAGTATGTCTTGTTATATTAGGGTAGTTTGTTTCTTAGATCAGCTTCTCATAGATGTCTTGTTATATTAGAGTAGTTTGTTTCTCTAGATCAGCTTCTCATAGTATGTCTTGTTTTATTAGAGTAGTTTGTTTCTCTAGATCAGCTTCTCATAGTATGTCTTGTTTTATTAGAGTAGTTTGTTTCTCTAGAACAGCTTCTCATAGTATGTCTTGTTTTATTAGGGTAGTTTGTTTCTCTAGACCAGCTTCTCATAGAATTGTTTGTCTTATTAGGGTAGTTTGTTTCTCTAGATCAGCTTCTCATAGTATGTCTTGTTTTATTAGAGATGTTTGTTTCTCTAGATCAGCTTCTCATAGTATGTCTTGTTTTATTAGGGTAGTTTGTTTCTCTAGATCAGTTTCTCATAGAATTGTCTTGTTTTATTAGGGTAGTTTGTTTCTCTAGATCAGCTTCTTATTGTATGTCTTGTTATATTAGGGTTGTTTGTTTCTCTAGATCAGCTTCTCATAGGTGTTTTGTTTTATTAGGGTAGTTTGTTTCTCTAGACCAGCTTCTCATAGAATTGTCTCAAGTTGTTTTATTAGGGTAGTTTGTTTCTCTAGATCAGCTTCTCATAGTATGTCTTGTTTTATTAGGGTAGTTTGTTTCTCTAGACCAGCTTCTCATAGAATTGTCTTAAGTTGTTTTATTAGGGTAGTTTATTTCTCTAGATCAGCTTCTCGTAGTATGTCTTGTTTTATTAGGGTAGTTTGTTTCTCTAGATCAGCTTCTCATAGTATGTCTTGTTTTATTAGGGTAGTTTGTTTCTCTAGATCAGCTTCTTATGAATTGTCTTGTTTTATTAGGGTAGTTTGTTTCTGTAGATCAGCTTCTCATAGTATGTCTTGTTTTATTAGAGATGTTTGTTTCTCTAGATCAGTTCTCATAGTATGTCTTGTTTTATTAGGGTAGTTTGTTTCTCTAGATCAGTTTCTCATAGTATGTCTTGTTATATTAGGGTAGTTTGTTTCTTAGATCAGCTTGTCATAGATGTCTTGTTTTATTAGGATAGTTTGTTTCTCTAGATCAGCTTCTCATAGTATGTCTTGTTTTATTAGGGTAGTTTGTTTCTCTAGATCAGCTTCTCATAGAATTGTCATGTTTTATTAGAGATGTTTGTTTCTCTAGATCAGTTTCTGATAGATGTCTTGTTTTATTAGAGTAGTTTGTTTCTATGGATTAGCTTCTCATAGAATTGTCATGTTTTATTAGAGATGTTTGTTCCTCAAGATCAGTTTCTCATAGAATTGTATTGTTTTATTAGAGATGTTTGTTTCTGTAGATCAGCTTCTCATAGTATGTCTTGTTTTATTAGGGTAGTTTGTTTCTTTAGATCAGCTTCTCATAGTATGTCTTGTTTTATTAGGGTAGTTTGTTTCTTAGATCAGCTTCTCATAGTATGTCTTGTTTTATTAGGGTAGTTTGTTTCTTTAGATCAGCTTCTCATAGTATGTCTTGTTTTATTAGGGTAGTTTGTTTCTCTAGATCAGCTTCTCATAGTATGTCTTGTTTTATTAGAGATGTTTGTTTCTCTAGATCAGCTTCTCATAGTATGTCTTGTTTTATTAGAGTAGTTTGTTTCTCTAGATCAGCTTCTCATAGTATGTCTTGTTTTATTAGGGTAGTTTGTTTCTCTAGAACAGCTTCTCATAGAATTGTCTTGTCTTATTAGAGTAGTTTGTTTCTCTAGATCAGCTTCTCATAGTATGTCTTTTTTTATTAGGGTAGTTTGTTTCTCTAGAACAGCTTCTCATAGAATTGTCTTGTCTTATTAGTGTAGTTTGTTTCTCTACATCAGCTTCTCATAGTATGTCTTGTTTTATTAGAGATGTTTGTTTCTCTAGATCAGCTTCTCATAGTATGTCTTGTTTTATTAGGGTAGTTTGTTTCTCTAGATCAGTTTCTCATAGAATTGTCTTGTTTTATTAGAGTAGTTTGTTTCTCTAGATCAGTTTCTCATAGAATTGTCTTGTTTTATTAGGGTAGTTTGTTTCTCTAGATCAGCTTCTTATTGTATGTCTTGTTATATTAGGGTTGTTTGTTTCTCTAGATCAGCTTCTCATAGGTGTTTTGTTTTATTAGGGTAGTTTGTTTCTCTAGACCAGCTTCTCATAGAATTTTCTCAAGTTGTTTTATTAGGGTAGTTTGTTTCTCTAGATCAGCTTCTCATAGTATGTCTTGTTTTATTAGGGTAGTTTGTTTCTCTAGACCAGCTTCTCATAGAATTGTCTTAAGTTGTTTTATTAGGGTAGTTTGTTTCTCTAGATCAGCTTCTCGTAGTATGTCTTGTTTTATTAGGGTAGTTTGTTTCTCTAGATCAGCTTCTCATAGTATGTCTTGTTTTATTAGGGTAGTTTGTTTCTCTAGATCAGCTTCTTATGAATTGTCTTGTTTTATTAGGGTAGTTTGTTTCTGTAGATCAGCTTCTCATAGTATGTCTTGTTTTATTAGAGATGTTTGTTTCTCTAGATCAGTTCTCATAGTATGTCTTGTTTTATTAGGGTAGTTTGTTTCTCTAGATCAGTTTCTCATAGTATGTCTTGTTATATTAGGGTAGTTTGTTTCTTAGATCAGCTTGTCATAGATGTCTTGTTTTATTAGGATAGTTTGTTTCTCTAGATCAGCTTCTCATAGTATGTCTTGTTTTATTAGGGTAGTTTGTTTCTCTAGATCAGCTTCTCATAGAATTGTCTCAAGTTGTTTTATTAGGGTAGTTTGTTTCTCTAGATCAGCTTCTCATAGTATGTCTTGTTTTATTAGGGTAGTTTGTTTCTCTAGACCAGCTTCTCATAGAATTGTCTTAAGTTGTTTTATTAGGGTAGTTTGTTTCTCTAGATCAGCTTCTCGTAGTATGTCTTGTTTTATTAGGGTAGTTTGTTTCTCTAGATCAGCTTCTCATAGTATGTCTTGTTTTATTAGGGTAGTTTGTTTCTCTAGATCAGCTTCTTATGAATTGTCTTGTTTTATTAGGGTAGTTTGTTTCTGTAGATCAGCTTCTCATAGTATGTCTTGTTTTATTAGAGATGTTTGTTTCTCTAGATCAGTTCTCATAGTATGTCTTGTTTTATTAGGGTAGTTTGTTTCTCTAGATCAGTTTCTCATAGTATGTCTTGTTATATTAGGGTAGTTTGTTTCTTAGATCAGCTTGTCATAGATGTCTTGTTTTATTAGGATAGTTTGTTTCTCTAGATCAGCTTCTCATAGTATGTCTTGTTTTATTAGGGTAGTTTGTTTCTCTAGATCAGCTTCTCATAGAATTGTCTTGTTTTATTAGAGATGTTTGTTTCTCTAGATCAGTTTCTGATAGATGTCTTGTTTTATTAGAGTAGTTTGTTTCTATGGATTAGCTTCTCATAGAATTGTCATGTTTTATTAGAGATGTTTGTTCCTCAAGATCAGTTTCTCATAGAATTGTATTGTTTTATTAGAGATGTTTGTTTCTGTAGATCAGCTTCTCATAGTATGTCTTGTTTTATTAGGGTAGTTTGTTTCTCTAGATCAGCTTCTCATAGTATGTCTTGTTTTATTAGGGTAGTTTGTTTCTTAGATCAGCTTCTCATAGTATGTCTTGTTTTATTAGGGTAGTTTGTTTCTTTAGATCAGCTTCTCATAGTATGTCTTGTTTTATTAGGGTAGTTTGTTTCTCTAGATCAGCTTCTCATAGTATGTCTTGTTTTATTAGAGATGTTTGTTTCTCTAGATCAGCTTCTCATAGTATGTCTTGTTTTATTAGAGTAGTTTGTTTCTCTAGATCAGCTTCTCATAGTATGTCTTGTTTTATTAGGGTAGTTTGTTTCTCTAGAACAGCTTCTCATAGAATTGTCTTGTCTTATTAGAGTAGTTTGTTTCTCTAGATCAGCTTCTCATAGTATGTCTTGTTTTATTAGGGTAGTTTGTTTCTCTAGAACAGCTTCTCATAGAATTGTCTTTTCTTATTAGGGTAGTTTGTTTCTCTTCATCAGCTTCTCATAGTATGTCTTGTTTTATTAGAGATGTTTGTTTCTCTAGATCAGCTTCTCATAGTATGTCTTGTTTTATTAGGGTAGTTTGTTTCTCTAGATCAGTTTCTCATAGAATTGTCTTGTTTTATTAGGGTAGTTTGTTTCTCTAGATCAGCTTCTCATAGATGTCTTGTTTTATTAGGGTAGTTTGTTTCTCTAGACCAGCTTCCAATAGATGTCTTGTTTTATTAGGGTAGTTTGTTTCTCTAGATCAGCTTCTCATAGATGTCTTGTTTTATTAGGGTAGTTTGTTTCTCTAGACCAGCTTCTCATAGAATTGTCTCAAGTTGTTTTATTAGGGTAGTTTGTTTCTCTATATCAGCTTCTCATAGTATGTCTTGTTTTATTAGGGTAGTTTGTTTCTCTAGATCAGCTTCTTATAGAATTGTCTTGTTTTAATAGGGTAGTTTGTTTCTCTAGATCAGCTTCTCATAGTATGTCTTGTTTTATTAGGATAGTTTGTTTCTCTAGATCAGCTTCTCATGGTATGTCTTGTTTTATTAGGGTAGTTTGTTGCTATAGATCAGCTTCTCATAGAATTGTCTTGTTTTATTAGAGATGTTTGTTCCTCTAAATCAGTTTCTGATAGACGTCTTGTTTTATTAGAGTAGTTTGTTTCTATGGATTAGCTTCTCATAGAATTGTCATGTTTTATTAGAGATGTTTGTTCCTCAAGATCAGTTTCTCATAGAATTGTCTTGTTTTATTAGAGATGTTTGTTTCTCTAGATCAGCTTCTCATAGTATGTCTTGTTATATTAGGGTAGTTTGTTTCTCTAGATCAGCTTCTCATAGTATGTCTTGTTATATTAGGGTAGTTTGTTTCTTAGATCAGCTTCTCATAGATGTCTTGTTATATTAGAGTAGTTTGTTTCTCTAGATCAGCTTCTCATAGTATGTCTTGTTTTATTAGAGTAGTTTGTTTCTCTAGATCAGCTTCTCATAGTATGTCTTGTTTTATTAGGGTAGTTTGTTTCTCTAGATCAGCTTCTCATAGTATGTCTTGTTTTATTAGGGTAGTTTGTTTCTCTAGACCAGCTTCTCATAGAATTGTCTTGTCTTATTAGGGTAGTTTGTTTCTCTAGATCAGCTTCTCATAGTATGTCTTGTTTTATTAGAGATGTTTGTTTCTCTAGATCAGCTTCTCATAGTATGTCTTGTTTTATTAGGGTAGTTTGTTTCTCTAGATCAGTTTCTCATAGAATTGTCTTGTTTTATTAGGGTAGTTTGTTTCTCTAGATCAGCTTCTTATTGTATGTCTTGTTATATTAGGGTTGTTTGTTTCTCTAGATCAGCTTCTCATAGGTGTTTTGTTTTATTAGGGTAGTTTGTTTCTCTAGACCAGCTTCTCATAGAATTGTCTCAAGTTGTTTTATTAGGGTAGTTTGTTTCTCTAGATCAGCTTCTCATAGTATGTCTTGTTTTATTAGGGTAGTTTGTTTCTCTAGACCAGCTTCTCATAGAATTGTCTTAAGTTGTTTTATTAGGGTAGTTTGTTTCTCTAGATCAGCTTCTCGTAGTATGTCTTGTTTTATTAGGGTAGTTTGTTTCTCTAGATCAGCTTCTCATAGTATGTCTTGTTTTATTAGGGTAGTTTGTTTCTCTAGATCAGCTTCTTATGAATTGTCTTGTTTTATTAGGGTAGTTTGTTTCTGTAGATCAGCTTCTCATAGTATGTCTTGTTTTATTAGAGATGTTTGTTTCTCTAGATCAGTGCTCATAGTATGTCTTGTTTTATTAGGGTAGTTTGTTTCTCTAGATCAGTTTCTCATAGTATGTCTTGTTATATTAGGGTAGTTTGTTTCTTAGATCAGCTTGTCATAGATGTCTTGTTTTATTAGGATAGTTTGTTTCTCTAGATCAGCTTCTCATAGTATGTCTTGTTTTATTAGGGTAGTTTGTTGCTATAGATCAGCTTCTCATAGAATTGTCTTGTTTTATTAGAGATGTTTGTTCCTCTAAATCAGTTTCTGATAGATGTCTTGTTTTATTAGAGTAGTTTGTTTATTTGGATTAGCTTCTCATAGAATTGTCATGTTTTATTAGAGATGTTTGTTCCTCAAGATCAGTTTCTCATAGAATTGTATTGTTTTATTAGAGATGTTTGTTTCTGTAGATCAGCTTCTCATAGTATGTCTTGTTTTATTAGGGTAGTTTGTTTCTCTAGATCAGCTTCTCATAGTATGTCTTGTTTTATTAGGGTAGTTTGTTTCTTAGATCAGCTTCTTATAGTATGTCTTGTTTTATTAGGGTAGTTTGTTTCTTTAGATCAGCTTCTCATAGTATGTCTTGTTTTATTAGGGTAGTTTGTTTCTCTAGATCAGCTTCTCATAGTATGTCTTGTTTTATTAGAGATGTTTGTTTCTCTAGATCAGCTTCTCATAGTATGTCTTGTTTTAATAGGGTAGTTTGTTTCTTAGATCAGCTTCTCATAGTATGTCTTGTTTTATTAGGGTAGTTTGTTTCTCTAGATCAGCTTCTCATAGTATGTCTTGTTTTATTAGGATAGTTTGTTTCTCTAGATCAGCTTCTCATAGTAAGTCTTGTTTTATTAGGATAGTTTGTTTCTCTAGATCAGCTTCTCATAGTATGTCTTGTTTTATTAGGGTAGTTTTTTTCTCTAGATCAGCTTTTCATAGTATGTCTTGTTTTATTAGAGATGTTTGTTTCTCTAGATCAGCTTCTCATAGTATGTCTTGTTTTCTTAGGGTAGTTTGTTTCTCTAGATCAGTTTCTCATAGAATTGTCTTGTTTTATTAGCGTAGTTTGTTTCTCTAGATCAGCTTCTCATAGTATGTCTTGTTTTATTAGGGAAGTTTGTTTCTCTAGATCAGCTTCTTATAGTATGTCTTGTTTTATTAGGGTAGTTTGTTTCTCTAGATCAGCTTCTCATAGATGTCTTGTTTTATTAGGGTAGTTTGTTTCTCTAGACCTGCTTCTCATAGAATTGTCTCAAGTTGTATTATTAGGGTAGTTTGTTTCTCTAGATCAGCTTCTCATAGATGTCTTGTTTTATTAGGGTAGTTTGTTTCTCTAGACCAGCTTCTCATAGAATTGTCTCAAGTTGTTTTATTAGGGTAGTTTGTTTCTCTAGATCAGCTTCTCATAGTATGTCTTGTTTTGTTAGGGTAGTTTGTTTCTCTAGAGCAGCTTCTCATAGAATTGTCTCAAGTTGTTTTATTAGGGTAGTTTGTTTCTCTAGATCAGCTTCTCATAGTATGTCTTGTTTTATTAGAGATGTTTGTTTCTCTAGATCAGCTTCTCATAGATGTCTTGCTTTATTAGAGTAGTTTGTTTCTCTAGATCAGCTTCTCATAGTATGTCTTGTTTTATTAGGGAAGTTTGTTTCTCTAGATCAGCTTCTCATAGTATGTCTTGTTTTATTATGGTAGTTTGTTTCTTTAGATCAGCTTTTCATAGAATTGTCTTGTTTTATTAGGGTAGTTTGTTAATCTAGATCAGCTTCTCATAGAATTGTCTTGTTTTAATAGGGTAGTTTGTTTCTCTAGATCAGCTTCTCATAGTATGTCTTGTTTTATTAGAGATGTTTGTTTCTCTAGATCAGCTTCTCATAGTATGTCTTGTTTTATTAGAGATGTTTGTTCCTCAAGATCAGTTTCTCATAGAAATGTCTTGTTTTATTAGAGATGTTTGTTCCTCCAGATCAGTTTCTCATAGAACTAGAAATGGGTTTTTGATTGAACAAAAACATATGTCTCCCCCCAGCCAGTTGCTGCAGGTAGTATTGAGTCAGACGATTGTAAAATTTGACATTTAACCTCCAAGTGTGACCTTGACCTGGAGACTTCGCACCCGCAAAGTGGGTTCTGCACGTCACCTTGATGAGGTGAACATCTGACCCAAGTTTCATAAAAATCCTTCAAGGGCTATTGAAGATACAGAGCGGACACGATTTTGTGGCATTTGACATTTAACCTCCAAGTGTGACCTTGACCTTGAGACACGACAATCGGAAAGTGGGTTCTGCATGTCGCCTTGATGAGGTGAACATCTGACCCAAGTTTCATAAAAATCCTTCAAGGGCTTTTGAAGATACAGAGCGGACACAATTTTGTGGCATTTGACATTTAACCTCCAAGTGTGACCTTGACCTTGAGACACCACACTCGCAAGGTGGGTTCTGCACGTCGCCTTGATGAGGTGAACATCTGACCCAAGTTTCATAAAAATCCTTCAAGGGCTTTGGAAGATACAGAGCGGACACGATTTTGTGACGGACAGACAGACAGACAGACGGACGGACGGACGGACAACCGGGGGAAAAACAATATGTCTCCCCCATTTTTGGGGGGAGACATAATTGTCTTGTTTTATTACAATTGTTTGTTCCGCTGAATCAACCAGCTTTTTATTTCTATATACATTGTACTTTAATATGTAAGTCTGGAATGACAAATATGGACACAGACCTAAAATACCATTTAAATCTTTGGTATTTTAAGCCTTTGATATTGAGGAAACAAAAAGAAACCTACAATACAAACTGCATCAAGATGAAATGAGTTCATTGGTCAAAAAAATGCATGAAAATTCATTCAATGTTCCAGAAAGTATTCCTTTTGCCAAATTTTCATAATAATTATTTGTCGGTATATAACACGTCTCAGTGATCACGCTTTATAAGAAGCACAAACATTTCTTATCTTTCGGTATTTTATTGTTAAAATAATGCTTCGGCAGCCATTTGATAATACAGCAGGTGTTTAAAATACAGTAGAATACTACAGTTATTGAGCAATACTTATACGTAAAAATACATTCTTACATGACACAGTCAAGGCTAGTGTCTATAAAAAGTGCACATTTTAACAACACGATAGTAATGTCGACGCATTTTACTATAATAGATGCAAACTTCCTGCTTTGCCTTTCTATCGGAACAATTCTATTTGATTCTGAAATTCATATTATTTCTTCACCTATATTTTGAAACGGCTGCTGAACTAGAGACAATCCTATAACAGAAGAACACTGTATATGACAAAACAAACCAGCATGGTACCAAGCAACATGTGTAGTAGGTCCAAGTCAAAATATCTCTTGCAAGCATGCGATTCAGACAAATGAACATGTATATCTGAGAAAGCGACTACAAAAATCATATGTTAAAGCTTTGTACGGTTTGATCAATGCAAACAAACAAGAAATTACAGGATAATTTTGACATTTTTAAAAAAAAGGACAGCAATGTTAGATAGAGAATGGGTACTGAACGTCAGTTTTTGAGCTTTTTTATAGAAGTATGGACACGAAAATGCTGATAATTAAACTTTCAAAGCGGACGGAATAAACCACACACACACACACACACAGGTACCAATAAAACACCACTTCTAAAATGGGTAAACAGGTGTTTGAAAGGTATAAACTAAATTGAAAATGTCGCTCTCTGAAAACTACAGCTTTTCTCCACACATGGAATAAAATCACAAACAACTTCTCTTGAACAAAAATAAACAAAAACATTGTATTATTGGAGCATTATTACTCACCTGAGTTAAATTTCTTAAACAAAACGACGGAGACTAAAATTATCCATACTTGATGTATATACAATGAGGTCTGCGACGATAATTTCAAAGCTATGGCAAGAAACAGAAACATATGAACAATACTGAACAGAAATATTTAGCAATTAATAGTTACAATTACAATTAGTTAATAATTACCGAAAATCTATGCAAAATATGTCACAGTCAGAACAGAGTAACTAAACATCAACTTACTGTCATCACGTCTAAGACCATGTTACCCGCAGCACAATTTTCCAAAGGGTTTTTGTCTATTCAAATATATGTGAAAATTGGTGTAATTATGTTCGTTGACACAATATGAACAATATCGGAAGGTAAACACCAATACATATTCATAGATGAAATTTTGAAGTTCTGAATACTGTCGTTTCCTAGAAAGATTGTATAAGACTTGTTTTAACCTGACAATGGGGCTTGGCTATGTTACAGTTATGCACATCATGCTTTGAACCATCTGAGTAGACATCTATAAGGTAATGATACAAACATGTACCATATAAGATATTCTCTGCTTTTTATTTGGAAAAAAATAAGGAAACGATATGTTTATTAAGAAATGGGGAAAGTTAAAACTGCAGGTGTTTGATTTTTTTTAATATTCTTGTTCGAGTGTTTCATATTAATGACCAACTTAGAACTTTTCTCCCTTTCTGTAGGGAAGATTTCAGTTTGAGTATGTTAGTTACTTTTACTTACTGATAATAAGAATAAATCTAGCGACGGCCAGTCAAGCATTGTACAAGTATTGCTACATACCTTTTTTAAAGGGTAACTAGGCTAAGATGAACACCGAACTTTGCTCTCTTAAAAATTCGACGCAGAAAATCTTATCTCTGTATTTTTTTTTTGCAAATCATTGAAAGATAATAACTGGAATAATCACGTGTTATTATTTCTAGGCAAAGTTACATTTGAAATTTCAGAGCTTCGGGTCGTGTGATTGTTTCAAAACTTTATATGATTTCTCCTTCCAGGTAAACTGGTAACAAGAGTTATGTATAGGCAGAATTTCTTTGAAAAATATGGAGCACCATGCAGATATTGTTGTATTTCATTTACTACAACATAAAATTCAAGACGGAAAGCTCGTCTAGGCCAATATTGACGGCCGACGCAAGACGGACGTAAGATTATCACAACTAACCAAACGGCTTTTGCTCGGTTGAACTACGAGTACTACACACAGAATATTTTCTACATCATGAGAATATAAACCAGTATAAACCATATAGCAAAGGAATAAACATTCACATTTTTTCATACAGAGTGTTTAAACAACGTCGTTGCTGTTAACTATGTCCTATGTAGATTCTCTTCAGACAATCTCGGTTGTTTCATCACTTGGGGCAGTCAGATGCTCTGTGGCAGCTACGTCATATGTCGACTTGGCTTCTTTTTCCCGACTTCGCACAACAAACGCAATTACCACAACGATCGCTACAATAACAGTCCCAATTATTGTCCCTGCTGTCCAAATATAAATGTTTCTAGATTTTTGTTCTTCATCCTGCTTTGTCATCTGAAGTTGCTGATGATGATGTTGATGATGATGATGATCACGACCGTCGTCCATTTCGTTAGTGCTATTACACCACGGCTCGTTGTAATATCCAACCTGACATCCTGCAATGATGGAACAGGAAATTACGTCATTTTAATGATCATATATCTGCACTGCTGGAGACGTTTTAAGAATAGAAGAAGAAGAGTTGTGTGAACAATCGGAAAACCTCGATCATGACAACTAAGTCACTCGAACCCTCGTATGTATTAAACGGTTGAGTTTGTACAAATCTTTTACATTTCTTTCGCCGGAAAAAGAACACGTTTAAAAATATCTCCTAGGGTGCTCTAGAAACGTTGTTGGAAAGGTTTAAATACATGCAAAATGGCTCCTCTCCATAATAATTACATGAGTTTTCAAAGTAACTGAAAAATGCACTTTACTTTTTTCTATTTCAATGGCATTGTTTTTGGCTGAGGTCACCATGTTGTTTGTGTTCCGAAAGTCGTTACAATGGCGGCTTACGTCATACATCTAAGAGGTGATCGCAAAAATTACCAGAGGTGTTCCGATTGTTCTGTGAAATGAATAACGTGGAACAAATGCTTAAACTGAAACTGCACATTCCAAAGATACCATACATATCTTACATATTATATACTTCAAAAAGTCGTTACTGTGCTCTTTTCATAGTATAACAAAATGTGAATATACCTATCATGCACTTCCCAGTTTCGCCATCACAGGAGTTATTTTTACATCCGTCGCATTTCTTCAGACATTGATGTCCATAAAATCCGGATTTACAATCAGCACATGTATCCCCCAGACATGCGATACAGTTATCTGGACACAGTCTGAAGCACTGACCTTGGTGATTTGACACATAACCTTCCCGACATCCTAGCACGCATGTTCCACCTTCAGTACATTTATTGCTTATGCAGTTAAGATTTTCACAGGTTATTTCTGTAGAGACTGTGGCGACAAAAAATAACGACACAACAATGCCAAAATAACACACATGTAATCGTATTTCCATGATAAATGCCAAAGAATGCAAGAAATGTAGAACTTACTAAAATAGGTCACTGGTATTTTTAACTTCCCACAACAAAATGAAACTGTAAAAGTTTAACACCACAATCAAACAACAACAGTAAAAGAAGGATCTAGATTAGCTCACATTATATCTGGGTCAAGCTAACAATCTGGAACGCAGACTGGTGTGTATACTAGCAGTTGTACAATACCGCTGTACTCTGAATAGTTGCTACATGTACTGTTTTGCATTTAAGCGACATAAATCAGTAGAAAAATATAAAACAGTTTTAAGATCTAGAGTAGATACAATTTCAAACTTTTTAAAAAAAAAAAAACACGAGGTCTAATCACTCTGAAACTTTCTCGGATTAACACGTTAACGTTCACTCCAAGCAGCCGAATTAAACAATGACGTAAGCTAGTCTATTATGACCAATTTACCAATACATATACATGTATTTCTACAACTCTATCATAATCTAGTCTTAGAATGAAATTTTATCCTCTCAAAACCGAGGCGATCCTCTAGGAATGATCAAAAACAAAAATATGTGTTAACTAAAGTGTGCTTTTTGGTAATATATTCTTGACTAGCCTAATTCATTATATTTATAAAGTTAAACTGATAGTTTTTTATTGTTCAACCTTTAGAAAACAAGCCGTAAAATCAGTTCATTTTCTTTCCTTGAAATTATTCGTACTAGCAGAGCAACACATTCTCGTAAAAATGAAATTCTTCGGCTTGTAGGTCTGCTTTGTATGTCCCGGCAAATTTTTGAAGATAAACCATTCTAGAGTTAAAAATTGCGAATGATTTGTATTAAAAAAAAGAAGAAAAGAAACATCAAGTACGGCAGTGAAGTACGAGTTTTTACACAAAACATCAAGTACTGCAGTGAACTGAGGATTTTTACACAAAACATCAAGTACTGCAGTGAACTGAGGATTTTTACACAAAACATCAAGTACTGCAGTGAACTGAGGATTTTTACACAAAACAACACGTACGGCAGTGAAGTACGAGTTTTTACACAAAACAACAAGTACTGCAGTGAACTGAGGTTTTTACACAAAACAACAAGTACTGCAGTGAACTGAGGATTTTTACACAAAACAACACGTACGGCAGTGAAGTACGAGTTTTTACACAAAACAACAAGTACTGCAGTGAACTGAGGATTTTTACAGAAAACATCAAGTACGGCAGTGAAGTACGAGTTTTTACACAAAACAACAAGTACTGCAGTGAACTGAGGATTTTTACAGAAAACATCAAGTACGGCAGTGAAGTACGAGTTTTTACACAAAACAACAAGTACTGCAGTGAACTGAGGATTTTTACAGAAAACGTCAAGTACGGCAGTGAACTGAGGTTTTTTACGGAAAACAGCAAATACGGCAGTGAACTGAGGATTTTTACAGAAAACGTCAAGTACTGCAGTGAACTGAGGATTTTTACACAAAACAACACGTACGGCAGTGACCTGAGGATTTTTACAGAAAACTTCAATACTGCAGTGAACTGAGGATTTTTACAGAAAACATCAAGTAGTGCAGTGAACTGAGGATTTTTACAGAAAACATCAATTACTGCCGTGAACTGAGGATTTTTACAGAAAACGTCAGGTACGCAGTGAACTGAGGATTTTTACAGAAAACAACAAGTACGGCAGTGAACTGAGGATTTTACAGAAAACGTCAGGTACGCAGTGAACTGAGGATTTTTACAGAAAACAAAAAGTACTGCAGCGAACTGAGGATTTTTACAGAAAACATCAAGTACGGCAGTGAACTGAGGTTTTTTACGGAAAACGTCGAGTACGGCAGTGAAGTGCGAGTTTTTACACAAAACAACAAGTACTGCAGTGAACTGAGGTTTTTATTGAAAACAACAAGTACTGCAGTGAACTGAGGATTTTTACAGAAAACGTCAGGTACGGCAGTGAACTGAGGATTTTTACACAAAACAAAAAGTACTGCAGCGATCTGAGGATTTTTACACAAAACAGCAAATACGGCAGTGAACTGAGGTTTTTTACAGAAAACGTCAAGTACTGCAGTGAACTGAGGATTTTTACACAAAACAACACGTACGGCAGTGAACTGAGGTTTTTTACAGAAAACTTCAATACTGCAGTGAACTGAGGATTTTTACAGAAAACATCAAGTAGTTCAGTGAACTGAGGATTTTTACAGAAAACATCAATTACTGCAGTGAACTGAGGTTTTTATAGAAAACAACAAGTACTGCAGTGAACTGAGGATTTTTACAGAAAACAACAAGTACGGCAGTGAACTGAGGTTTTTTACGGAAAACGTCGAGTACGGCAGTGAACTGAGGATTTTTACAGAAAACATCAAGTACGGCAGTGAACTGAGGATTTTTACAGAAAACAACAAGTACTGCAGTGAACTGAGGATTTTTACAGAAAACATCAAGTACGGCAGTGAACTGAGGTTTTTTATAGAAAACAACAAGTACTGCAGTGAACTGAGGATTTTTACAGAAAACATCAAGTACGGCAGTGAACTGAGGTTTTTATAGAAAACAACAAGTACTGCAGTGAACTGAGGATTTTTACAGAAAACATCAATTACTGCAGTGAACTGAGGTTTTTATAGAAAACAACAAGTACTGCAGTGAACTGAGGATTTTTACAGAAAACATCAAGTACGGCAGTGAACTGAGGTTTTTTACGGAAAACGTCGAGTACGGCAGTGAAGTGCGAGTTTTTACACAAAACAACAAGTACTGCAGTGAACTTAGGTTTTTATAGAAAACAACAAGTACTGCAGTGAACTGAGGATTTTTACAGAAAACGTCAGGTACGGCAGTGAACTGAGGATTTTTACACAAAACAAAAAGTACCGCAGCGAACTGAGGATTTTTACAGAAAACATCAAGTACGGCAGTGAACTGAGGTTTTTTACGGAAAACGTCGAGTACGGCAGTGAAGTGCGAGTTTTTACACAAAACAACAAGTACTGCAGTGAACTGAGGATTTTTACAGAAAACGTACGGCAGTGAAGTGCGAGATTTTACACAAAACAACAAGTACCGCAGTGAACTGAGGATTTTTACAGAAAACGTCAAGTACGGCAGTGAAGTGCGAGATTTTACACAAAACAACAAGTACCGCAGTGAACTGAGGATTACTGTATTATACAACTAATGATTGTGTCACGTTAATGACAATAACAGCATCACCATGTCATGTGAATTCAACCTTGTATATATATTTTGCACTGTATACTGCATGTAACTGTAATAAGTTTTGAGCTAATAAAGGAATGTTCTGTTCTGTTCTGACAATACTTATCATTCGTATCTACTTTAAGACCCAAATAGAAAGGCGTTGAACAATACAGCCATTAATAGGTTGTACACAGGGTTTGGACTTTCACAGTATTCATTGTATGTTCTATAGTCAGCTAGCGAGAGCCTTGAAACAAAAAGTAGTTTTGATTTGTGTTTAAAATTAATTGATTTTAAAATAACATTCAAAAACACAGAAAAACAGAACGCAAAACAGAAAAGTCACAACAGGAAAAACATGAACCTGTTTTAGATGACAGAGAGCACAGGACATCTTTAAACTGTCATTAGTAAAAACGATCAACCCGCTCAATGGAGCTTCCTTGAAACATAAATGATAGCGCCGGATGTATCACTTGGTGGTACGCAACAGTTTTCTTGGTTAGGCATACTATTGACCCCTAAGAAATATCTGAGAAATGGTGACCCATGTCGATATTTTCCGTGAAAACAGAACTTGCTTGAAAGTAGGGAGCAATTTTAGTCTTTAATTCACACGTGTTTCTGAAAATGTTTATAAACCACCAACACATAAAACATTTCTTTGGATGATGACAAGATATTCAAATTATTGTATTTGAAGTACTTACAAAATAACTATGTAACATGTACATACGGTTAAATAGGAAACGTTGAGATACAGAAACTAGAAGATGGTGTGCATAAGAGCACTGGAATTGGTATGTAGCAAGGGGTCACATTTTAAGAAAAGTGACATACAGGGATATCTTTAGAAAAAAATGTCCGAAACCATAAAGCCCAGAGTTGTGAAATTATCTATAAGACCTATAATAAAATGGTTCAAACTTTGCCACTTGGGCCAATGTTGGTTCAGATAGATTTCACAGAATTATATACCGAGGCTCTTTAAAAACTTTCTCGCATGAGACTCCTGACATGTGTATACAATGTATTCTGATAAAAAATGCATACGGAGCTCGTACCGTTGATGTAACCAGGGCATGAACAATGCTACACGTCTCGGACATTTAGATTAGGACAAGACTTTCACAATAACAATAATCATTATTGTGATCTATATTTAGCTCACCTGACCTTCGGTCAGGTGTAGCTTTTGGTATGCTGTTTTGTCCGTCGTCCATCCGTCGTCCACAACTGATTTTAAACAACATCTCCTCCTATACCACTGGGTCAATTGCAACTAAACTTTACAGAAATGCATGGTCTTCTTTCAAATTAATTTAAATTGCAATTCCATGCAGAACTGGTTGGCAACTGAAAGGATAAACTGAAAAAAATCTTGTCTGAAACCGCAAGGCCTAGAGCTTACATATTTGGTGGAAAGCATCATCTAGTGGACCTCTACCAAAGTTATATAAATCAAGGCTCTGGGGTCAGAATTGGCCTCAGTCCATGGGTCGCTTCATTTTACATAGACTTACATAGGAAAAAACTTTTAAAAACAATAAGACCTAGAGTTAAGATGTTTGATTTGTATGATTGTCTAGTGGATCACTACCACGTTTTTACAAATCATGGCCCCTGGATCAAAATTAGCTCCGCCTCATGGTTCACATGTTCTTACATAGAGTTGTATATGAAAAAACAGTTTAAAAAGATCGTCTTGTCTGAAACCATAGATCTAGAGCTTACATAATTGGTTGATAGCATAATCTAGTGGACCTGTACAAAAGTTATATAAATCATAGCTCTGGGGTCAGAAATGGCCCAAGCCCAGGGGTCACTTCATTTTACATACTAGACTTATATAGTAAAAAATCTTCTTGTCAGAAACCATTAGGCCTAGCATTAAGATATTTTGTTTGTATCATTGTCTAGTGGACCTTTACCAAGTTTAAAATCATGCCCCCTGGATCGAAATTGGCCACGTTCCAGTCGTCACTTGGTTCACATTGAGTTATAGAAGGGAAATGTTTTAAAGAAAGTGAAAGGTTTTGATCTAAGGTACATATGGTTCAGCATTGCCTAGTTAATTAGATGGGCTTTGGAAGATCTTGGCCCTCCCCCACTTCACCCTGGTACCCCATCCCCTCCAAAAAATCATTGGATGGGGTAGGAAGGTACTTAACCTTCATCCACCTTTGTTCTTCACCTTCATATGACCTACTGACCTTCTACCTTGTTTTTTGAAGCTACATCAATGAAATTTTGACTATTTGTATAAATCTGCATGCCGACTTCAACTTTGACCTAGGCTGACTTTGGCCTACTGACCTAATTCATTGTTTTTGAAGGTATGTTTTTGAATTTTCAAGTATTTGTATAAGTTTGCATACAGACTTCAAATTTGACTTTGGTTTACCTTGAGCTATTGACCTTCATTTTTGATTTAAAAATATGTTTTGATATATAATGTGGTATTTGAACTGGCTGCCATTTGACACATCCCTTAAGTGCCCCCTCCAGCCCTGCCCACTCCACCAGTTGGTTGGAAGTTTCTTTTCAGGTATGCGACCCAGGACCATCTGGTCCTCTTGTTCACTTCTTTTGCCACATTTTCTTTTAATTTTCAGTTCAATAGGATAGGTAAGAAATGAACTGTTTCAAATACAGTAGCACCTTTAGAGAAGTCAAGTTATGAATAGGGAATGCTTTAAAGTATCACTATGATTTTCGAATTATTAAGTGTGTGTGTAGGAACAATATTCTAACTGACCTTAATTCTGAATAGCTTTGTTTGTTAAATGAAATAATAATGAATAATACTCTAATAGTACGAAATGGAGTAGTTTAAACTTTACATACTGTTTAAAGCTTTCAAGAAAAAAAATGTAGTGTGCATGAACCAGAAATCTGGAGTTAGAAATTTGTGTTTGTATATTAAGATATACAGATGTTATAAACATCTTGCTTTATTTCAAATCTAGATATGTGGGTTGCGGTAACGTCGTATCTCAGTTATGCTCAATTGATACTTTTCAGGTTCGAGATTAATTGTCAATGCCAGTTTGACCATCAGTATCCTAATGGCACATTTCTTGTTTGTTCTATTAAATAAACTCGTATTCAATGAAGCAATAAAATATAAAAATGACCAGCTCGAGAACTCGCAGATTCCAGCCTTAAACAATCCATATCTATTGGCAGAGCATTGATTAAGTATCAGATATCCAGATTATCGTGCTGATAAGAAATAAATGTTTGAACATTGTTAATGCTTATCAACGGCTGAAATTATTTCGTTCAATAATTTACCACCATTGATTCTAGTTTTTCACACAACCACAATGGCGGATCACTCCTGTCGCGATAACTTTAAATACATCTCAATTATGAAAAGTGTCGTAAATAAAGTATGCCTAGTTTTAGATTGATTTTTCTTTCAGAAAGCGTGTTTATTTTTGTCGCAGGAGGTATTGGGATTTTTTAGAATAGTTTAGAATTTTTTCGCTTTTCCACATGAATGGTGTTGAAAAGCCTTATCAGTCATTTCCAGGAATATGACACCATTGTTTGCGACTGGCACCAATTATTATGATATAATTTGTTGCATTTAGTTTCAAACGGAATAAGAGATTAGGTCTGCCTATTTAAATATTTTATTGCACGTTCCGTTGACAATAAACATTATGTCAAGAAACGTTAGGTAATTTAATTGAATTAAAATTCCGTTTATTCCTATAACTTCTTTTCATATTTTGTAGAAAACAATACGTTTTTGACTCAGAAAAATAATGTTTTTATATTGTTTATTTTATTTTATTCTGGGAGTTGAAAAGTGAATCAAACTTGTATCTCATAATTAGTTCCATTGTCAATATAATCTTGAATTTGACGGTATGTAAAGAAGGGTGCGAAATCAGAAACTTTAAATTACGTTAATCTCATTGATGGTCATTACTTCAGTCGGACTAAGCCTTTCAATGATTTCTACTAAAGAGAGCTAGCCAATTCACGTATAAATTACAAGTGATTCTTGACTTATGTTCTCAAAATCAATCCTTCCTGATGGATCAAAAGCTGACTGCTAGACAGTGTAACCAAAACCCCCAACCAAACAGCAAATATCACGGCGCATATTACTGTAGAACAAAGGTTTTTGCCATTGTGTAAGTGAAAACTGTCCTAGGAGATCCTCTCTTCTACTTGTAGTATTTCATCAAACGAAGGCATCTGAAGCAGTATCCCGGGAGATAGTAAATGTTTAAATCAAGAGATAGAGGCCTAGAGTTCGTATATGAAGATTGGAGCATTGTCTGTTGACCACTAGAACACTAGAAAGGTTCTCGGACATATGTAAGTAGGGTAAATGATTAGACAAATATCTAAGAAAAAAAAACAACAACAGTATTTCTGTCTACTTTATAGACCAATTATGTCGAATGAGGATCGAAGTAAATATCTGCCATGTCTTTTATTATAGTACGTAGAAAAAGTGTCAGTAGTATTAAACACACTATTATTCAAGTCTAGAATATGTCATTAAGTATAGAATGTAGAATAGAAGGTACGAGCTATAATTTGACCTCTAAATCCGTACGTATTATAGGAACAGAGGATACAGTCTATATATATTTACTATGTACGCTAGTCTCATCACATAGGGTATTTAGCGATCATAGACATGATTATATATAACATATGCGACTTGCATTTCAGCCACTATATTCGGTATTTATACTATATGAACTAAGGCACTGCATCGCATTTTCTTTAGTAAATGTATAAGAAAACTAGAGGTTTGTAGCGTAAAGTGGGGTTTGTAAGAGAGACTATAGAATGTCTCACAGACTCGCTTGAACTTGAAGCACGTCGACCCGCGGCACATCGTAAACAAACTACACTCACGTGCCAAATTAAAGTCCACAAACGGCTGCCGCTTTAATGAATTTTTTTATCATGCTTCGTGTGCAAAATTGCATTTCTTTACTGTTATGTAATTTTGGGATAGGATATTTTTTCAAGGGGCATTTTCTATGGTTGCACCTTGCAGCAAAATACAAGGGGGACAACTGGATTATTAACATTGGTGATATCGTCTGCTGCAAATGTCATGGGTGCAAGAAAAAAAGATCTTACTCCTGCTATAAAGCAGACCAAATTTTTATTACACCAACAAGGGTATTCCTGCTTGCAATGAATGTACACATAACTTACGTTAAAAAATAATCTATATATGTTTGAAGAGGTACAGACAAGCCACCTAATTGTTTTGTGTTAAAGCTCACTTGAGCAAGTCCTCAGGGTGAGCTATTGTGATCACTCACCGTCCAGCGTCTGTCTGTCTGTCCGTCCGTCCGTCCGTCCGGGTTTCGTTAAACTACTAGGCTGATTCTGATGAAACTTCACAGGAATGTTCCGTTCTATGAAGAACTCTGGTTGACATGGCAACCAATAGGGAAATCTTAAAATTTCCCTGTCAGAAACCTCATGCCATAGAGCTTAGATATTTGGTCTGCAGCAATGTCTAGATGAAATCTAACAAGTTTATTCAAACCATAACTCCAGTGACACAAGTGCCCCGACACGGGGGGTCACTTGACTTGACCCAGGGGTCATTTGGTTTTTCATAGACTTATAAAGGAAAATTTTCTTATGGGAAAACATGAAACCATAATTGACCCCATTATGAGTCTTGATACTCAGATGGGCGACCTACGGTCCAGAGAGACCCTCTTGTTTTTATCTAACCCTTCTAGAAAGTTTCAACCCAAGTTGATATGCTACTGTTTATAAAAATATTCTGAATCTCTTTTTTAACAAACCAAAAATGTTGTCAAGCGGATGATGTATGTAGGTTTACGTGAGTCCAACTCTTCACGCTTGAAGCCTGAACTATAGAATGAAGGGCAACGCAAAGTTTTTTTTCCAGGCTACGCCAATTTGGAAATGTGAATGTTTGCCGGGCAAGGCTCCGTAATATCAAGTCCCCGTCGCATTATATATGTGGCGCAGTGCCTTGGGTGCGCCGTGGGTCGTTGTGCTTCAGGTGAGTCTGCCAGACATTCACAGTTTCAAATTCATCGGCAGATAGGTAGAGATAAAAAAAACCAGGCTAAAGTCGGCCTCTCCCCACCTCTAGTTTGGTTAGCCCGTTTTCTGTGCACTGCATGAACTCGCCTGGCCTATGTTCGCTATATAGACTGGGTTTATACGTATATTATACGTATACGGAACAAAGGAGTTTGATGCTCTGTTCATACTATATATATACGTTATATAGAAATGTACATAACAATGGATTTAGGGGTGAAATTACAGCTTGTACCTTTAATTCTACATTGAATAACCTATTCTAGACTTACATGTAACTTTGGTCTTATTTTGTCGATATGATGACGTATGATAGCATGTTTGATTCTTGGAACATTGAAAACAAATTATTATGAGTTTTATACCTGAACGCATTTAAAAAGGGGGAAAAGCCTGATCTTAAAGCATTTTAATATACTAATTGAAATTATGGAGCTGAGGGGGAAATTCCGAAGCGATTTAAAACGTTCGTTGCCTTTTTTTAAAAACATATTTTTTTTCAGATATTACAGATATCTAGCATGAATCGTTGTCTAGTATTACCTGTACAACGTCTGCACATTTCTATCCCTTTTCAGTGATATCAACTCGTTTCTTTTAAGGAAAAAAACATGATAGCAAATATACATGTCATATTGTTCTGGCAAAAACAGGTTCTTAGCAGCGGCCTTCCAAAAGCCTGCATTCGTCAGCATTTTGTATCTAATGACTATATGACAGCATTAGGTATCTTATGACTATATACGACATTATTTAGTATCTAATGGCTAATGGCGGAGCAAAAAGTCGAAATTTGAAGGTAAAATACGACAAACATTTTCGTTTCGTTCCCGTGAACTGAAGAGGTCAGAAGTATAGTGTGAATAAAGTTGTTATAGTGTTAGAATAAATACAAGACAATGCTATGTATCAAACATATTTGAAGGCAAGTGAGAAGATGATGGAAAAATCATGGACGTGTCACATATTCCAAAAAAAAATATTCACATACGAAGGAAATATAAGATTTGTGTAGTCTTTAATGATATTTCCAAGAGTTTAGACACCAGTTGATAAGTTCATTCTAGTCCTAGCTGCATGGCCAACTGGTTAGTTCTGAGCTTTTGAAAGTATTAAGCTTTGCAAATAAAAACACACGTCACTTTAATGTCTGAAATATACAAGGCAAGTCCACACAGTACTGCATGTTGCAGCTTTATCCGTCAGTCAGATAGGCAACTGAGACACGCTCGGTAGATGCATCATGTCGCTGTGCGTGATTACCATCAACCAGAGGTCTCATAAAACATGTGAGAAGTCCCCGAGGTGAAATCAGTATTTCCAAAGATCACGTCATATATGTAAGACAGATTATTAGATGAACGTCAATTTGGTAGGTAGTTGGCAGTTGGATATTCCAATAACCAACTACCAACTAGTTGGTGGTTGGTAATTCGTAATACCCAAATATTTAATAGCTGTAGCAGATAATTAAATCCAATATGTTCTAACATACCGTACTCTTTTCTGAAAAGAGAATGAAGCAGGCGACTTAGTAACTTATTCGTGTGAATCCCCAATTACCTACCAGAGGGCAGTTGGTTATTCAAACTTTGCATGTATTCCCATCAAAATACGACACTAATGTAACTGTAACAAACAAAAATACTAGTTAGATGTAATCTACAACATGGTAACACTCCCTCCTAGCTATATGCATTATGGGACTCAGTTGGTTATTCGCTTGAATCCCCAACTACCTTCCAGTTGGTAGTTGGTTATTCAGATTTTGCGTGTATCTTTTAAAATAAAAAAAATATACAGCCGGAATAAATGTAAGATATGTACAACAGGATAGATGTACTATGCAATATTGTACCACGAAATTCTCTGTTTATTCACCAGGGGACTCAGTAGGCTATTCGCTTGAATCCCCAACTACCTTCCAGTAGGTAGTTGGTTATTCAGATTTTGCATGCATATCTCTCAAAATAGAAATTATACATCCGGATTAAATGTAAGATATGTACAACAGGATAGATGTACTATGCAATATTGTACCACGAAATTCTCTGTTTATTCACCAGGGGACTCAGTTGGCTATTCGCTTGAATCCCCAACTACCTTCCAGTAGGTAGTTGGTTATTCAGATTTTGCATGCATATCTCTCAAAATAGAAATTATACATCCGGATTAAATGTAAGATATATACAACAGGATAGATGTAGTATGCACTATTGTACCACGAAATTCTCTGTTTATTCATCAGGGGACTACCTACCAAATTGACGTTCATAATTATTAAACGTAAGTACCGATTTCTTAATTAACTGTCAGGTAGGAACGGTGAAATTATCGTGTACTGTACAAAACTTCCAATGAAATGGAACGAAAATAAAGTTTCATCAACATTAGCTCATCGAATTCAGAATACATGATGCTTGTAGTAAATTGAGGTAGAAGACGAATAAAAAGTTCACATCCAGTTGTCATTGC
Source organism: Cyclina sinensis (assembly GCA_012932295.1). Taxonomy (NCBI): domain Eukaryota; kingdom Metazoa; phylum Mollusca; class Bivalvia; order Venerida; family Veneridae; genus Cyclina; species Cyclina sinensis. The sequence continues at coordinate 31,259,700 of JAAONU010000019.1, read as the reverse complement.
TCTCACCATGCACACTTGTTCAGTCGAGAAGTTCCGAAGGTTGGCAAAATACAAATTAACATCTGTCAGATTGAACAAATTATTTTTTTTAATTGCAATACAGTCACTTGATATTTAAGTCTTTGAGTTAAAATGTGCCTGTTCATTTCGTTCATACAGATTTATCTATCTTGGCTTATTTTCCATGAGAACAGATATGTTCTTTCCTAATGTTTGTGAAGGTAACCACAAACTGACTTGGTTACTAAGACGATGGGGATACATTGATCCTTTGACTTTAGAGTAACATGAACCGGGGTTGTTTTCAGAAATGTCTGTTCACCTTTTTTAGTAAACATTTTGCTAGATGATCAAAACAGCATAGTTCCAATACTGTGCTTGAGACATATTTTCAGGTAGCAACAATAAAATGTACAGGTATTTGAATGCCCTGTCCTTTTTTCCTTCATAGTTTGTCATGTAAGATTACAACTGCGTTTTCTTTTCAGTAGGTTGATGTCTTGGCCACAAGTATTTACAAGACTTTGTCTTTCACAGCTGTTGTAAACCACAAAACTTCGGGTACCACTACCATTACGTACTACTTTTTGGATGTTATTTTCAAATTTGCAGTCATTGTCAATGCTAATACATTGCTGTATGCATTTGCACAAATTAAGGGGACTCCCTAAGACTTATTTAAAGTATATTCCTGTAGTGCGTATTAAAATATGAAACAATAAGTATTCGCCATCGCGCTTTCCCTTTTCTTTGCATTATACCATTTACACACAACATTGTAACCTATTTTGTTCAAACTTTTCCCCAACAACTTACATGAAATTACTATGACAATGCAGTTGTTCAAACTTTTCTTCCGACGACTTACAAGAAATGACTATGACAATGTGGTTGTTCAAACTTTTCCACCAACGACTTACATGAAAGGGCTATTGCTATGCGGTTGTTCAAACTTTTCCACCAACGACTTACATGAAAGGGCTATTGCTATACACGGTTGTTCAAACTTTCCTCCCACAACCTTCATGGAAGGACTATTGCTGTAGATGGTTGTTCAAACTTTCCTTCCACAACTTACATGGAATGGCTATTGCTATACACGGTTGTTCAAACTTTTCTCCCACAACTAACATAGAATGGCTATTGCTGTAGACGGTTGTTCAAACTTTCGCTCCCACAACTTACATGGAATGGCTATTGCTGTAGACGGTTGTTCAAACTTTCCTCCCACAACTTTCATAAAATGGCTATTTTGCTGTAGACGGTTGTTCAAACTTTTCGTCCCACAACTTTCATGGAATGGCTATTGATATACTCGGTTGTTCAAACGTTTCCTCCCACAACTTACATGGAATGGCTATTGCTATACACTGTTGTTCAAACTTTTCCTCCCACAACTTACATGGAATGGCTATTGCTATACACGGTTGTTCTAACTTTTCCTCCCCTAACTTACATGGAATGGCTGTTGCTATACACGGTTGTTCAAACTTTTTCTCCCACAACTTACATGGAATGGGTTTTGCTATAGACGGTTGTTCAAACTTTTCCTCCCACGACTAACATGGAATGGCTATTGCTATACACGGTTGTTAAAACTTTTCCACCCACAACTTACATGGAAATGCTATTGCTGTAGATGGTTGTTCAAACTTTCCTCCCACAACTTACATGGAATGGCTATTGCTATACACGGTTGTTCAAAATTTCCTCGAACGACTTACATGAAATGACTATTGATGTACACGGTTGTTCAAACTTTTCCTCCCACAAATAACATGGAATGGCTATTGCTATACACGGTTGTTCAAACTTTCCTCCCACAACTTACATGGAATGGCTATTGCTGTAGACGGTTGTTCAAACTTTTCCTCCCACAATTTTAATGGAATGGCTATTGCTATACACCGTTGTTCTAACTTTTCCTCCCCTAACTTACATGGAATGGCTATTGCTATACACGGTTGTTCTAACTTTTCTTTCCACAACTTACATGGAATGGCTATTGCTATAAACGGTTGTTCAAACTTTTCTCCCACAACTTACATGGAATGGGTTTTGCTATAGACGGTTGTTCAAACTTTTCCTCCCACGACTTACATGGAATGGCTATTGCTATACACGGTTGTTAAAAACTTTTCCACCCACAACTTACATGGAATTGCTATTGCTGTAGATGGTTGTTCAAACTTTCCTCCCACAACTTACATGGAATGGCTATTGCTGTAGATGGTTGTTCAAACTTTCCTCCCACAACTTACATGGAATGGCTATTGCAATACACGGTTGTTCAAAATTTCCTCGAACGACTTACATGAAATGACTATTGCTGTACACGGTTGTTCAAACTTTTCCTCCCACAAATAACATGGAATGGCTATTGCTTTACACGGTTGTTCAAACTTTCCTCCCACAACTTACATGGAATGGCTATTGCTGTAGACCGTTGTTCAAACTTTTCCTCCCACAACTTTCATGGAATGGCTATTGCTATACACGGTTGTTCAAACTTTCCTCCCACGACTTACATGGAATGGCTATTGCTGTAGACGGTTGTTTAAACTTTTCTTTCCACAACTTACATGGAATGGGTTTTGCTATAGACGGTTGTTCAAACTTTTCCTCCCACGACTTACATGGAATGGCTATTGCTATACACGGTTGTTAAAACTTTTCCACCCACAACTTACATGGAATTGCTATTGCTGTAGATGGTTGTTCAGACCTTTCCTCACACAACTTACATGGAATGGCTATTGCTGTAGATGGTTGTTCAAACCTTCCTCCCACTACTTACATGGAATGGCTATTGCTATACACGGTTGTTCAAAATTTCCTCGAACGACTTACATGAAATGACTATTGATGTACACGGTTGCTCAAACTTTTCCTCCCACAAATAACATGGAATGGCTATTGCTGTAGACGGTTGTTCAAACTTTTCCTCCCACAACTTACATGGAATGGCTATTGCTGTAGACGGTCGTTCAAACTTTCCTCCCACAACTTTCATAAAATGGCTATTTTGCTGTAGACGGTTGTTCAAACTTTTTGTCCCACAACTTTCATGGAATGGCTATTGATATACTTGGTTGTTCAAACGTTTCCTCCCACAACTTACATGGAATGGCTATTGCTATACACTGTTGTTCAAACTTTTCCTCCCACAACTAACATGGAATGGCTATTGCTATACACGGTTGTTCTAACTTTTCCTCCCCTAACTTAAATGGAATGGCTGTTGCTATGCACGGTTGTTCAAACTTTTCCTCCCACAACTTACATGGAATGGCTATTGCTGTAGACGGTTGTTCAAACTTTTCCTCCCACAACTTACATGGAATGGGTTTTGCTATAGACGGTTGTTCAAACTTTTCCTCCCACGACTTACATGGAATGGCTATTGCTATACACGGTTGTTAAAACTTTTCCACCCACAACTTACATGGAATTGCTATTGCTGTAGATGGTTGTTCAAACTTTCCTCCCACAACTTACATGGAATGGCTATTGCTGTAGATGGTTGTTCAAACTTTCCTCCCACAACTTACATGGAATGGCTATTGCTATACACGGTTGTTCAAAATTTCCTCGAACGACTTACATGAAATGACTATTGATGTACACGGTTGTTCAAACTTTTCCTCCCACAAATAACATGGAATGGCTATTGCTTTACACGGTTGTTCAAACTTTCCTCCCACAACTTACATGGAATGGCTATTGCTGTACACGGCTGTTCAAACTTTTCCTCCCACAACTTTCATGGAATGGCTATTGCTATACACGGTTGTTCAAACTTTCCTCCCACGACTTACATGGAATGGCTATTGCTGTAGACGGTTGTTCAAACTTTTCCTCCCACAACTTACATGGAATGGCTATTGCTGTAGACGGTTGTTCAAACTTTTCCTCCCACAACTTACATGGAATGGTGTAGAATAACTGTTCAATAACTGTTACAATAACTGTTTTCAATTATTGTAGAACTCTGGGGTGTACACTTACAAAGGCACTACTGCACAGCTGTAGTGGGCAGCTTCACCAAGTGTCTTGGGCAACAAGAAAAACTGCAATATACGCGCTACTTCTTTCACTTTTATTCCTATGTACCATAGAATAGTGGTGACTTGCTAATGTGACTAACGATTAGCGTTTAGCGAATAGCGGTTATCTGAAAGTCAAACATTTACACTATCAGTAAAACATAAAATACAAAACAATATGCATAAAACTTCATATGTACATACAATAATTAACAAAATACAAATAGAATATCTTTAACAAAGAATTGCGGGAATCCTGCGGCTAGTTATGTAAACAAAATTAGTTATTACTTAATTGAAATACAGATGTATTAACCTTAACAGTAAAAATGTAATAGTTTCAGAACAAAGTTATTTAAACAAAAATAATTCCTCCGAACAAAGGAAATTAAAAAGCAAAGGAAACTTACTGAACAATGCTATCTGTGCCCAAAAACGTAGTGAAATTGAGATATACAAAAATCGTACTTTACTTTCCGAATTCTAAAAATCAACTGCGCTCTGGTAAGGCGGCAATTTTGGCATTTGCATATAATTATTATTTCTAGGGACAGTTTTGACCAACCAAAATGCAGAATGCGCCCTCTAACAGATAAATTCAAAATTTCATTTTCCAAATATGGAAGGCACTCATCTCTTGTGAGTCTAAGCTATGGCAGGAACATGGAATGGCTATTGCTATACACTGTTGTTCAAACTTTCTTCTCACAAGTTACATGGAATGGCTATTGCTGTACACGGTTGTTCAAACTTTTCCTCCCACAACTTTCACAGAATGGCTATTGCTATACACGGTTGTTCAGACTTTTCGTCCCACAACTTACATGGAATGGCTATTGCTGTAGACGGTTGTTCAAACTTTTCCTCCCACGACTTACATGAAATGACTATTGCTATGCGGTCGTTCAAACTTTCCTACCAACGACTTACATGAAAGAACTATTGCTATGCAATTGTTCAACCCGCTCCACCAACGACTTACATGAAATGACTTTTGCTATGTGGTTGTTCAAACTCCAACCCGCCACCCCCAACGACTCACATGAAAGAACCATTTCTATACGGTTGTTCAAAATTTTCCTCCTCCGACTTACGTGAAATGGCTATTGCTATACACGGTTGTTCATACTTTCTTTCCACAAGTTACATGGAATGGCTATTGCTGTACACGGCTGTTCAAACTTTTCCTTCCACAACTTTCATGGAATGGTTATTGCTATACACGGTTGTTCAAACTTTCCTCCCACAACTTACATGGAATGGCTATTACTATAGACGTTTGTTCAAACTTTCCCTCCCACAACTTACATGGAATGGCTATTGCTGTAGACGGTTGTTCAAACTTTTCCTCCCACGACTTATATGGAATGGCTATTGCTGTACACGGTTGTTCAAACTTTTCCTCCGACGACTTACATGAAATGACTATTGCTATACTCGGTTGTTCAAAATTTCCTCAAACGACTTACATGAAATGACTATTGTTATGCGGTTGTTCAAACTTTCCTACCAACGACTTACATGAAAGAACTATTGCTATGCAATTGTTCAACCCGTTCAACCAATGACTTACATGAAATGACTTTTGCTATGTTGATGTTCAAACTCCCCCCCCCCCCACCCAACAACTCACATGAAAGAACCATTTCTATACGGTTGTTCAAAATTTTCCTCCTCCGACTTACGTGAAATGGCTATTGCTATACACGGTTGTTCAAACTTTTCCACAAACGGCTTGATCCGGCTTGACCAGAGCTGATCAGTGGTAACGCGCTGGACTGGTAACCCAGGGGTCGCGAGATCGATCGCTCTCTCCTCCACTTACATTACTTAATGCGTTTCAGATGAGACGTTAGACAGAGGTCCCATATATCAGTGATGTACACTGAGCATCCAAATGAACCAGGGGTGTCTCTGGAACGGGATGCTTTCTATATATTGCATTACCTCCCACAACATTAAATAACTAATCTATGCAGGGGGCGTAGGTCATCAGGGCAACCGGAACCGGCGACAAATAAACTTAAACAGACACAAAAAAGACGTACCTTTAGGTCGATTCTGTCCAAGGTGACACAGTCTGTCCTCATTTCCTGTCATCTCTATTTATCTCGAACTGCTTTAAGAGTTTCAAAAATATTTGGCAAAAAATAAGTAATTGATTAAGTTTTTAGCCTGACTTTGCCAATTTAAAACCGTTACCAAGATCAAATAAAAACGAATATTCTGAGAAAATTTAATGCAAACTAGGTAAAAATGTGGTTAAGCGAATATTGACGGTGGACAGAGGGCAAATCACGACATCATGAGCAGGCTGCGCTGGCATCCCTATTCTTGTCCATGTAAAACAAAATCTTGCTATTCAAATATAATACATTGAATTTACCTAGAACAAGTGGTAACTTGAAAATATCAGTCTCAGTTTATCCTCCTTGCTGGAAAAACAACTCTATCTTTTGTGCTGTTTAATCTTTGGGGGCATTTGTCACGTCGTGTGACAGTTCTTAAAAAAGAAAGAATATTATAGAAAAATTTCGTGCTGGAACAACCCATCTTTCAACAACTCATCTTCCAACAACGCATCTTCTATCTAGTGGTTTTGTAGAGAAAGTGGTATAGAAGTGTCTATGTCTATTTAAGCTTATTTAACGTCGGTACCGGTAGCCCATATGACCGACGCCCCCTGAAGAGATTAGTTATTTTATGTTGTGGGGGTAGTGCAAGATACAGAAAGCATCCCATTCCAGAGACACCCCTGGTTCTTTTTCATGCTCAGTGTATAGCACTGATACATGGGACCTCGGATTAAAGTATCATCTGAAAGACTATTAGTAATGTTAGTGGAGGAGCGGGTGGATCGAACTCGGTATAGAAGTGAGCCGTCTAGCATCCTTTTATAGTGTATGACTGTTGATGCTCTGTGAATATTGTATTTATTACTTAATTATGGAGTATTAGACTAGCAGTATTTACATTGATCCTGATACTCATAATTGCGGCATTTAAAAGTTTACCCAATTCATGAATAGGCAAAATAGCTTGTACACTTTGTATTTTAATAATTATTTATTTGATGGTAGATTATAGGAACTTACGTAGGATGAAATAACAAATTTTGCTTTCTTGAATGGAAAAGAACTGGTTCCCAGCGATTGAAAAGTGGTAAAATCTAATTGAAACATTGACACTATCTGGTTTCGGATCAGTCGCTGCGTGAGACTGGAATTAACTGTTGGGAAATTCAAGTTCACTTTCATTCATAACTTTCTTTTATACATTGATGAAACTTATCTTAGATATTAAAACTGATAAAGTGCTGAATTAAAGAGTTAACAGAGCAATGTGTCTCTCGTACCTATTTAGCCTTGAGATTGCTAGGGCGAGGTATTCAATTAGAAATTGACAGTGTCAAATAACGAGTGTAAATCTATCAATAAGCTGTGTAACTGGGGTACAAATAAATCATAACAAATTGAAGTGAAATCAGATATGTAAGGATAACACGAGGTCTTTTTATTTTTGTTAATTTTGCATAAAATTCGCACAATTTATTTGTTAATTGGAAACATTTAACGCCACAGATTCGTATTTAAGATGGCGTCACAAGGTGTCAGTCGTGACCATGTGTCAATTTAGACCAAAGCATTGATATTAATCATAAAGTGAAATAATAATATCTGCACCCTGCATCATATGTAATTACATAAACCTTTTAATATTCAAAAGGTTCAGAATAAGTGATATATCTTAAATCATTCAAACTTTTCGGTTAGTAATTACAATCAATTTGTAATATAAGACGTCTTTTTAAAGGTCTCACAGGAACTTTGGTCTACGGCGAGTGAATTATTCAGCAAATTTGTCAAATATGCCTTTATCCTTTTAATTATCGCTTTATACAGTTGCAATGGAACAATTACATTAAATGGCTTGAAAATAGACCTTGTTCTTAGAGTTGTCCTAAAAAACGTTTAGAGTGCGGAATATAATGACAACTGCGGTACCTGTCATTTGAAATTTATCCAAAAATCTATGAAACTGTCATGTGCATTGTTCTAAAAAAGCTTCATCTTGATACAAGGACAATAGTTTGCGTATTAATGGACACAAGTGTCTTGCATCCAGTCACCAAGGCCCCATTATATTCGAGAAAACTTTCTACATACTAGAAGTTATTCTTTTAAAAAAAAAAAGATGAGATTTTCGTTATTAATCTGTGCCTGTCGTCGATGTTCGTAGAGTTGGCGGATTAGCGTCCTGGAAACCTAGCGGCCGAACCGTAGCAGCCGAACCGCAGCCTATCGGCCCAACAGCCTAAAATATACATTGTTAATCACAATGAAAATAATATCTTTGAACGAAGTGTAAAAAACTAACATCAAGAAAAAGAATTCGGTATGTGTTTTTGTAAATTCAAAAAAGAGTTTTCATGAAAAGAAGTATTTGCTATCTAGATGCCTGAGATAAGAAATAGTATCTTTGAACTAGATGTCAACAAACAACAACAATTAAGGGGTTTGGGTGTATTTTTGAAAATTAAAAAAGAGGGTTTTTCATGAAAATAAGTAGTTGCTATCTTAAAGCTGCTAGCAGCCAAGTGGCAGCGGCCTAAGATTTACATAGTGTATCTAAGTTGAAATTATAGTTTTGAGCTCAGTTCAAACAAACAACATAATGAAAAAGGGTTTGGGGAGTATTTTTTCAAATTCAAAAAGCACATTTTTTTTTCAGGAAAATAAGTATTTTCTATCTTTATGCTGCTAGCGGCCAAGCGGCCTAGCAATCTAAGTTATATATATATATTGTATCACAGTAAAAATAGTATTCCTAAACTCATTTCAAACAAACAACAGAAACAAGTGGGGATTGTTTAAAATTGAAAAGGTTGTTTTTTTTTCATGAAAGAAGTTTTTGCTTTTCTTAGGCTGCTGGCGGTCTTAGATATACAAAGTGCATCACAGTTAAAATAGCATTTTTGAACTCATTTTAAACTAACAAAATAAAAATGGGGTTTTGGTGGTACTTATCCAAATTAAAAAAAGGCGATTTTAAGAAGAACTTGCCATCTTAAGGCTGCTAGCGGTCTAGCGGCCTATGATATACATAGTGTATCACAGTTAAACAAGCACATGTGAACTAAGTTCAAACAAACAACATAAACGAAATGGGTTTGGGGTATATATTTGCAACTTATCAAATGACGATATTTTTATAAAGGAATATTGGTTAGAGTATTTGCTAGCTTTAGGCTGCTAGCAGCCCAGCGGTCCAGCGGACATACACATGTAAATCCTAAGCCGCTAGGCCGCTGACAGCCTACAGCGGGTAGGAAGCACTTTTAAAAAAATCGTCATTGTTAAATTTTAAAAGATAAACTACAAACCCTTTTGTTTAGAATATTTGTTAGAACTGAGTTGAGAAATACTGTTTTAACTCTGATACATTATGTATACTTTAGGCCACTAGGCCTCTAGCAACCTTAAAGGGGCTGTGCTCCAGATGACAAAAAAAGAAAGTTTTCTTGTATTCTCAAGAAATTTATAATACAAGAAAACTTTCTTTTTTTGTCATCTGGAGCACAGCCCCTTTAAATGATTGAAACATTATCAACACCCTATCTGTATGGTTGTTTTTCGTGGATGGCAAGATGTGCTTGAGATACATCAGGATTAAATTATTAGCTCACCTGAGCACAACGTGCTCATGGTAATTTTGTGAGCCCCCTGTGTCCGGCGTCCATCGTCGTGCGTCGTCCGTCGTCAACAATTTCATAAAAACAACATCTCCTCTGAAACTACTGACTGCACATTAACCAAACTATACAGGAATGATCCTTGGGTAGTCCCCTTTCAAAGTTGTTCGAATGGTTCTGGTCTGTTGCATAAGTCGGTCACAGGGCCAATAAAGAAGTTTCAAAAATGCAAATTAAAAAAATCTTCTTGTCAGAAAGTACAAGGCCAAAAGCTTTGATATTTGGTATATGACATCATCTATAGGTCCTCTACGAAAGTTGTTCAAATTATGCCCCTAGTGCTAAAATTGACCCCGCCCCAGGAGGTCAGGTTTTCCTCATATGTATATAGTAAAGACTTAAAAAATCTTATCCTCTGAAATGACAAAGGCTAGAGATTTGATATTTAGTATATGACTTCATCTATAGGTCTTCTACGAAAGTTGTTCAAATTATGCCCCTAGTGCCAAAATTGACCCCGTCCCAGGGGGTCATTGGTTTTCCTCATATGTATATAGTAAAAACTTAAAAAATCTTCTCCTCTGAAATGACAAAGGCTAGAGATTTGATATTTAGTATATGACTTCATCTATAGGTCCTCTACGAAAGTTGTTCAAATTATGCCCCTAGTGCTAAAATTGGTTCCGCCCCAGGAGGTCAGGTTTTCCTCATATGTATATAGTAAAGACTTAAAAAGTCTTATCCTCTGAAATGACAAAGGATAGAGATTTGATATTTAGTATATGACTTCATCTATAGGTCCTCTACGAAAGTTGTTCAAATTATGCCCCTAGTGCTAAAATTGGCCCCGCCCCAGGAGGTCAGGTTTTCCTCATATGTATATAGTAAAGACTTAAAAAATCTTATCCTCTGAAATGACAAAGGCTAGAGATTTGATATTAAGTATATGACTTCATCTATAGGTCCTCTACGAAAGTTGTTCAAATTATGCCCCTAGTGCTAAAATTGGCCCCGCCCCAGGAGGTCAGGTTTTCCTCATATGTATATAGTAAAGACTTAAAAAATCTTCTCCTCTGAAATGACAAAGGCTAGAGATTTGATATTTAGTATATGACTTCATCTATAGATCCTCTACGAAAGTTGTTCAAATTATGCCCCTAGTGCCAAAATTGGCCCCGCCCCAGGGGGTCATAGGTTTTCTATATATGTTTATAGTAAAAACTTAAAAATTCTTCTCCTCTGAAATGACAAAGGCTAGAGATTTGATATTTAGTATATGACTTCATCTATATGTCCTCTACGAAAGTTGTTCAAATTATGCCCCTAGTGCTAAAATTGGCCCCGCCCCAGGAGGTCAGGTTTTCCTCATATGTATATAGTAAAGACTTAAAAAATCTTATCCTCTTAAATGACAAAGGCTAGAGATTTGATATTTAGTATATGATATCATCTATAGGTCCTCTACGAAAGTTGTTCAAATTATGTCCCTAGTGCTAAAATTGGCCCCGCCCCAGGAGGTCAGGTTTTCCTCATATGTATATAGTAAAGACTTAAAAAATCTTATCCTCTGAAATGACAAAGGCTAGAGATTTGATATTTAGTATATGACTTCATCTATAGGTCCTCTACGAACGTTGTTCAAATTATGCCCCTAGTGCCAAAATTGGCCCCGTCCCAGGGGGTCATAGGTTTTCCATATATGTTTATAGTAAAAACTTAAAAAATCTTATCCTCTGAAATGACAAAGGCTAGAGATTTGATATTTAGTATATGACATCATCTATAGGTCCTCTACGAAAGTTGTTCAAATTATGCCCCTAGTCCCAAAATTGGCCCCGTCCCAGGAGGTCAGGTTTTCCATGTATGTTTATAGTAAAAACTTAAAAAATCTTATCCTCTGAAATGACAAAGGCTAGAGATTTGATATTTAGTATATAACTTCATCTATAGGTCCTCTACGAAAGTTGTTCAAATTATGCCCCTAGTGCCAAAATTGGCCCCGTCCCAGGGGGTCATATGTTTTCCATATATGTTTATAGTAAAAACTTAAAAAATCTTATCCTCTGAAATGACAAAGGCTAGAGATTTGATATTTGGTATATGACTTCATCTATAGGTCCTCTACGAAAGTTGTTCAAATTATGCCCCTAGTGCTAAAATTGGCCCAGCCCCAGGAGGTCAGGTTTTCCTCATATGTATATAGTAAAGACTTAAAAAATCTTCTCCTCTGAAATGACAAAGGCTAGAGATTTGATATTTAGTATATGACTTCATCTATAGGTCCTCTACGAAAGTTGTTCAAATTATGCCCCTTGTGCCAAAATTGGCCCCGTCCCAGGGGGTCATAGGTTTTCCATATATATGTTTATAGTAAAAACTTAAAAATTCTTATCCTCTGAAATGACAAAGGCTAGAGATTTGATATTTAGTATATGACTTCATCTATAGGTCCTCTACGAAAGTTGTTCAAATTATGCCCCTAGTGCTAAAATTGGTTCCGCCCCAGGAGGTCAGGTTTTCCTCATATGTATATAGTAAAGACTTAAAAAATCTTATCCTCTGAAATGACAAAGGCTAGAGATTTGATATTTAGTATATGACTTCATCTATAGGTCCTCTACGAAAGTTGTTCAAATTATGCCCCTAGTGCTAAAATTGGCCCCGCCCCAGGAGGTCAGGTTTTCCTCATATGTATATAGTAAAGACTTAAAAAATCTTCTCCTCTGAAATGACAAAGGCTAGAGATTTGATATTTAGTATATGACATCATCTATAGGTCCTCTACGAAAGTTGTTCAAATTATGCCCCTAGTGCCAAAATTGGCCCCGTCCCAGGGGGTCATAGGTTTTCCATATATGTATATAGTAAAAACTTAAAAATTCTTATCCTCTGAAATGACAAAGCCTTAAGCTTAATTATTTGGCATGAAATGTTGTCTAGTGAACCTGTTCCAAGTTTGTACAAATTATATCCGGGGTAAAAATTTGGCCTGCCCGGGGGTCATAGATATTCATTATTTGCATATAGTAAAAACTTATAAGAAAATTATTCTTTGAAGCTTCAAAGGCTAGAGCTTAGATTTACAAGAAATAATGATAGCTTCCACACAAATAACAGTCTCTCCTCAGGTGAGCACTTTGGGGCCAATGGCCCCCTTGTTAAAAATATCTTATAACTCGCCGGTCTTAAATTGCTTCGGAAAATGCCGAACACACTTCGCTAATATCCGTAAAACGAGTCGTCAATGTCACATGATCTATTTTGAATACGTGACGTAGACAGCAATGGTGTATCATTCAAAACATTTATGGTCGTCAAAACCTTTAAGATTATTGAGTTAAAGCTTTAAAAATTACAGAGGAAGAAGTACGATCTGTCGAGAATACTTACCGGCACTCAATTTTTCAGGTTCTGTTCATGAAATTTTGTTTCTAAAAATAGCTTATGTATGCAAATAAGGCATCTTCCTACTATATCCGAGCAATGGTGGAGAGGTTGCAGAATATGAAAGTAGGTGTTTTATATCCGCTGACATCCACGAAAATAGTCAAGTTATAAGTGAAAATAAACTGCAGATTTTCTTTTTAGCAAGTTCTCTGTGCATTGGTGTGTATATTTGCATAAATTGGCGATAATGTTGGGCTGCTATTCAAATATTTCTTTTCATTAAAAAATCTGGGTTTTTTTATTTGCAAAAATACACCCCAAACCCCTTTTATTGTTCTTGTTTGTCGACAGTTCAAAGATATTATTCTTATTGTGGTAGACTAGCAGCCTTTAGATAACAAATCATGAAAAAAAAAAGTTTTTTTTTTTTTTTTTTAATTTGCACCCCAACCCCCATCCCCTTTAATGTTGTTGTTTTTTGACACTTAGTACAAAGATATTAATTTCATTTTGAAACAATGTATATCTAAGGCTGCTAGTCCGCTGGGCCGGTAGCAGCCTTTACTGAACAAATCAAGTAAAGACCTTTTTATTTGTGAAAATACACCCCAAACCCCTTTTATTGTTTTGTTTATCGACACTTAGTTCAAAGACGTTATTCTTACTGTGATAGACAAGGTTTACCTTACGCCGCTGGCAGCCTGCAGATAACAAATTATGAAAAGAAGACTTTTTTTCTTTAATTTGCAAAAGTACACCCAAACTCATTTTATTGTTGTTGTTTTTTTACACTTAGTTCATAGATTTCATTCTTATTTTGATACATCTACATCTACTGTGTAACCCAACAATCGATTTCCGATTATGACTGGGTGTGATACAATGTATATCTTAGGTCGCTGGGTCGCTGGCAGCCTTCAGATAACAAATCATAAAAAGACGTTTTTTTTTTTAAATTTGCAAAAGTACACCCCAAACCCCTTTTATTGTTGTTTTTTAACACTAAGTTCATATATATCACACACTGTATATCTTAGGCCGCTGGACCGCTAGGCCACTGGACCGCTAGGCCGCTACAGTTAGGCCGCTAACTACAAGAACATCTGTCGTCGTTTTCTCAGCTAAACACCACATATTTGGAAGAATTTAACATCTTAGAAGGTAACCTAAAATGAACATTCTCCAGGAAAGTATATTACAAGGGAATGATTGAAAGATACATATTCTTGCAATAAAGAAACTACGAGTGCTTTCAGAAGATGCTTTTTATGAAGTTTTACTACAGTAATGTAGACAGAACAACCCCGTCCCTGGCAATTAATTTTTTTACCTGTTACAGCATCTGCAGCAATGTAATGCTGTTTTAAATATTCCAAAGTAATGACGATAGTGGGAAGACAGAGGCTGAAATGGATTTCTTTTTTCCGCAGGTTAGGGTGAGAATATTCAAAGGTGAAAATGGAGCAGGAAAGAAAAAAAAGGAAGTTAAAAGGTAAAACATGTTACTTAAGGCATTTTTGATAACCGCTGTTGCTGTTTCGACCATATCATATGTGTTATGTCACCAAGGATACATTTATTGCAGTAATCCGTTTCAGGTTTTGGTAGGGAGATATCGGCTGCCATTAAGGTATCATCGTTAATCCGTGAAATCCCTACTATAGCCCTTATACACTTATATATCAACAAGGTGTCAATTTATTTGAAAAAGGTGATATATGATTCGTTTCTTCGGATAAACATCAAATGAGAATAGCTCTGCTTAACAGTGGGGAGGTGAATACTGTAAGTCCGCGATGAACATTAAATATAGAGTCAAGTGGAACATAGATTTGCAGACTCTTAAACAAGAGGTTTAAAGGTGATTGCAGTCTGCTGACCCATGTGGCGATTTCCCATGATATTTCGCTTTCTTGTATCCAGTGAAAAGGAATTTGTTCATTCTTCACTCGCAAATGAAGTAAGTGCACATTCCGTGTGCAAAAAAACTTGAAGGCTCTAATAATACTGGTTATACAAAATCGTTGTCTCATGGCCATCCCATAAACAGAACAGTTTGTGCGCACAGTTTTTATGCCAGTATCAGAGACATAGTATTTACAACAAACAAAAAGAAAAAATTCAATAACCTCTTAAACAGTTTGAATTTATTTTACACTCAAAGTGAAAATTGTAAAGTGTTAAACGAAAATCACTGGATAAGGAACGACTAAACGTCTCGCCAGCGTTAATTTATACGGGAAATAGCGAGAATTCGCCTCATTTAGATAATCCTGACGCCAAACGTGAGAGTTTATCAACTTTCACAAGATTTGTGTCAACACTTAAAAACAGTTATCAAACCTGTACAACAATTAGCAGCGGGATTATTAATTATTTGATAAATATAATCGCTGATATATTCCCTTTCGATTCATATCGCGTATCACCTTTGATTACAATGGGTAAACATGGCGGCGACAAAAGATCCACATCTCGACTTTACTTTGTGAATTGATCGTTATATGATGGTCAACACACTGACATTTGTAAACAAAAAATGATAAATATTCAATGAAAAATCCATTTATTTTTCTCGAAAACACTTTAAACTCGCACACGCTAGCCCCAGTGTCGACCAGGCGCTAATCATTAGCTATTTCATGTTGATAATTTGTGTAGTTTGGGCTTCCACCTTTTAAATATTTTTATTGAATTAAAGACGTTTAAAAAAAGACCAGTGCACCAGTTGGTAACTCAGAATAACATTTACACATTGGTAGTTGGCAAATGTATGATCGGTTAATATCACAACAGACTTCTATTTGTCTGTCCGGGGATATCTTACTTAGGTTACTTTTACAGGGAAGGTCTAAATAAATTATGCTCTATAGATAAAACGTTCTTTTCTGATTTACTTAAACGCTTAAACGCCACCAATGACTGCATAATCACTGCTTACATCTCAACCTGTTTAGATTTGTAAAAGCTAGCCGGGTTTTCCATCCACTTCCATAAGATCAAGTGAATACTGAGGATATGAAAAGAACTGCAGCCATTTTTACTTCAAGTGTCCTTATGAATATAATTCTACTAACATACTACATATACAAACACTGTGTTTACACTTAAGTTTTCTTAAATGAGATCTCCACCACACCGTTGGTTACATTTCACCAGCAATCAGCAATTTTTCTAAGAACCTTAAAAACTTCTTAACATGAACTGTTGCCTATACTTGGTAAACATTCTAACACGAACAATCGCTTATACTTGGTAAACATTCCAACATGAACAACACACTTTCCAATAAGAACAATCGCCTTTACTGGGTAAACTTCCCAACATGACCAATCGCCTATACTGGGTAAACTTTGCAACATAAACAATCGCATGTACTGGGTAAACTTCCCGACATGAACAATCGCTTTTACTGGATAAATTTTGCAACATGAACCATCGCCTTTTCTTGGTAAACTCCCCAGCAGGAACAATCGCCTTTACTGGGTAAACTTCCCAACATGAACAATCGCCTATACTGGTTTAACTTCCCAACATGAACAATCGCCTTTACTGGGTAAATTTTGCAACATGAACCATCGCCTTTACCGCGTAAACTTTGCAACATGAACAATCGCCTTTACTGGGTAAACTCCCCAACATGAACAATCGCCTTTACTGGGTAAACTTCCCAAAAAACGACATAAATTTGAATGTGTAAGTTCTGTACGCTTTGAACGAAGCTTTGACCAAATAATGTGATAGTGATACTGTCAGAAAAAATGTTACAAGCTTATAAAACCCAAAGTTATATTATAACATTATATTGTTTAATTATTACGCGTCCGTACTACAGTAAATCTATAGTAGGTGATTCCCTTTATCTAACTAACATGTGTAAGGCAATGGTCTTCGTCAGACTTGCAATTTGACTGTGTTTAAATCATAAATACGTTGTCACAAAAAAAGTTTAAAAAAGAGTTACGAAAATATACGGTACAGGATGTTGTACATTGTGTCTGGTGTAGCGATGTATCAACAGCAATATACTGATAGTTCCTTTACTGTTCAGAGAAATAAGCACAGCCTTGCATTATATAAAAAAATGAACATGTGTCTTTTTCACAGCATATAATAGAGACTAAACGGAATACATTGAAACCGGGAAATAAACTATCCAGCAGGGTTGCCCTAACCTTTCGTATTTCTTATTTAGACAGAGAAGCAAACATAGATTTGGCCTTCCATCTGACATCCGAGTAATCTTCAGGTGATTCTGTTTATGAAACAACACAGCTGTGTTTTAAAAACACAGACAGGGTCTTGCAAGCGACACTCTTACAGTTAACGCTAACAAGTGTAATCGACGTTAAGCAACAAATACAAACATCTCGAGTGTGCCGAGACGCCAGGCGGGGCCTATTTGTTAGCCGAGCAATTAACAGGCACTAAGCCTTGATGATACATGGGAGTTTGGAGAGAAACATCTTAACTAGTTAAATTATTCTGATATTATTGAAATGTGCCTTGGAATTAATGGGGCTATAGAGGATGGTCTAGTGGCACCAGTCATATGATATATAATTAACGTCAAATTCTGTCAGAGTAGCTTTCTGGAAATAACATTCATTACTCATAACTTACTACAGAAAGTATGTAGAAATGAGGAAGAAATGTGTATCATAAACGTATAGAAGAATATAGAAAGGTGCTTATAAATTCGTGTGGCTTATAAATTCAGACCTAAAAATATCGATAGGAAAATACTAAACATAAGAAAACAGTTTAGTGATTGATATTTGAACAGCATTGGACAGCAATCAAACTTTAAAGCTAGGGGAAATAGCAGTTTGCTTTGTTCTAAAAGATGGAAGTGAAAAAAGGGTCGCTGCGTGATATAGACGCAACGGAAGACAAATAATATGGTAAAAAAATGCTAGATTTAAAAAACACTCCCCTTACACACTAATGTCTTCACAAATTCGATCAATTTTGATTAAAAAATGAAATTGTATGTACTTTTTTCTTTTAGTTTTATTTTATGTCGAGATCATTTGAAAATGTTGTTTTACATTGCTTTCAGAATTGATATAAACTTAAAAGAAATTATGAAAAGAGAAGTGGTTTAATTTTAATCTTAGTTCATTTGAAAATAATAATATAAATGATATTTTAATCTTAAAATTAAATAAAAAATGTTTAGATATTTTTATATTTCCCCCATTTAAGAAAATGAAGCAGTTTATTTTGAATCTTTTTTTTGTAACTGTGTACTTGGAGACATGTTTAAACATATTTTTTTACAGAATGATGCAGTGTTCATTTCGAAACTTTGAATATATCTGCACTTTGAAACGCACTTCTGTAATTACTTTACCTAAAACTATTAAAACGCATGTTTAGCAAATATTTGCAGGAATAAATTCTGACACCATCTCTCATAATGCTTAAGGTACTTCTTATTCGAGTAGACTTTGTTAATTGGAACGTGTTCTCCAAGTAAACACCCTTAGACTGCTTGTCTCGCGCCGGGTAAATGAAGAGCCTACACAAATTTGAAACAATTAATTTTATTTCTCGTTAATTTCTGTGGAATTTATATCGTGTATTCTCTCGAGTTAACACTTCACTGAGCTCTCTAACCGCCGTTTAAGCCTATTTAGCGCCATCGAAAGTTACTTTTCCTCAACTCGTAAACTTGTAGTGAGATTTTGAACACGAAAACGGCGCGGCGCTTGGGAAAAAAAAACTAAATTGAAATGAAAATATTCAAATGAAAATGCTTGTATTTATCTAAAGAAATGAAAGTTAAATTACATCCACGCACAACTGTACCTGCCTAAAGGCATTTTCTTTGACGTTCCAATTTCATTAGCACTAAATTTCCACTCTGACTCGTAGCAATAAAAATCCTACGAAACAGTGCCATTGATAATCCCCTTAAATGGTTTTCTCATAATTATAAGTGAACAAAATGAATCGAAGTATTACACATCATTCGAATGTTGCGTCTGTCTATTTTATATATTGAATTGCTGTTGAAACAAATCCATAACTGAAACTAGCTTATCTGTTATACTGGCGTTAAATGGCTTGGTAAACAAATGTTCAATGTGAAAATAGTAGGAATAACATTTAGCACTGTAAATGTATGATGTTATTTCAGAATTATTTTCAGCCAAGTGACTGTGTATCTTTTCTTTTCCAGAGTACTTTGACCTTTAAATTCTGCCCACCGATAAAACGCACGGTCATTTCAGTTTACGGCGCCAGGTCCGTTGAAATCATGTATAAATGTAGTTCAGTTCACTTATCCGTGTTAATTTAATACGAAAGGCGTCCGACTGTTTCAAAGTTTGGCACCTTAGTTATTTTGCTTACTTACTTAGGTATGAAATATAATTATTTATACAGTCGTCAGCGCATAAGAAAAGAAAATCTGTTTGTTTTAGGATAATACTACATGAGCACTTGACGGACTAAATGTTTGGACCACAAAGTCGGATTATGTGGACATTAATGCGGGTTAATGTTTCAGAAGTCTTTTGAAAAGATTCATACTTTGGTTTTTTACATTATAAAATGATACAGTCTTGAAATAATTCAGTGTTTTTGTGGGTTCATTTCCTTTAAAAGATAGCGATATTTTTTGTAACCAGGAACTAAATCTACCAGAATGTAACGTACATTCAGTTTTTCCTGTTTATTTTTTTCCTTTTATTTCAAGAAATTGAGCAAAATGAAAGGATTTTTTTCTCGGACAAAACCTCATGTATATATACTAACGGAAAAATATAACTGTGCATACTTCAAGGTATAGAATTTTTTTTAATATTAGGAATAGTAACATAAAACTTTGCAAATTAGCCAATCCACGTTTTATTTCTAACAATCAATACAAACACTTCATCATGTAAAACAATTTTTACAGTAACAAGGCGCAGAAGTTGACAGGTATGAAATCTGATTTCACAAGGTCAGTATCGTGTGTGGCCTCCATTGGCGTTCAAGCAAGCACGGCAGCGACGAGGCATAGAGGCAACTAAGTTGGCGATAACTGCCTGTGGAATGGTGTTCCAGATGTTGACCAATGTCTGCGCTAGTTGGTCCAGCGTGAGAGGTTGGTTACGTCTTTGACGGAGGCGTCTCTTCATCTCATCCCAAACGTGCTCAATTGGTGAAAGATCTGGTGAAACAGCGGGCCAGGGTAAGACACTCACGTTTTGCTGAGCCAGAAACCCGGTAACTACACGTGCTACATGTGGCCGAGCGTTGTCTTGTTGAAACGTCATGTTACGCCCTTGACGTTGAAGAAATGGCAGCACGTGGGGTATGACAATCTCATCTCTGTAACGAACACCCGTTAAATTGCCACGGACAATTACAAGCTGGGTCCTGCCTTGAGATGAGATACCTCCCCAAACCATTATCGACCCACCACCACCAAAACGTTGACGTTGAAAAACACAGGGATCCAAGTAACGTTCTCCGCGACGCCTGTATACACGAACTCGTCCATCCGAACTTTCTAAGTGAAACCGCGACTCGTCAGTAAACAGAACATTATTCCAATATGCTCTTGGAAGCCTTAGATACTGTCTGCACCACTGACGTCGACGTTGTCGATGACGTAAGAGAAGAGTAGGACGTATCGCAGGACGTCGTGGAGTAATGCTGTGCTCTCTTAATCGGTTTCTAACAGTTCGTCCACTGATAGGTCTCAAGCCAGGAATTGTTCGTGCTGTTAATGTGGCCGGTTGAAATCGATTCCGTAGGTGTGTAAGCCGGATATAATTGTCTTGACGGATTGACGTCACACGTGGACGCCCTGGACGTGGTAGATCACGGACGTTGCCACGTTGCTGAAATCGTCGCCAAAGTGCTAATATGGTGTTTCGGTGAACACCAAAACGCTGCGAAACCGCATTTTGAGCAATGCCTGCTTGGAGCATACCGACGGCACGTAGGCGATCATTTTCTGAGATGCGTGGCATTGTCTTCAAAGACTTAAAATCCAAATGAAGGTGTTTTTCTGAACTGCTGGGTAGCTCACTATAATTTGACGGTTAAAATAACTCGAAACAGCATGTACGAGGATGTTAACATAAAGAAACACGTAAAAAGCGCGACCGTTACGGGCTATAAATTTTGCACGTGCAACTCGCGAAAAGCAGTATTATTGAAACAAGATTACCTTGTGAATTACACAAAAGAAATCTGCTAAAATAATTTTATACCTAATAAAAGATATTAAGTATTTTAGTGTGCACAGTTATATTTTTCCGTCAGTATATAAAGTCTATGCGTGTACTGACAAGTTTTATCAACAGTTTACCTTGAACTAGGATAAATCAGTAAGTCCATTAGTTAAGCAAAGCTGCCACGCGCTAACTTCAAATTTTAAATCGTTTAAAGATTTTAACGTTGCGAGAAAAAATGTAACTGGCGTTTTTGCGGCAATTTAGTAAACTGTCTCGAAGTACCAGCTTATTAACTTCGCCTTTCAAAACAATGCAAATAAACATTTATACCCTTAAAAACCATGTGAAATGTAGGACCTTTGAAAGCTGAACATGTATAATTTAATGCTCTCAAATTGGCTCCACGCATAGCAGTAATTTCACTGGACATAAAACTTGTTACTAGAACAAGAAGAGTATTGAAGGAAACCAAAGTCGGCGCCAGTGTAGCGAAAACACCCGTAGATTTCGCATCAAACGTAGTTTCTGGAAGTTGTCATTGCACAGGGAAATAATTGGCAGAAAGTGGACGGGTTCACATGGCAGAATGTTCTGCTGCGATTTTTATTACAACTTACTGCATCCCTGCCTGAGAATGAAGTATTGGTAAAAAGCAGTATAAAATCCTGCAAGATAAATTTTCCATTGAACTTGGAAACTCGTTAAACATGTATAGTGCTCATATATGTGCATGTTCTAAGGCATTTTCGATTGATGTGACTCGTGTTGAGTTGAAATGAAGTCCACTATTTCAATTCTAGTTAGTAATTATACATGTATCATTAAATCAATAGTAATTAACTTTGGATAAACTTATAATACTTAAACGACGTTTTATTTTACAGAAAAAAGACAGTGCGTATGAGCAATTTAGCGATTCTATCATCTATAAAACAAATATAATATCAATTATTTTCGTACCGCGAGCTATATTTTATCCTGTTACAAAGTGCTGCCTAGTCATGGCAGAATGCGAGAGAGCATTGTGTAATATTCACTAAGATTGTAATTGACCGATAACCTCGATGATTGTTCAGTTTGCCCTTTGTTTATGAACTCTGTTTATGAACTAATTTGCAGGCACGATCAATTAAAAGATTAGTGTTAATTCTTGACTTTTACGGCGAGGTAAGATAGGAAACATGCAAGGTTGAACGTTAAATGCGAGTGCTCTCCCGAGAAATATGTCTTCATTGTACGATAACCCTGAATCCTCTGGGCACGTGACTTACTGCTTTTTTTTCTTCGACAGATGCTATTCAAAGAGCTTATTCGAGCAAAAAGCAGCTAAATGAGGGGAAAAGTTTTAAAAGAAAAAGAAAGAGCAGCGGGAAAAAATGATAAGAATATATTTGAGTACCTTGACATCATCTTCGCGAAGATCTTCTATATGGGAGACCAAAGCTACAATCTTTGTGAGAAAAATTGTGACTAACTGTAGAACTTTATCAAATTACTGTTTCTGTTTCCATTTTTACTATGTGAATAATTTGATACTTGCCTTCAATGTCGAAAGCAATTGTAAGAGGAATAAAAACAGCCGATAACTGTAAAGAAAAGCATATAAAGACGGTGATAAAATCGATACCTACTATTATCGTCTTAATCAAACATGTTGTACCGGTATAGCGATAATTGGTACAAGAGATTAGAACGATTCCACGGTAATATTATCTAAGGTTTCAAGTGTGTCCAGCAATTACTGTCCGTGAATGTTACCTCTGACACTCACAGCTCCTGTCCAGAGCTTTGACACCAGGAGAAATGCAGTTTTTCTTCCAATATCAGATGTCTGAAGATATAAAACGAAAAACAGAGAACAAACCAAAGAAAATGTAATCTTACTACAAAACATGACAAACAGTTTTTGTTTGTTTTTTTGATGTTTTTTATGAATAAATTGGAAGACAGTCTTTGACTGTGAAGCAAAATATCTTTAGAATCAAATAGTGATGAACTCACGTCGGAACTAATTTGGTACTCTGTTTCGTATCTTACCCCGAATTAACCAATGTTGAAAACTAAATGAGCAATTTCTCGTCTTTTTTCCATAGTAACACCCAAACGTCTTCCGAAAATAGAACCAATTTCAACAGGCTCGAGTTGAAAATTTTAATTGTAATTAATAAATAAATAAGGTATGTCCAATAATTTATGCAATAAATACTGGGTAAATGTATTACATGATAATGCATAAAAGTAGCCGTTAAAGGCGCATGCGAAATGGTATTAAGACGTTTTACTTTTGTACAGATGAGACCACAGATTAAAATGCATGCACATTTTGCTGCAGTAAAATGATGTTCAATTTGCATTGACTGTAAAAAATTTAAATCTCTAAAGGTCAAAAGCAAAAGAAAAAATCTTATTTTTTTAGAATATAAGTTCACAGAATATTGAGTTAAATTTTCTATAGCGCTAGGACATTTTCAGAGTAATTGCATGCTATCATGCAATTTCTGTTATTGAAACGTAACCTCTGAGACATACCTGAAAAAACTTGCACGTGCATGTCACATGTGCGCGTTTTATAACTCTGAACACGTCTAAAGATTTTTTTCATTTCAGTAGATCAACAGATACAATATCTTAATAATGTGTTCTTATAAATCAAAGTTTCAAACGGTTATTGCTTTAAAGCGGATATTCTACCCGTTTTAACTCCCCTAAAAGTCCCCCACCCTAAATAATTGAAATATGAAGGAATACTTCTTTTATAGTAATGAATACAAACATATTTATTTTCTTTTACCATATCAAGGTCTCTCGATGACTTGACATTTTGACCTCTCTTTTGATCTTGGTTACTTACAATATTAATATAAAAAGAATCTCTTTTAATTGCTTCTACTTGTCCATTAACACATTATTTGACATTTTCTTCGAGTCATATGACCTACTGTGTCAACATGATCACGTGATTTATGGTTATAGTGAGTAAAACGCTTGAGAAACGTTGGTCACAGAGAAACTGCAGACACGAGTCTGAGTGAACAGGGTACAAAACACACCAAAAGTGAGCAAAAATTGTGTTTTATGTCTTACAGTGTTTTACTGACTAGTTGTCCTCAACTTTAGGCTTGTAATAACATTGTAATAACAAGGACAAGCGTGTAATGTACCGGGAACAATACGTGATGCCGACATTATAAACATGTTATACTCCAATATGGTTGTCGCACCTTTCTGAGGGTGGTCCATGGAACGCGCGACATTGTTTGAAGTGATTCTGCCTGTGGTTTTTGGTAGCTTTATAAATCATGTAAATGTCCATTTTGTGACAGAACAGGCATGTACAGAAACTATAGGACAATGCACAATCCGCCTATAAAAATGTTGAAATAAGCTTACCAATGTTTTAAACTTAATATGTCTCCGTTTTTTTCTTGTGTTTTCGTTCCTCCGTCTCTGCAAAATATCTTGCAACCTACACAAATAAAATAAACAAATAAAATGCATAGCTTATACGAGAAATAAAAAAAACACCTTGTAAAATATTCTGTGCAGTCGCATTTTAGTTTGAAAATACTACGTTTATTGCTGCCAAGTTTTTTTTTTCATACTTGATTATATTGACTCCAGATTTCAAGACCTAGTCAGACAATCACTTGCCTAATTTCCACCGAAACTTGACTCGTAAATTGCCGCACATTATCTCATTAATACATCTATCCGCCGGTCTCCAAAACACGCTGAAGCTGCGGCGCAATTATCAGCTATTATGGGACGTTTGCCGCGAATTAGCGTCAGTGATGGGTAATGGTGTTAAATATGGATGGAACTCAATAAACGACCCGAACAACAATTGAACGATGTGCACAAGCATAAACAAACTCAATCAAGCTATTGTTCACTTCATTAGTATCTCTTATGATATTCATCTAGATTGTCTCCTAGAAGAAAATTATCCCAATTGCTGCCACCATATGTGAGCAGTGGAAAGCCAGTTAAAACATTCATGAGACGGCTTTAAGGTCTTGGCATGGAAAACGAGAGAGAAATGAGAGGTATTATTCAAGTATTATTCACTTTGTGTAGGTTTGCGTGTTGAAACTAATTTCCGTCCCCGGAATCGGCAGTTAAGTGTGTTAATTATATTTTTCTCTCATAAATATTCTATTTCAACAAAGTCGGGATTATGCAAATAGCAATCGATAGAATGGCACCGGGATCAAGCGTCAAATGTTTGGCTAATTCAAAAACCGTTTAGGATAAAAGGTTGTAGTACATTAATTCAGACTTCGCTGAATATAGCAAAGTTGATACTATCTTTACAATCCTTAATTTTCGGACACATTCTTCATTCGGAACCACTTTGAGCTGATCGATTAAAACAATTTGATTAGTTCCGAGTGATTGACTTCTGGTTAATTGTTTTGACAGGCGACCGATGTTAGATGATTTGATCTGACGTGCAACATCATAACAACTGATATCAACGACATGGTTACCTCACGACGTCCATCAACACATCACAACATTCTCTATTCTACACTCGTCACTGATTGGCACCCGTTTATTTTCGTTTTTGTTACTTATCACGTGAAGAATGACATGAATTGAGCGCGAGCGAACTGTGTCTGTTTCACGTCAACGCGCAGACGAAAATATCTAAGTCGAATCAAGAAGTGTTTTCTGTAGCAGCAGATGTTATTATGGCTGTAGGACATGGGCGTTATTAGCCTGGGCTCATTTCTGCTGAAAATAACCCAATCCGCGCTATTTAGAGATCCAGCAGGCACGAGGGATATCAAGTGCGAGGTTCCAATAAAATGGACGAGCTGCCAGTACCTAAATAGGTGTTTCAATAATTAAATGACCTCAGAAATCTTGTTTTTTTGCCTCAGATTCTATCTATGCAGATAACCGGTGTTACTTATTCCGGGAAAATATTTTGAAAAAAAGTCGACATTCCAGTCCTCAAAAATCCCGTGTGGTCGTGTCATGAGAGGTACTAATGAGGACGTATGTTTCCCTCACGCAAAATGCAGTTTACGCATATATAGGCAAAAACTGATTTGTTTAATTTTAAGTATAATTGGAGTCCATATATAAATCATTAATATGCCAGATATATGTGTGCTGTACAAAATTACCCTTTTTCCAGTACCCTGTCTTTCAAAAATTATACTTTTTGCTCAGAAGGACTAAATATATCATAAATTCCACGTCCATGGTTCTATAGATAGAAATTCTTGTTAGCATTAATAGCAAAAATATAAAAGACAAAACCTATGTAAATCTCCCTTAGAAATCCCTGAACAAAAGTCACGTGATCACTCCCCGCAGGATTTGTTCTTTAGAAACTAAAATGAATTTTAAGAGGACCTAATTATTTTTAAAAACCCTTTTAGAATATTCGAGAAAATATTGATTCGTAACAATTAAGTCGCTAGGACTATCATTTATTACCTAAGAAACACATAGCGTTGTAGTTTAAAATACGACTTGTGCTCAGCCAGTAAGTGTCAATGTATTCAGAAAAGGGTTCACAATTCAAAACACAATTTTAACTAAGTTTCATAAAACCAATTCATTCACGGATTATGATAAAAGGTTCCCAAAACAGTACAGAATTTATTTGTATTTGTCAATTAAAAAAGGCAGACAGACGAACAGACAGACAGACTGTGCAATCATCCAAAATTTATCATTAATTACCAATATTTAATTGAATGTGGTATTTTTACATTCCAAGAAAAATATCCTGGAGATATGTTGTAATACAAATCAAATTTAAAGCATACATAAGATATTTCTGCATTACATTTGAGTTGGAATCATCCAAATTTCAAAATCCTTCTCTGTTTTTGAAGTACACAACAGTACAGAAAGCACTGGATTTTGCGTAATTCAATCTAAAATAAGAATATGTAGTGGTTTCTTTTTGTACAAGTATTAGCATTAATTTATAAGTCAAATACCACCAAAATGACTGGTACTTTTTCTTGCAAACTCGGGTTTCACGAGTAAATTCTGACTGACAGTCAGTCAGTAGCGGTTTAGAGCAAAACTTTATTTACTTTTCGTATATGTTAACTTGTTATACTTTGGTATATAACTGTATAATTTCTTGTTAGAATTTATGGAGCTCAATTAAGCTACTTCACTCCATGTCTCCTAAATTTAACAAGATAATTGAGAATTGTAGATTATAGAAATTTTACTGTGAACAAGTCTAGGATGTTCTCATAACTTAGGTTTATTGTAAAACTGACGCCAAAATTCTGCGTTACCCCAATACAAAAGTTAGTTGACACTCTTGTTACTATAATCATAATTTACCCAAATATTCTCGAAGGCTCTTGAAGGCACATTAAAAGCTGTAAAGATAACTCAGCTACGTTACATTACAGCACGGGTTTGGCGTGAATTGGTGCGGATTTGGTTGTGTTCTGTTACGTGATGACGCAAGCCAGTCAGTGCAATCAAATTATTCCAACATCCCGTAATGTTACGCTAACAGATTTAAACTGATTACCTGACTTACTTTTTCTAAGTACCACCAGCACCTTTGTCTTATGATAGCGACATCTGTACTCACCAGAAAATTAGTACGAGTCTCTCAAAGAAAAAAAACAACAAAAAACACACACACACACAGACAAACAAACAACTAACTTAACGTTCCAACGAGAAACGCTACTCG
Source organism: Cyclina sinensis (assembly GCA_012932295.1). NCBI lineage: Eukaryota > Metazoa > Mollusca > Bivalvia > Venerida > Veneridae > Cyclina > Cyclina sinensis. Next base: position 31,231,707 of record JAAONU010000019.1, on the reverse strand, counting down.
GAAGAAATAGGGCGTACTGCGCATGAGCAAACGTGGAATTGAAAAGTATTACATGTATTTTGACTTAAGTTCGAACGATTTTTTTCAGCTTTAGTCTAACTTATACTTAAATACTTAGACTTACAAAGTTGCGGACTTTTTCAGAAATACAGAATATGAATACATTAAAAAAAGTTACTGCATCGCAATTTACTTTGTCAGGAATTGACTGAATTTACATTGAAAAATAATACATTTCCTTAAACTATGTGCAATATGTTCTGTAGTTTTATGTTTTCTTGCCTTTCCATTAAAAAAAATATATAATAAAAAATGTTGCTTTCAGAGTCTTTGGCAGAAGGTGACTATGACGTAATTATACGTCGGAAGGTCATATACATTTAAATGAAATGAGTGTATGAACCTTTACTGTTAGTATCAATGATCATACATCGTCGAAAAACTATCTATTTTTATTTTATGCAACTAATTCACGTTTATTAAACCGTTCTCTTTTTTTACTTATCAGACAAGTTTAAAAAAACATGACTACTTTAAACGCTCAGTTTGACATTAGGGTACTTCAGAAACAGGAAATAGTTGAAAAATGCCACAGTTCTTCCATTTAATTGTAGTTGTGTCTGTAAGTATTGACAGAGTCTTAAAATTTATAAGAAAGCACCAACTGTTTTTAGTAATTAAAATTGTATAGAGCAGCGCTGGCGCCGCTACTCTGAGAGTAATAGCACTTGTTTAAGCTCTTCCGAGATACCAGTAAATATTCTTTATACTTCTAAGCCATTATAAGTCCTAATTATGTCATATCTCTTCGTATAGTTAAATCAGATGGGTTAAATGACGCTGTAAAGAAATTTACATGTTTTAATAAACTTAAAATGTAAGCCTTCCACTTAGAAATTGTCCTGTTAGCGAACGGTTGATCATAATATCAAGTAGCTTTCGTATATATAAAAGATGATTGTTGATACATTAATCACTTGCAATGAAAAGATAGTGATTTCTCCATGTGAAGTGTCTGACAGCGAATTGCATTCCACAGCTTAAAATAAGGTCTAAGCGACCGCCAACCAAAGGCCGATTCTACTTTCTAGAGTGTTCTAAACTTCAGAATTTTGGCACCATGTTCTATCGCTACAGACAGTCAGAGACCACCAAAGATTCTGACTGGAATCATTTTCTCTTTTGCTGAGTACTTAGGCGCAAGAAAGTAGTGCACTTATTCTCAAGTAAATATTTAAAATTTTAAAATGTTTACAGCTCAGATCGCTAAAACATTTACACACTGTTTGAAGTTTTATTATAGTTAATGTATTTCGTTATTCCTGTTAGATACACACAAACGTGCATTTGCACAATTCAATAAAACGCTGCGGTTCAAAATTTAATTAGAATGAAACTGAAAAATATTGGCAGTTTAAATGCAGAATTGGAAATATGAAGTTCACTCATAATGCGATTCCATACATCAAGACAAAAACGTAACAAAGGTCGAAAATAACGTAACCTTAAAAGTTTTGCGTTAAGAATTATTCGCATCCAGCAATCAAGCATTTTAAATTTCGGAAAGTCTTCGAAAGATACTCAGATACATTCTAGAAACAGCACTTTTTTTACTTTTCTTTTTTTGCGGAGAAAGACATTTATACTACAAACTGTGAGTGCGCATGTCACGAATGCGATCACCCGCCAATTCTATGTTAGGTATGCAACGCGTTTTACGCAATTCTGTAGATAAGTCAGCCCACGGATGTTGATTGTCGCGCCATTGGTTATAAATATAACTTCATTTCACAGAAATACTTTTCTTGGGACAATATCCATCAAAATGTTAATGAACGCGATGCCGTAGATAAGGTCTCACGCGTTAAACTGTAGATATAGGGGAGATAACCGCACAGGATAATGGCGCTAGGTCTTGGTTTACAACACCAAAGTTTAATGAGCACTGACACAAAACGCTGTAACGTTCTGCGTGTTTTACAGTAAATAAACATGAAAACCTTCCCTTAGACTTTAGCGTGAGTTTGTTCTTGTACTGGAAAAAAAATGATAAGAGGACTTTGCAATCAATGTTACTTCAGTATGGCCGCATGGAGTAACTTATTTCGCGGAAGCAACTCAACGTATAAAATATTATTTACCTATTCTAAGTAACGAAAACATAAAGTTTAAATTTAGTTTAAGCTTATTCAATTGGCATCAATTTGGAAACAAGTTCTTGTGCACCCTTGTAAGATTTGAACCAAAGATCTCCAGGCCAGAAGTTTTAATGGGTAATTAAGCGAAATATGCGAAGCTAGCCAAAACCAGTACCTTTTAACCCTTGCAGTCCTAAGGATTAAACGCCCTAGACCAGGATGAGGAATCGGTCCGTTATCAACTCTTGTTATTATATAGTGGGCGTTCTATCTACTTCATGCATGTGTTTACATAATGAGTACACGTTGTGCCTGAAAACATGATATGATATGAATATATATTTATGTAAATACTTCAGGTTTCAATATTATATTTTCTGTCACTGTTGTACTAAAAGCGGACCATTTCAAAATTGTGTTACATTTGAAGTACACTTCATGTTGTCTGCAAACTTTGGAGAGATTTACGCGAGCTCATTTTCATTCATTTTAAACCTAAACTATATAAGTGGGCAGCCATCTTGGTCGCAAAACAATGCAGCAAATTGTAAACGTAAAGCGATTGAAGAGCACTTCAGTGGAGGCACCTCTCGACATTTTCCCATTTCGATTTCGAAGTTTTGACTGCTTACAGTAATTTACTGCATCGTTTTATCAAAATGTTATTTAAAACACATTATAACAGACATAAAATACATTAAACACATTATATTAGAGATTGCTTTAGTAAAACAAATTTAGAGGCCTTGTTTTCAAAGGGGCTATATTTTACCATGGCGCCTTTACTGAAGTGGTGAGGATCAAATCTTTACGTACGTTGGCAGGGCCCAGACATGGTGATGAAGAGAAATTTACAAAAGGAAGTCAAAGAGAATAGGAAATAAAAAATGTTCATATTTCGAAATATTTAAGTATGACTTTGCATTTGTTCATCGACAGGACTTGGTGGTTATAAAAATATGTCTACATTATCTCAGTGGCAAAAAAGGGTATTCATTTAAGTGTCTAATTTTAGGATAAAAGGGGAGACAATTCAACTTAAAAATGAATAAACCAATATCAGGCTGTTAATAAAAATGTTTATAAAATACACATTGAATTCCGTGACAGAGCATTTTGTTGAGACCTCGAAAAACGGAAGAACGTCTGCCATATCATAAACAAGATTGCCTTTCAGTACATTTGGTGGTTTTATAATGTTTCCAAAGCTAATATGACATCTGAAGACACAAGATGCCACACTAGCTTCTCTCAAAACGTTGGCTGAAGACAGAAAAGCTACAATTCAATTTAAATCTTGGCTAACTTTTCTAAATTTTAAGCAAAGGGCAATTTCATGATTATTATGTGATAAATCAGAAGTTATTTTTAAATAATAGAAAAGTTTAGCCGACCTTCAGTCTACACAAAGTGGTATATTTTGAAATAATTAATGAGAAAAAATGTATTGATAAGTAAATGTAACAATTCTGTTAGCCGCTTCGTGACGTTAAATCATGACTTAAGTGTATGATTTATTTTAAAGATCAATTTTGACGAAATAATTAATTGAGTGTTTGAAAACTACTTTAAATGAATAATTTTGTTCTCCAAAAGCTCAAATGATTGTGCACTGAAAAAGTATACAACGTTCTATCAGTTTCTGGTGGTTTGTACTTTCTGTAAAACATTTCCCTGACCAAATATATTCATCGGACATTTGACCAATAGTGTTCCTTATGTCCAAATATCAAACTTCACAGTGTACAAAAGGCATACAGGTTTCTTAACTATGCTTGCAAACATTTTCTGCTTGGATAGTCTGCTACGCCTTATATGATCCGTGTGTTTATTTGAAGGGATGTAAACAGTTAAGTTGTACATGTATTTCCAACTACTGTATTGCAGTTATTGCTTGCTTGAGAACACACCTCTGAGAATTCTTACTGACTTATTATTAACGACTATAGTCTACCTTTCCAAGGTAATGTTTCATAGTACTGAAAAGCTTACTTAACGTGGTCTATTTGTCGTCTTCTTTTCCGATTTTTGCTTCTTGACATTTCGACCGTTTTTGCAATGAAATTTGTAAGAATGGCAAATATGTGTGATGGGATGACCTGCGCACTTTCGTTTCCGTTTTGTTAATGAAACCTTTCGCACCTGACCTGCGATTTTAGAAATAAGACTTGCTTTATTAAGCAAAAACAGTTTCACGCACAACGCCATCAATGTTTTTCTGCGTTTCCGTTCGGTAACGTAAATTTAATATTTGTGAATCATACATATAAATTTACTGTTAGCTTTGATGCCTGCTAGTTGTAGGAAATCTGATATCCATTTTCAACGTTAATCACTGTTGATGTTTTTGTTTGGCTTTATGCAGCGTTTGTGAAATTTATCTTCCCCTATATTTTGCATACTGTATGACTTTATGCCAGAGAATCAACTGTGCTAATATAATTCGGTTTTTTAGGCAAATAGCTTTATCCTGAAGGTTTAATAGTACGACACTTTGCAGGTTGGTATTTTTCTTTCGCACATGTCATGTTTTTGCATTTTTTACAAATCCATTGCTGCTATAAGTAGTTCTAACCAGATGTTTCTCCGAAATACTTGGAACGTAGACTAGGCCAGTATCAAATACACTGGGATTCCGGGACCAGATCTCTGCAGCATTTTATGACATGAGGTCAACAGGGTTCGTGATTATGGTTTATTTTTGAGAGTATGTTTGATTTTTGAGAGTATGTTTGATTTTTGAGAGTATGTTTGGTTTTTGAGAGAATGTTTGATTTTTGAGAGTATGGTTGGTTTTTGAGAGTATGTTTGATTTTTGAGAGTATGGTTGGTTTTTGAGAGTATGGTTGATTTTTGAGAGTATGTTTGATTTTTTTAGAGTATGTTTGATTTTTGAGAGTATGGTTGATTTTTGAGAGTATGCTTGATTTTTGAGAGTATGGTTGATTTTTGAGAGTATGTTTGATTTTTGAGAGTATGTTTGATTTTTTAGAGTATGTTTGATTTTTGAGAGTATGGTTGATTTTTGAGAGTATGTTTGATTTTTGAGAGTATGGTTGATTTTTGAGAGTATGTTTGATTTGATAGAATGGTTGGTTTTTTAGAGTATGTTTGGTTTTTGAGAGTATGTTTGATTTTTGAGAGTATGGTTGGTTTTTGAGAGGATGTTTGATTTTTGAGAGGATGTTTGATTTTTGAAAGTATGTTTGATTTTTGAGAGTATATTTGATTTTTGAGAGTATGTTGATTTTTGAGAGTATGTTTGATTTTTGAGAGTATGTTTGATATTTGAGAGTATGTTTGATTTTTGAGAGTATGGTTGATTTTTTAGAGAATGGTTGATGTTTTAGAGTATGGTTGATAATGTAGTTGTGTTGTAGTATAGGCCAGATTGTTGAAGGTATTTCCGTATACATTTGCATTCCCGCAGAACTCTTAAGCTATTTCATGAAACATAAATGATTGGACAAAAAATATGAGAAAAGTACGAGTATATGATTTCACGTGTTTTTTATTTCAGTGTTTTCACAAAGTGCGTATATACATCAGACAGTTTTCAAAAGTATACACAAATAGCACAACGATTCCAGTAAAAACAAAAAATATACATGTAACAACTATTCACACAACTCAAAAACAATAATCCCCTTAACTGTTTTATTCGCACCTTCTATGTCACTCACATACTAAAGGCATTGCCTTAATGAAAGTTATACTGAACACTTCATGTTTTCATTCATTATATCAATATCTTAGACTTCTTCAAATGAAAACAACAACAACAAAATAACGTATGCTAGATCTATAACATTGAGAAGGCAGAACCTTAAATTTTAAAGAAAACTATTTTTGCCAGATTTCGTCTGCTTTGACATCTAAAATCTTATATGTAGTAACAACTGTTTAAACAAATGTACCCACGAAGTATACCAAAAAAAAACACAGATATTTTACCATTTTAGTGGTATAACCTTCTGATAAATTTTACATATGGGTTCACGTAAAAAAAATTCACGAATCTGCCTTTTAGCGCTATCTTTAACAACGCCCGAGCTAATTCTGACTAGGGAAAAATTGAGGAAGCCACAGAAGTTCATTTCTATAGCAACGACCCTGTATCACTGACTTTTCATAAGCACCTTCTAAAAGATTGAGATATGAGAATAAAAGAAGACAAACTATTTCCAAACACAGGAAGTAAAAAGTTAGAGAAAAAAATCTTAACTTTTTCATGCTTAAATCGTGATGATTATTTTCCCCAGAATAAAGGTGCATGAAATCTCCCTGCCATTTTAAATATCCAGATTTACACGTGCTATAAGTAGCTACCCATGACTAAACCTGACCTCTGACCACACGTGATTTGAACTGCATCATGAGCTTCTATTTATAGTAACATCTGAATCTTTGCACATAGCCCTCTTTATATATAAAATTTAAATATATCTGTACAAAATATTCATAAAATGTTACCATACAATAACACAACATCTTCAAATAAATAACAAAAAATATCTGGCTATTTAGAGCTATCCATTTTCAAAAATGATTTGCGTTTACACAAAAAACTAGCAAGTTAAATATCTTCTTTTGCTTTAAAAATGATGTTTCTTGTTTCTGGTGATTCTATGACACAACAACAACAATATAATGCTGATGATTAGTTCTTTGGTAAACTGAGACACTTCCGGTACACTCCCAATACTGACGTCAAAGAAGACGTCACAATATGCAGCACTAACGGCAGCATTTCAAAGCTTTTGCACCATTAATATTGCTTGACGCTCAATCTTGGCGCCAAAATGTCTTAAGGGCCTTCAAGGCGTAAGTTTTAGTCAGTAAGATTTCTGCCTAAAGCGGCTTAGTCACTTTTCAACTATTGCACCTGTTGAGTCAGGCCCAATTTCTCGTTTCCGGTCTAAACCACTAAGCATGCGCTCTATACTTTTAAGCTCGCTATTAGGATTTGACGGTGCTGATGTATGCACAGGGCTTCTACTTCTGACGGGTGATGGTCGACTTAGACTTCCTAGACTAGACTGTGTGGCGGTTGGTGACGTAGGTGACCTTGGACCAAGGTTAAATCCCGATGACGAAAGCGGTGACGTACTGGTTGCCATAGTTGTTTTCGTCATCGGAAGAGAATATGGTGAAAATCGATTGTTTGATCTAGAAGCAAATATTGAGCCTAGATGTGAACCAGATAACGAATTAGAAGTACTGCTACTGAAAGTGGGCGATAAATTCGGATACAATGGATGTCCAGGCATTGGTAACTGTCCGAAAGCTGACAAACCATGGTTTGGTGACAAATGATTGAGCTCTCCATGAGATGTTGGAAGATAAAGTCCATGGGCAGCTAATGAAGAACTGCCTTGATTTAATAACATGTGATATTGAAGTGATGACGTAGTGTTCGGGTAGCCATGTGGATAGAAATATGGAAACATTGGATGAGTAACAGATGGTTGAACAACCGTAACATTTGGTGGACTTGTGTGTTCTTTCATCAACAATCTACTTGTTGCCGATTCACAACCATGGTCAAGTCTCTCTGATGATTTTTCATTGTCACTATCACTTCTATCTGTATATTTCTTATGATGAATGCTATCTTCGTTATCTGAACAATATGGACTCCTTTCTCTTGGTTCCCGGCTAAAAGGACTGTGCCGGTCACCATCTTCGCTATTTTTATTCAAGTCAATTGGACTAGATGTCGATGGCTGCAGAGCCGGGTTACTTGTATGACTATGAATTTCTGGAGATTTATTCCTATCAAAACTGCTGACAAAGTCACTTTCGCTTATTTTTCTAGGAAACGTAGATTTGATCGGGGATGAGAACACAGTCTCGTGGGTATGTTCAACGGATGTCTCGTGTTTATCTTCAGGGTCAGAGTCGGAATCATCGTGGCTGGTGTTAGACTTCGTCGTGTCCAGCCGGTGATCTATTCGTGCACTGGTAAGGTCTGCTGGAGATGGACCTAAAATAGAAACAAAATCAATTTAGATAAGAAATAAATATCTTTATTTCAAAACATCTTTATCGTTACATGAGTAAATAGTGATTTTTTCTTTAAAAGGTACATGAGAAAATAGTGATACTTTCTTTAAAAGTTATCAATATCCGAAATGAAAAACAACAGTAGATTACAAAACCCACATAAAAATTGATAATTTAAGAATAGTTATCATTCATGTAAAAATTTTAATTATTGTTATAATAATAATAATAATAATAATAATAATAATAATAATAATATTAATAATAATAATAATAATGATAATTTTTATAATTATTATTTCATTTTTTATTCAAATTATTATTATTTGAATTATCATTAACTGACAGATGACATTCACATTAATTTTCATATTATGTTTCATTTTGTTAATATTGTTAATTTGTGTTATTTATATTTCTTATGCAAGCTAAAATTGGTATTTATTCTTTATAATTTATTGAAAATATCATTTAATTATTATTATGATAATTATTTATTTATATATACTTTATACTACAACTAATAATTATTATTATTATAATTATGATGATGATGATGATTATCATTATTATTGCTGTTGTTGTTGTTGCTATTATTATTTTTATTTTTATTATTATTATTATTATTATTATTATTATCATTATTATTATCAACATAAATTGATGGTTTTTATATTACTTATTAATTCATAGACAAAATTAGAAAAAATGCGTTTGTTTTCTTTCTTTTTTAATAATTCATTTTTTTTTCGTTTAAATCCGGATTATAATACTCAGATGTTGTTGTTCTTTCTTTATTATCAACAAGGACTGATTTTCTTCTCCCTGGAGGCAAATATGGTGAATGTTCATTGGTTGTCTTTTTATACAACTTTACGTGGTGCAAAGGACTTAATTTCTTTCCGGTAATGCATTACGTTTGCACTGGTAAAATAAGGCGAAAACCACGATTATATTAAGATAAATTATTTTTCTAAGTTTTCTCTAATCTGTCAAAATGAAAGTAGGCATATCATATATATTATTTTTATTTCTATTCAAGGTACATTTTCGAATTGCAAATGTACGTTAAAAGAAATTGCCTTGGGTTAACACTGGCGAGTGCGGGGCAATAATTACACTATCAACATCTTATCAATGTCGATTTAATCAAGTTTCAATGCCGTAAAGATCAACATTATAATGTCATCACCAAAGTGCCGCATTTCATTACAATGACCGCCTAATAAACCCAGCAGAAAATCGATAATTGTATGGTCCATTACAGCTTCAAGAGCAAAAGTGAAGGGTAGCCATTTTAAGCTTCAAGTTGAATGATGCAAATGAATGGCCAATAGAATGAAATTGTCAAAGATAATCTCAACAAAACGCCCCTCACATAAAAGTCTAGCATGCGGACTGTTTCCGTTCAACCGACAACAAAAGCTACGGCTTATGGTTGACGGGCTCTCGGTGCTACTATTAAAATGATTGAAGCGAAAAGAACACTGACTTTTCACCGCAATACTGGATTCAAAATTCGTTAAAATAGAATTGTTAACTTATCGAATCTAACACCACAAAATTGTTATGGCAATTTTCAACTAATTATCTTTTCAACATTTTTAAAGGAAAGAAAGATAAAATTTGGCGTTATGGCTTTAAAAATCGTATAAAGCAATTGTGCTAAATAGTTAATCCAATAAAACGGGCGATATTTTTTCTTGTATTCACACATAGGTTGTTTTTATGGCACTTTAATAGCGTCCCTAGTGACAAATCTTCTAAACAGATATAAAAAATATTGACATCAAACTGATAGGCAAACTTGATAATTTTGAAGATAAGTTTTTTATGAAAATTTGTACGTGATTATCTTTATAATTTCACACGCTCAGGTTTAGCACGTTGTCACTAATTACCAAAATTGCATATTAAACTTTTGTCCTCGTTTAATCTATCTAAGCTTTTTAAAAATAATTTTGAACATTTTATTCAAGTTCCATTTCAAAATCTCAAGCTTTCTATGCAAATTTTTCACTGAATTAAATAATCGTCATTTCACCCTCTTAATGTGAGGAAATAACAGAAATCATATAAATGTGTCTACGTAGATTAATTTTCTTGATAATCTTAAATGTTGAGAAAATTTGGCATGCATGTTAACAGACTTTTGACGCCTGCCGTAGGTGTGAATTCAAAACGAATTTCCGAAACTTTCTCCGCGGTTATCCATATGTTTACTGCAGTTCTTAGCGTAAGAATCAAGTTTGCATTAAAAGATTGTTTCAATTATATCGCAAGACTCCAACTTAAGCTGTTGGTATTAGTCCGTTATTCAACCAGCAGCGATAAATTTAAAGGTGACAGGAGTTTTTCAATGCCACGTAAGATAAAAGTAAACGTATGATAGACTATAGTAGGGAACTTTTGGTGTAAAATTTATCAATTTTATCCATTCTAAATTCGTTTTATCTGGCTTTGATTGAGAACCACCGTAGTTCGCATAGGTTTGTAAATGATAGTATTGATAACATAAAGAAAGTTTACTATAATCAACTGACAAGAGAGGTGCCACTTTAACAGTAAGTGTACAAAATAATCCCAAAGTTGAGAAGTAGAGTAACCAGATTAAACTTTATGTTAGAAGGGGACACAGTGCAGTATTGGTCAGCCATTAACATATAAATTTAACGGGCGATGATATCGTCTGTGGTCAAGGCATATTTCTCAGGTTTGCTAACGAGTGACAAAGAGAGCACAAAAACTGACCATCATTGTAATGTTTACTCCGCTGTGATTACTTTAGAATGAAATATGTTTACAGTCGCAGACGACACTTATCACGAGAGAGACCTTTTACTTCTACAACTGTTTCTTTTCATCAACAAAACCATTAACCGCAGCTCAAAGTACAAACCTATGTACCTATGACAAGTCACTTTGATCTAAGAATGTAAAAAGTGCAGACTATTTTATAAGAAATCGCGTGCAGGTAGGGCTATCTCCCATTCCACAATCGTGTGCCGCGGACCAAAGTGTTTTATATCTCAACGACAGAAGACTTGTTTGAGACATACCACTTATCACAGCCCAGCCTCTGGCTAGAAACGTTTCAGACCATTAAAGTCTCTCAAGTCAAAGAGATTCCATGCTGGCACTCACCATGCTGGGAACTATTTCTATTGGCTTGCATGAGAATTTATGTGTTGGATGGCGTTGTTACTGGAGATTTGAATAAAACCTAGGGAGTGGAAGTCAGTCATATTTACTCTAATTCCTGTTGGCGCTTACATTGTCGTCATGATAGTATCGCGAAATATCAGTCGCCATCATTGTCACGTGACATAATGTCAGTTGGCATAAATGAGATAGGTATAGTCTAATGGACGTGCCGACTTCTTGTAAGAAAAATCAATGTCGGCTCAAGACAGGAAATGCAAGCGTGTGATTCATTCACAAGAAGATAGCACTACGAACATAGAGATATTGCAACTAAACCCCTTCCAGGATGAAATATGAGAAAGCATGAAGTCATGCTATCTTTATTATTATTATTATTATTTTTATTATTATTATTATTATTATTATGATACAATTTGATACATAATTTCAAGTAAAAACACTTTTAAACAAATGCCCTCTTATTCATTTCGTTGAAAATGCTTTTTTTCGTATAAAATCAAACCGCCTAAACAATCTCCGTTCAAAATTTTGAGTAACTGTGTGAATTCAAATTTCTGACTATCCTAGATCGCTTGAAACTATACAGAAGCGTGTCTATCCTATCTAATTTGTAAGTTTACGTTAATTCATCACCACGCCATATATCAGTAGCTATCGGAGATCAGAATTTGTGAAAGTTTTCGCTGAGGGCCGCTTACCACCCACGGTTTTATGAAAATCGTTATCAAATAAAAACACCTCTTTGCCACCTTTAAGTGAAGATTTAGCTACTGGGTATATTGGAGAATAATAGTGATATTGTAAATTGGCTCGAAATTTATGAAAAATTGCCGCAATATGAATTACTCCGAATGAAAGTTTAACATAACGTCTCCTTTCGAATTGCTAATGTCTGTTGTATTCATTTCAATTAATGGTGTATAAACACTGGCGACGGTATTTTCGATGTGCAAAGCAGATAAACAAGAGATCTTCGTTTAAACTTTGGGAAACTCGATTAATGGTAGGAACAATTTGGAAATTAATTGACATTTTAATAAAAAAATATATATATAAAATTTGGAAAATTTCCTTTCGTTCACTTGTGTCTCGATTTCATTCAACCACATTAACAGAAACTACATTAACTGACTTGGATAAACACTAATGATGATACTGCTATAAATATTGTAGTGAGAAAATAGTGAAAATGATTAACAAAGATTTATCGTGGTTGGTATGAAAGGCGTTAGAGTAGAAAATTTGCAATGTTAATTTTCACTTATCTAGATGTCTAACGGGCAAGATGATTTGTTCAACTGTGAACTGCCTCACTAACAACAACGCTGGTGGTCTAACGTAGCGACAAACTATGACACATTCTACATTGGGTCCTGAATAAAGGGCCAACAATTTTGCAATTATGACCGTGCAAGCATTCTGAGCATAGGAAAGGAGGAAGCTAGCCAAGATGAAACATTAAAGGATGAATGAATGAATGAATGAATGAATGAATGAAAGAAAGAAAGAAAGAAAGAAAGAAAGAAAGAAAGAAAGAAAGAAAGAAAGAAGAATGAATGAATGAATGAATGAATGAATGAATGAATGAATGAGAGAGGGTGTGAGTGAGTGACTGAGTGAGTGAGTGAGTGAACGGATGGATGAACAAAATGAACTTCTTTCTTAATATATCATGATCTTCTGTGCTCATGTCCTTGAAAACGTTACATTTCCTATATGGTGTGAAGAAATAACGAATTAACTTGTCAATATAAATATTTCCACTTAGATGGCGGCCAGTCTAGTTTGTAATAGATGTGTTTACTTTTCGTTTAGGTCGATCTGTTTAATGTACTCGGGTTAATGTTATTAGAGACAACTGTCTTGACTTCGTTCCCTAAGGAGTTACGATATTATACTTTTATAACACTCCAAACGGTGCGGTTTATTTATAAACATAGATAAGAAAACTGTATCAGATTTGACGTTTTATGTGTATTTTCCATATTTCATAGCGGGCACTTATCTTTATATCATTTATTTTCTCTCTTTAATACCTTATGTTTGGTTTCTTGAATAAATATTAGAAACGTTCAAAAGAACAGATGATATTAGTAATTTAAACAATGTTCCATCTTAACAGTCATTACCAATTCTGTCATTTCCGATGTGTTTTAATAGCAAATGAATTCATAATTTCTTGATTTATAGAATCCCTCATTTAAATTGTTGTTGTTGTCATGATGTTGTTGTTGTTTAAATGGTAAATTTATTCATCAGCAGACGACATAAACCTTTCAGAATTTTCAAAAAGAGAATAGCACGCAAACTTACCAGACGTAATATGTGTGTAAGATTCGTCTGAACTACATGGTTTATCGTCTGTCTCAACGACACATATTTCATTGTCTTCGTCATCACTATGAGCTGTGTCACGTGCGCGTTCTGCAAGCGTCTGTTCATCAGTGCTATGACAATTCTGTGACTGATGGCTGGTGTGGACTGCAACATCAGTCGTCTGCAACAGAAATTGGCCGAATTACGATAAGCAAATACTTAAACCAGCCTTAATTTGAAAAAAAAAAATGAATTTCTGTTATATAAAAAAGTCCTTTCATTTCTTGTTACAATTTTATCTGAACATTTGCATAAAATGCTTCTTATGGCCAGGACCTTTTCGGTATTAAAGTGCATCTAATTAACTCATAGCAAACTGCCTTTGGAATATATTAAACATAGTGTTAAGTTTTGGCCATTTTTGGAGCCGTTTAAAATAATGTTTGTTTTATGTGGTGATTTCTTTCCAAATATTATTTTCCTGTTTTCTTATACACTAAAGATGTTTACTTTCAATGTTGGAAGAAAAATTTCCGCGCGCGGAAGTCGTCTGCGATGCCAACAATTCACTGCGGAATTGCTTAAGAGATACAAAATCTCGAACAGCGCGAGACGAATGAACGCTGAAGACAAACTCGTGCGATAACACTCATATCAAAGTAAATATGAACATCATTTTCACCCCTTTAAACATGAATATTTTACTCCTGTGCGACGGACATAGAAATAAAACATTGGAAATTTGTCGCTTCTGTGTAAACATAGACTGTCTGCTAAGGTGATTTGGATTTCAAAAGGAGGGCGACTTGAGACTGTTTGAAGCATTCCTCTAAGTGTGACATTTACATACTCTTGATAACTTTCATACAGATAATCTTTATAATTTATAGTCAGAAACTTCTTCATTTTTATACCGTTGGCTGTATATTCTTTTACATTTGAGAGTAATTTTGTTGTTGGTATGCAGAACAAATAGTTTTGCCATAAAGACTTAAGTTTATTTATAAGTACACTTTCATGCGTAACTCAGGAATTGTTGTTGAGTCTAATTGTAATTAAACAAACAATTTCATTTTTTACTTTAATCTCTTAAAATTGTAACATTTAGAACAGAGCAGTACTTTTTTCTGTCTGACAATTTTAATTCTATGTGTCCTGAAAATCTGTTTGGGTTTAGAATGTTTTTTCCAACCGGAAATTGTTTCGATCAGTGTCTGCGGAGCTTGCGTTTTCTAGATGATTCCATTATCTTAACCGAAATTAAGTAAGTGCCTAAACTTCACTCTTAGCTTCAAATACCGTGTCTAAGGAAGCGTTTAAATATCTGGTTAAGCGTTTACAAAGCGTCCATTAACTTTTGAGCATCATAATAGACGCTTTCAAATATTTCTCTGATTACGGGCGAAGTGAATAAAACACTTCAATCAGTTGCTGATTTACACAAATTCTGGAGAGAAATGATTACGACGAAACGGAATTTCCTCGCCAATTCGGGATAAATTGCGCTTTAAATTGCAATCATTTGCTCGTCATCGCCTAATCAACGTTTATGTTCTTTTGTCGAAAACTGAAGCGTGACTAGCAAAACACGCAACCGGGGTCCATGAGACCCAAAATTAAGTTAGGCTTCAATCTGAATGGGAGTGAATGGAAAATTAAGACTTATGACCATGAAAAAATAGAGACCTAACTCGATTACTGGAACAGAACAGCACACATCAAACAGTAGATCTGAATCGAACTGCGCGTGTCTTGTCAAGTCTCTTTAAAAAGTCACGGCCGGGAGCAAAGGGGGAATAAATGATAAATCAAATAAAGTTATTTCGGATATGATGTCAATTTGATCAACTAAAAAGCCTTACTTTTTTTCTCGTCTGCCACTGCCCGTGTCACGGAACCCTTTTGCAAAGGGATTGTTGTCGATTTTCAACTGGTGATCTGAAATGGACAAAATACGTTTGATTATTTAATTAGCGTCCACATTTTTATGAACATGTTCATTTTATGACACAAACTAAGCTGCACCACCCCCTTGGTCAATACAAAACGCATTTGTTTCAGGTTTTGTTGAAAGCCATTGATCTGCCTTGAAACTAATGGACAGTAATGGCCAATAATCACCAGGTTCATTAACTGACCACATGAAAATCATATGCTTTCGATCACAAGTCATTGCCTGTATAAAACGACCATTATGCTTGATTAGACACTTTGTGCTACCGTTCTTTTCTCTCTCGTCTGCTTTACTACTGTAAACTGATCAGCTAATTTTAGAACAGATAGACGCTTCTTTTGTAAATGCCTTGAGACATCCGCATACTTGAAGCAGTCAATTTTGAGAGACTCTAGCGATTTCAAGAGTCTATCAACCAATGATATCGCAGAATTTCTGTATTGATTATTATAACTTGATACGCTGTACTGTTCCTATGCTGTATCAAATCGGTTTCTAAGGAAGCCTATACTTCAAATATAATAAAAATATTATAATTCCTCCATCATGAACCAATGACATTGTTGCTAGGGGGCGCTTTATAGAGCGTCATTTACTTGCACCGCTGACGGGCGCCACACGACTTCTGTGGGGAGTAACAAATCACTCCGCGACTACAGTTTACTTTGCAATGTAAATAGTTCTTTGAAGTTTAATTCATGGTGTGTTTTAATGGTCTCTAATGTTAGTGAGAGCAGAATGTATCCACTACCGGACGATATCAGCCAGTTCTCTTGATTTTGTTAAATACATAGGAGACACATTTCAGACTTTTATGCTGTTAAAATGTAATCGATCAAACATTGAAGTAACACAGACTGGTATGTGCCTGATAATTAAAGGTCGAAGTGACCAAATAAGTTCTGTTGCCCTCGCAGGTCTTCAAAACATTC